>JARFXV010000919.1:0-374651 GCA_031761425.1 Cosmopolites sordidus
TATATATATTTATATATATATATATATATATATATATATATATATATATATATATATATATATATATATATATATATATATATATATATATATATATATATTTATATATATATATATATATATATATATATATATATATATATATATATATATATATATATATATATATATATATATATATATATATATATATATATATATATATATATATATATATATATATATATATATATATATATATATATTCTTCTATCAAAAAGTGTCTGTCAACTGAAGTTAACATCGCTAAAGTGAAGGAAATGGTGACTGAAAATCGTCATCTAAGTTTGAGAACGGTAGCCGGCTGATCTTTCTCAGTCTCATGAATCAATTTGTATCATTTTAAATGATTGTTTAGGCATGAAACGCGTTTCCGCTCGACTAGTACCAAAAGACTGAACTTTTTTCAGAAACTCAATTGCGTAAAGATCGCTAAAGACATGCAAGAACGACTCAATACCGACCCCACATTCATAAAACGCATTGTCTGGGACATAGGTATACAAGTTTGACATAAACCATAAACCAGTTAATAAACCATAAACCAGTTAACACGCTTCGGAATGGCACCTTTCAACTGAGCCGAAACCAAAAAGAAACACGTCAAAGTCGATCAAAAGGTGATGTTGACTGTTTTCTTTGATTATCGCGGTGTTGTGCACTCGGTGCACGCGGGTGTGTGGTGAATAAAAAAATATTATCTGAGCATTATGCGACGTTTGAGAGAGCAAATTCGTTGAAAAAGTCCATATTTGTGGAGAGAAAACTCATGGATTTTGCATTACGACAACAAACCATCTCACAAGGCTATCATTATGAATGAATTTCTGGCCAAAAACTCAATAAACATCATCGAACAACCACTGTATTCACCTGATATGGGTCCGGCCGAATTCTTCCTCTTTTCAAAATTCAAATTACCACCTCGAGGCCCCCGCTTTCAGTCGATAGACGACATAAAAGAGAATTCGCGGATCGAACAGACGTGGATTCCGGAAAATGCGTTTACAAATGTTTTGACAACTGGATTATTCATTGGCTTAAGTGTATTATTTCGGAAGAGGCCAACTTTGAAGATGATATAATAAGTTTGCATAAATAATAAACATTTTGTGTTTTATTGACCAATTTGCGGTACTTTTTTGGCAGAATATATGTTTATATATGATGAAAGTCTCTCAGCAAGCTCCTAACTCGCGCGGTCCAAAGCACTCATCTGCCATTCGGATCCAATATACTTAACGATGTCATCAGTCCATCGTGTTTTCGGTCTTATTCGTGTAGGTTTATGATCAAACTGTATCCACCCCAGGATTGCTTTGGTCCATCTGTCTTCACTTCGCTTCAATTCCTTTAGTCTTCCAATAATTTTGAAATGCTGATTCTATTCAATTCCTTTCGTTTGTTCTCTGATCTATGTGCAGGCCTTTCTGTCCCGCCTTGTAATGCCAATCATACACCTTACCATTCCCCTCTGTGCTACCCGAAGGTTTTTAAATGATTGTGATGTGAGTGTCTATACTTCACATCCGTATGTGATAGCCGGCTGGATGATCAGCGATCTTTCTCTTCAAACAAAAAGTTTGACGAACCGACTTCTGACTTGGAGTTTGTTCGTAAACACTATGTTGACCCTGCCAGCCACATTTTACATGCCGTTCGACCTCCGGCGAGATATCACCCTCCACTGATATCCTCTGCACAAGATACATGTAGTGAACTACACTATCCAAATAAATTCCTAAAACAGAAATTCTGTTTTCCTCGGCAAATTTATTAAACATGACCTGACTCTTTTTCAGGTTTGTTCTTAAGCTAAATTATTCTCTTGCCCTTTGCAGCCCTTGTATATGTTTTTGAAACTTATCTGGATCTTGTGAAATAAAAACAATATCATTTTTTCAGGTTTGTTCTTAAGCTAAATTGTTCTCTTGCCCTTTGCAGAACTTGTATATGTTTTTTGAAGCTTATCTGGATCTTGTGAAATAAAAACAATATCATATGCAAATTTAGAATGGATTAAGTATGTACCATTGAATTTGATTCAATCATATTCCCAATCCAGATTACGAAATTATCCTTTCAAGGCAAACGGCAAACTGAAAAAGAACAGGCGATATAGATCACCCTGCTGTAAACAATAATCTGCAATATATATATATATATATATATATATATATATATATATATATATATATATATATATATATATATATATATATATATATATATATACATATATATATATATATATATACATATATATATATATATATATATATATATATATATATATATATGTATATAAATTATATCCGAAATAGACCAGGCAATGACACCTACATTTTGCTGACGAAGGTGTATATGCTGGCCAGCTACCATTAAGCAACCATGGCCTATAAAAACCAATCAATGACCCCTACATCTTGCTGACGATGGTGTTCATGCTGGCGAACGTGCCGGATACAATTAAGCAACTATGGCTTATAAGAACCAATTTTTTAATTATCGATCATTATTGCAGTAACACTGATCAAAGCTTGATTGTATATTCTTTCTGCATAAATAAATAACTGTTTTTAAAAAGTGATTTTTGGTAATTGTGAATAGAAACATAATTGGCGCTGCGAACAGAATCATCGCTGCACGAGAATTCCATCTGTGAAAAATCGCTCAAGTTCAGTTGTTAAGCAGCAAATCCTAAGAAATCATCTTTAATGAAGACTTTCCTGTTCCTGTAAGTACACAGCCTATTATCCTTTTTTATTATTATTATTTATGAGCAATTGTAAAGAAATACCCCTCGCAAACTTGTCTACAATAATCGAAAATCAACTAGCTAATTACCGAGCTTATAAAACCTTCGAAACAAAAGAAAGCTTACCAGGAAAAACCTCTGTAAAAGATAAAACCTGTAAAAAAACATATTCTACTTCAAGACGAGATGCAATTGAAGTAAAAATGGCAACTATTGCAGATGCTGACTTAATAAACCTTTGTAATACTCTGCCAAAGTTCTCAGTAGGAAATAATCTTTCTACGTTTATAAGTAGCATAGAAACTTTACTGCACTTTCTGAGCCCTAGAACTCTATCAGATACTCAACAATTTATATTAGCCTCTAATATAATTTCGAAGATCGAGGGAGATCCTCGGGATCACTTAAACTACGAAAACAAGTTTACTTAGAACGAAGTAAAACCCAGACTATTAAGATAATACGTTGACACTCGATCAAAGTCTATGTTGATAACTGAGTTAACTAGTACAGCTCAAAAGAAAACAGAGACTTACCAGGAATATTATCAAAGAATTAATATAGCACTAAACGACTTATTGCAACACGTAAATTTACATGCTGATGCCGCGACAATGGCATTTAAAAACCCTATTTTCAGAATCTAGCCCTACAGACATTTAGCACAGGGATATATAACCCATATGGCAAACATTTGTCACATTTTACATTAAATTCTCTTGAAGATGCATACCAGAAATGCATCGCACACGATAAAACTTCAGACAACGAGTAGTAAGAGACAGCGAGATGCTCATGATAATAAAAATTCCTATTTTATATCCCGTTATCCTCGAATAATCCCACATCTACTCCGTTCAAAATATAGATGGGATTATTATACTACCACCAACAAAATATTATGGCAAAGAAAAATGGTTTAAATCTTGCTACAAGAATGAAAAATACATTTGCTCAAAGCCCGTGGTCCACAACTGCCGCCTACCAATCGTAAAAATGTGCCAGGCCGCTCAACTGGACAAACCCATTGTCTATCAAACTGACAATTTCTTAATTATCAGCACGACTACCCCAGTGAAAGTGATAAAGAAACTGTTGACAAAAGCTGCCTAATATTCTCGAATGAAACGCTACATATTCTGGGAAAAACATGCGCACCTGTAAAGAAGACAATTCCATCCACTGTTCCACAGGAAGTCATTCCATTGATGAAAATTAACCTATCTCCAAACCGGGAGGACTTACTCGAAAACCACCTAATAGACCCAATTGAACCTTTTCAATTGGAACCTCAAACGCAAACCAGCCTCACCATCTCTAATACAACCTTAATTATTCTTTTGATTTTAGCTTTATTTTACATCCTTCTTAGAAAAAAGAAGAGGATAGTCTAGCTACTATTTGGACCAAAAATTAAACTACCCCTAAACACCCTCGAGAACCTTTCTTGAGGACAAGAAGACACTTAAGGAGGAAGGAATTATATCCGAAATAGACCAGGAAATGACCCCTACATCTTGCTGACGATGGTGTATATGCTGGCGTACGTACCAGATACCATTAAGCAGCCATGGCCTACAAAAACCAATCAATGACCCCTACATCTTGCTGACGATGGTGTTCATGCTGCGTACGTGCCCGATACCATTAAACAACCATGGGTTATAAGAACCAATTTTTTAATTATCGATCATTATTGTTGTAGCACTGATCATAGCTTGATATTCTTTCTGCATAAATAAATAACTGTTTTTAAAAAGTGATTTTTGGTGAATACAAAAATAATGTATATATATATATATATATATATATATATATATATATATATATATATATATATATATATATATATATATATATGTGTATATATATATATATATATATATATATATATATATATATATATATATATATATATATATATATATATTAAGATATATGATGTATCTTCTGATGAATTATGAGTGATTCACTGCCACTGTTCCATGATCGCTTACGTTTAGCATTCTTAAAAACAAACTCATAAACAGGATGACTTATTAGTCATTATGATAATTGCAGAAAATAAATAGTTGTTTATGAATACTAGTATAAAGAAACAACATTTGGCCTGACATCTTTTAAAAGGAAAAATATTAGCTTCTATTTTCTCTCTACCTAATACCTAATACCAGTTATTATTATTGATCGTTGCGTTTAGTAATGACATATTTACGTTGACCGTGAAATTTACCTGTCAAATAAATTATTGATTATACCAAAACAAAAAAACTTTTCAAATATACTGATCGACATAGAAATGTAAACAGTATACCTAGGGACTAATGGACAGTTTTTTTCTAAAAGGTTAAGATTATTGTATGACATATCATTTGTACAGGATTGGAGTCATTTTTTAAACAATTTTATTTAATTTTTAATTTCTGACTAGTGCATTAATCTGCATTCTCTCCTGCTGAATCGACATAGCACAGTTACCAGAAAAAATACCTCAGAATTGCTCATTGACCATGCGAAACTCACAAATAAGACCCAGCTACCTCCCGGGAATATTGTTCCCAAGAATAGCGCCCCAATTTGGTGAACTAACAAATTTTACCGGTTTCAAATCTATCCTTTTAATCCTAGTCCTTCTTTCATACAGAAGTTTCTATTTCAAACCAACGAAAGGATTGAGTTTATCTCCTTTACTGCTTCATTTACTGTACAATTAAAAATAAAAGGAAAGTCTTGTGGTTCCGTTCAGCAATTTTCAAAATAAAGGGTCTTTTAAATTTAGGATTAATTTTAAATTCTTGCATAAAACACAAAATTTGCGTTGATTTCAAAAAACCTTTAATTGCTAATTGAAGCATAGTGTATGACATTACTTTAAATACGAAAGACAATATCTGCCAAATCACCACCTCTTACAACTCCACAGATGTCCACCCTTTCGTCTCTATCTCATCAATGACTCGAACACTTTCATCCTTTCGTTCAGGAATAAATTGTAGATTGTTCTTACAAACCTGACTTTTCATAACCTTTCCTTTTTTCGTTTAAGGTATTACTAATTATTTAATGTTTCTTTTCACGGTGTAAAGAACTGTAGATAAATTAAGCTTTAAATTGTTAGCCATTTTCCGCAATATCTTGCCATTTCTGTTCAATTCAATTTCCACACATGCTTCGAAAGGGAGCTCTCGCCTTTTTCGAGCCATTAATATTAATACAGTACATTAATATCCAACACTCACTTCATTCGTGGGTAAGATAAATTAAATTTGTTTGTTTTTGTTTATTAAAGTTTATTATTACTTAAAGCGAATTAAAACTGCAAACTCAACTGTCAATAGTTTTTTCTCATAACAAAATGATACTTTATCTAAAGGATGATGTTTTAGGATACCCGACCTTCCGAACTATTAGTACTGTGGGTACTTAGGGCACGAACTATGAGTTTGCCCTCTTAGTGTCAAAATTATTCAGTATAGTCTGGGAAATTATCGTGGAACATTTAACATCAGAGAAACAGAAAATAAATAAGCAAAAATTAATATCCAAAAATTCCATTTTATTTAAAATTGTATGTATAACAATTGTTTAAACACATAGTGCCTTTTTCAAATACAAACTATGCTAAACTAACAGTGAAAAAAGTAATTACAACATAAAATGTCCATCTACCTAATAATACCATAAAACATGATAGTGTGGAAATCAATTTTTTTGCCAACGTCTAAGATAGCAATATAAGTTTAATAACGGTGAACCATTCAAGTCTAGCTGGTCATAAATTGAATGGTTCACCATTATTACATTTATATTGCCCTCCTAGACGTTGACAAAAAAATGGATTTCTCCACTATCATGTTTTATGATATTATTAGGTCGATGGACACTTTAGGTTGTAATTATTTTTCTCACTGTTAGATTAGAATAGTTTGTTTTTGAAAAAGACATTGAGTGTCGAAACAATTGTTATACATACAATTTTAGATATAGTGGAAATTTTGAGATATTAATCTTTGCTTATTTATTTAAAATTAATTTCCATCAAGAATCGGCTACCTCAGATAAATTATAACAGAAAATAATCCGAATCTGGCAAATAGGGTACGTGAGGAAGTAATTCAAACTTTAACTCATTGATTTTGGCTCTTGCGATAACGGATGTGTAAACTAGTGCATTGTCTTGATAAAACAAAACTTTTTTTTCGCCAAATGCAGCCGTTCTCTTGATTTCATTGCTCAAACGCTGCAATAAGTTCGCATAATTCTCACCGTTGATTGTTTTTTATTTCTGAAGATAATCATTGAAAATAATCGCACGCGCATCCCAAAAAACTAACGCTATAACCTTGTCTCAGACGGAACTGTCTTCGCCTTCTTTTGTGCTAATTCTCCCCTTTCAGTCTATTATTTTGACTGTTCCTTCATCTCAGGTGTGAAGTAATGGACCCATGTTTCATTCATGGTTATGAATCGGCGTAAAAACTCAGCTTTATTTCTGTGAAACTTCGCCAAACACTCGTTCGAAATATCGCCACGACGCTGTTTTTGTTCCATCGTGAGTAGTGTTCATGTCAAATTTTCAGTCAATATGCGATGTACAGCAATTTTTTAAATGCCTACCATGTCTGCTAACTTGCGCACTTTCAGTCGACGATCATCCAATACCATTTTGTGGATTTTCTTCACCATTTCTGGCGTGGTCACCTCATTTGGTCGACTACTGCAATGTTCGTCTTGGCAGCTCGTACGGCCTCGTTTAAACTTTGCCACCCAATATTTTATTGTTGCAAACGAAGGAACAAACTCCCCCTGAGTAAAATTTAGCTCTACTTTGATATTGGTTCGACAGAGACCTTTCAAATGACAGTATTGTATCACATAACGATGACCAATATTTTCCATGTTTAGAAATTCTCTAAGAGCGTTCACTCTTAATGGCTGCCAAACAAATACTAAATAACGTAGCGTCATCTAACTTAAACTTCAAATTTAAGCTTTATAAGGTTGGTATTTAGCTGGTATTTTCGCCATCTATACCTCAGGTTGGGAACTTCTGGGACTACTCACGTATTTCACATAAAATAAAGAGTTTCAAGGCATCTAATTTGGTTATTGTTTTATTTCAATTTAAAGTTCGAACCCACTAAAAAATAAATCACCCTATACTTTTAAAAAAGTTTATATTCTCCTTTTATTGTGATATAGTTTTGTTAAAAACTATTTATAGCTATGGTGATCTAACGTTTTAAAAGGTAATGAAGTTAAAATAAAAAAAAAGTAAAAGAAATCTATTTGTTCAAATACTTCTTTACCGATCAAAAATCGGTGTTTTATTAAGTAACAAAGAATAAAATTGTTTTATTCCTTTTTATTAAGTACTGTTAAAAAATCTTTATGTTCTGCTTTAATTGTGATATAGTGTTGTTGAAAATAATTCGTGGATTGCCCGGATCAAACATTATAAAATTTAATACAGTTAAAATAAAGAAAATTGAAAAATATGTATCTGTAAAAACGTTTTCCCCCCACTCTCTCATCACCTAGTATCAAAACATCCGTATACATCTCCCGAAGGCAATCAGGGTCGAAAACAAAACCCACACTCGACATAAACATAAATATCGATTCGATAATTTTAAACCACAATGTCCTTCCTGTACATCTTTTGTTTGTATTAGTTATGTAAGATGTTTACCTTTAAAACCCCAAATAAAAACGGCCCCTTTGTCAAAAACGTCTTCTATACTTTTGGTGCTACTTTGTTTACATATGTACGTTGCCTAACAATAGCGCTTGCTTTGGCTTCCAGCTTTCGGTAACAGCTCTTCGACAAATATACACCGGGAAATATTTACAAAATAATAGAATGATCTAAGTAAATGGGTTAACGGGCTTTTTACAATTTACGAACAACTGCATTTCTGAAAGAACGCGGCTTGTAACGTTTATTATCATTGTAATATTCTAAAAACATAATATTTAGAGTGAATTCCTGTTTTACGTTATGTTTTAAATGCATTTTTGACATTTGTCAACAATCTTAAATATCAGACGAAGTAGTAAATTGTATATTAGTAGAATTTTATTGATTTTAAGAGAAAAGATGATGTAAAGAAAATTTATATTTGGTGCTCAACTTAATTATAGCTTTTTGTGACTACAATTAACATTTCTTTATGAAAAAAGTCACTCTAATTAAATCTACGGAATAATCTCCCTCACTCTCTATACTACTTTAATAATATTCAATAATATTCAAATAGATAGAGCTATCTAAACTTGTTTAATGCTATAATGGAAACACAGTTTCGACGTATAAGATTTAGTTTTCTATAACTATATTATACATTACGTATGATCAGTGGCGTAACTGTACCATCTGAGGCCCGTGTCAAATCCATTGAATGGAGCCCTCCCAGTAAAAATCGTCACGTTGTAATTTAATTTTAATAAATCACTTAAGTTACCCAACAGTATTACTAATACTGTGTGCATTTTAGTTAAATATCTAATAAATTTTATTTTCAAAAGCAAAGGTATTACATAATTTTAATGAAATAACAATTTAACATTAAGAAGACATTTATTAATAAAATTCTTTTCTCCGAGTTTTCTGTTCCGCAAAAGTATCAATAACATCATCAAAGTTTAAAGATCGGGCCATAACATTTTCAATAGACAGAATAGCCAAGTTACGTAGCCTGTCTTGTCCCATAGAGTTTCTTAAATAGATTTTAAATCATTTTATTTTCGATAATCATCTTTCAGCACTAGCTGTAGTCACAGGAATTGTAACAAACAAAGTTAATGCAGTACATACTTCAGAAAAGCTGCACGACATAAAATGATTATTTATTATTAATAAATCAGCAAGTTCTTAATACACGACTTTTCTATTTCGTCTCTGAAGATGGACCGAAAACTGAGAATTTCCCTGGTAAATGATTCAGATGTGAATTTTTTTATATATATCAACCAATTCTAGAGCTTTTTTTAATAGTTCAGTGTCGTTTAAATTTTGCAAAGTGGCAGGTTGCAAAACACTGAAATTGGAAACAATTTCATTCATTGGAAGGAAACGAGATTTCAGTTGATTAATAATGATGTCCAATACTCGATAAAATATGTTCACTTTGAGCAAACTTTCTGGATCTTGGAGACGCTCATCTTCGCAAAGTTCGTCAAACTGGCGTTTCACTTTCCTCTGACGAGTTTTAGAAAATTCAGGGTTGATGGATCATTTTTCTGCTGCACTATTTGCTTCCTTTTTTAAATTTTCAAATTCATGTCTATACCTTTCCAATTCTTCCAGAGAAATTTTCAAACGTTTTAAGGCATTTAAAAGATCGGTGGCTTTAGACTGAAATGCTTTAGAGGCTGCATCGATACTTTGTAGAATTTTGCAATGGAAAACCAATAAGGTAATAAAATTGTTGTTCTCGATCTTCTTTTTGAGTGAAATAGCTTCATTTCTTTCATCTGATTTGCTATTTAACAGAATTGTTTTCGTTAGCGCTTTTTGGGCTTAAACAAACTGAATTTTTAAAGCAAAACTAGCATTATAACGTCCTGCCCATCTAGTAGGGTTCAATCTTTTTAATGTTATCGAAGTTGAAGACTCCCTTTCTTTATCAGATATAAAACTTGATAAGACATTCCATCTTTTGATACTATGCCCAAAAAAAATATAAATTTGTTAAACTGTTTCAAAAAAAATGTTGCATATCAATAATCTCTCTTACAGCATCATTAACTAGCAGATTTAAGTTATAAGTAGCATATTGAACATATATCGCATTTGGCTCGATATATTTTATGAGTTTTTGAACTCCACCATAAGTGCCTTTCATTGTGTTAGCACCATGATATCCTTCACTTGGACGCAACAGCATGTCATATAATTTTAAAAATTAAAGTCGCATGATCCATGAAAACAACAAAAAAGTAACGTCTTACTTCAAAATTTAAATAAAAGCAAATGTAGATCGAAACAACATTTTAATGATAAGGTTGACTCTTAGACTCCTCAACATTTTTTTTTAATACAGATAAAGAAGATTCACACAAATAGCTCGAACTGAATAACTCTTTCACTTTTAAGGCAACGCTAACTAAAACTAGATATTTGTCTTTACTTACTAAAGGCCAGATACATTTTCCATTTAACTCCAAGCATTTTAATGTTAAAGCATTTTGAAGCGTAATAACTTCCATTTCTGTTGTAGCCCAATCCTCGCCAAAATGCTGCATAACATAAGTGGTAAATTGCTCAATATTAATAATAAAAATAAAACAATAAATAAAGGGTGAGTCAACAAATTGCACCACTTGTGAGGTGAAATTGAAATTTTTAAAACGAGATTTAAAGGCATACTTAAAGTTCGATATTATTTACACATGATATTTACTCTCGTAAAGTTGCAACTCATTTTGGGATATCCTTTCAGAAAATGCTTGGTGTAGCAGTTGATTAGGTTTTCTTCCCAGAAATCATTTCCATTAATTCTCTGTCCCTCCTTTGAAGTTGTAAATTAAGTTCATCCAATCTCTCTGTAATGTCCACTAGAAATCCAAAATCTTCAAGCCAGGAATAATTTATTCAGATTTATTGGGGCAATTAACATTTTGCCGATGGGCAACGAAATATCTTGAAACGGACTATTCCAGATCGAATGCTGTACCACCAGTCTCATTTACATATTTTATTGATATACCTCGTATTTTGATGCATGAATCATGAAACACTTATTCCAAACTAAATTACATGAAAAAATAAATAAATAAGGCCCGTTAATATTTTGAGACATTTTTGAGTCATCATTTAATACTTAATTAGTTTATTTTTAAGTGTCTCCTATAATAAACAGAATAACAAATACACCTAAATTATTATCATACAAATATTTTTGTATCAGATTCTAAGGCGACTTCAATAAGATAATTCTCTGAAACAAATATTGTATCATGATAATAAAATACCATTTGGAAAACCTATAATTAATGACAGCCATAAATATCGTTTGCAAATAGCCTTACAAATGTAGTAAAGCCTCTGCATCTTAACTGTAAAGATATAAACTTCAAAATGAAACTTAGTTTGTCCCGAATTAAAAGATAAACAGTACATCACATTAGGTACACAGATCGATAGAAAACAACTAGAGAATAACAATTTACTACGTGCGTAAATTATAGGTAAACAATGTTAAAGTTAAATAAGATTTTATAACTGTCTCCGTTAATATTTGAACAAATAAAAATAATATAAATTCTACTAAAAACAAAGATGACTTTGTTTTGCTGGAGTGTTTACTTATTCATCCAAACTTGCACTCGAATCATTTAGCTCTTTTGAGTCGCTTCTATAGACTCAAAATGGCATCCAGAAAGAGCCATATCTGGTTAATACGATGTTTGTTTGACTTTTAGCGAAAAATTAGTGAATAATTGACCCATTTACCCCCTAGAAGGAATTTATTGTGAACAATATCTCGGTAATCGAAGAAAAATATTAATTATACATTTCAGAATGTCAGCATCCAAGGAAACCACCTCTTCAGCAACTTCAACACGATGATCTTCTTCAAAAAAGTTCACTGTTGAACAAAAACGAGAAGACACACGAGACAAGCCTAAATTGTTCTTGAAAAATAATTGAATTGATCAAAATGATATTCCAGTAATAGCTACAATGTCTAGAACACAGGTTTACAAAAAAAAGTTAACGTAACGTAATATAACGTAAACGTAACAGTTTTTAATCGACTCACATTGATAATATTTTCTTCTCAGTTGCCATTTAACTTTATTTTTATTATTATTATTTACGTAAGGACCCTGGTGGACCACGCGAAGTACAATTAGAGGCGTTTGTTGTTGTTAGCCTTCCTTTGCGCCCATACTAATTTCATTTTTTCGCTATGAGCTTTTTTCCTTTCGTCAGACCAAGTTGTTCCAGTCTTCCTACATTTTTCTCTCTGGCCAACCTTCCAAACGTTAACCTTGTGTCTGAAACAGCCCCTATCCTGAATTGCATTTAATTATTTCTACTTTAGCTCTACTCATATTTTCATAAAATTCTACTATTTGTCTAGTTAGCCTACTCGGATTCATCCGTTTTATGTGTCTGTAAAACTTAAGTCTTCTTTTTCTCATATCGCTATGTATATCTGTGTATTGTTTGATTTCTTAGTTTTCTCGAAGTCGGTATGTTGTGCTATTTATTTATTTGGTGCCTAAAATTTTTCTTATGATTTTTCTTTCCTTCTTTCTTTCCATGTCTCTCTTTCTATTCAAAATGAGTGTTTCTGTCCCATATAGATATTCTGGCTTAATAACTATGTTGTAATGTCTCAGTTTTGTGTTTTTAGATATGCATTTTTTGTTGTAAATATTTTGTGTAAGTCTCAATGCCATTTCCATTTTTTGACATCTACCTTTATTGGCCGCTTTTTCCAACCCATTTTCCATGATTATTTCACCCAAATACTTGAATTGAGAGACTCGTCTGATGTTACCATATTTTGTTTTTAGAAATGGTATTCTTAGTCTGTTGCAGGTCATGTATTGTGTCTTTTCAAAGGAAATTTGGAGTCCTACCTTTTCTGCTGTTTCTTTTAGGATTTCAATCTATTTTTGTGCCATTAATAGAGTCAAAATCTTGAGCCAAAATTGCTAGATCATCAGCAAATGCCAGACAATCAATTCTGATGTTGGTCCTCCCCACTTTAATTGGCTGGTCAATATTCAGGGCCGACTTTTTTAACGCCACTCCTGTATTACTTTTTCTAGAACACAGTTAAATAAGAATGGCGAGAGTCCATCCCCTTTTCTTACTCCAGTTTTAATTTCGAGGGTCTCTAAAAGGTCACCCATGAAATTAACTTTTGACCTTATGTTAGTTAATGTTGCTTTAATAATTGCCAGCGTTTTCAGATCTAGTCCTTGTTCTTTCAATATCTGGAATAAAGATTCACGGTCAATAGAATCATATGCTTTATGCAGTTTTTGATGTCTTAGGATCAACTTTAGATTCAGGATCTGTTCAGGGCAGGATCTGCCCGGTCGAAAACCTGCTTGATATTCACCAATTTTAGATTCTAACTGTCCCTGTACTCTGTCTAGAAGACATTGAGATAGAATCTTGTAACAAACTGGGAGAAGTGATATCCCTCTGTAGTTGTTTAGATCCGTTCTGTCTCCTTTCTTTTGTAGGGGATGGATTAGAGCATCTTTCCAATCTTCCGGAATCCGTTCGGTTCACCAAACTTCTTGTAGTATTTTGGTTATTTCCTTGATTGTACCTGGACCAGCGGATTTCAAAAGTTCAGCAGTGATTTCATCTTCCCCAAAAAAGCCGCTTGATTTGCCTAATTATTTCATCTTCATTCGGTGGTAATGAATCTGGGTTTGTATGTTTAGGGTTTAGTGTTGATAATTTGTTTAAGGGCTCAGGACAGTTTAGTAGTTGTTCAAAATATTTCGCAAGTTCTTTACAATTGTCTTGGTTATTTAAAGCTAATTGTCCGTTTTCCTTTTGGAAGCAAAGTCTTTGGGGTTGATAGCCTGTTAATTTAGTTTTAAATGTTTTGTAAAAGTTTCGGGTGTTATTTTTTTGGAAATATTTTTCTATTTCATTAAGTTGATTGTTTTCATATTTTCTTTTAGTTTGTCTAATTAACTCCGGTGTTTCTTTTCTTACTTCCAAAAAGGTGTTTTTTTTCGGGGGGTCAAACTTTGGTATTAGCAGTCTCTTTTGGATAAGTTTTCGAAGTATGATTCTAGTCAAGTAGTGATCCGTGTCTATGTTAGCTCCTTTCTTGACTTGAACATTCAAAATCTCTTTATAATTGGGGAACGAAATGGCAACATTGAAATTCAATTCAATTTCAAATTCCCCCGCGTACGTGTTTGAGCACCTCCAGGTCTTTTGTTTTGTTATTTTCTTCTTAAAATGGATTGACATTATTTTTAGATTAAACTGCGAACCCAACTTTATTTCTGGTATTTATTCAATTAAAAAAGTTAGTAAATAAAACCTGGAAGATGTCATCGTTAAAACTATGATATTTAAACTTAAGCACCAGAATTTGAAATATAACAATCATCAATTGCTGTTAGTTGTAAATAGTTTCTAAATCATCTCCAAATATTTTTTTATTTATCAACACTTCTTGAAATAGGGTAAGGGGAAGGATTTACGGTTAGAGACGCATCAGCATCTTAGGCTATTTAGCGACGAACCTACAGCTTCCGAACCACGGTCATCAACTACCGACAAACCCAGGCCAGCACCCCCCTCAGGCTAGAAACCCTTGGTTATGTGCCTACCCGTAAGTCTATCAGGAAGCCTACCGACTGGCGAGTGACCAACGTAGAACACTTCTCAGAAGGCATCCGACCTGACCCAGCCTTTAACTGGCGTGACTGAGGGGTAATTCGTTGTCGGATTTTACACTCTTGCCTAGAAACAATCACAGACATTTAGGTGTGGATATGTGTGGGCGTGTGTGTGTGTGTATATGTGAGCGTATATAAGTGTGTGTACCCGTCCGAGCGCTGGAATCGAACCAGCTACCTTTGGATTGCCAAGCAGGCGACTAACCCACCAGACCACCGCGGCCGGCACTTCTTGAAATATGGTAGTATACATATCTACTATATCTACTACTATATACTACTACTATATCTACTACTATATACTACTACTATATCTACTTCTATATCTGCTACTAACATACTACTACTATATCGCTAGCAAGGTGTGGCGTTCAAAAATTCTTAATCGCTACTGGTAGGTTTGTTTCGGGCGAAATTTTAAATGAAGGAGCTCCTGTATCGTTAGGACAAGGCCAAGACAGTCTAACTTAAAATTTCCAGGTAAACGAACGTTTTCGCGCCTTGCCCTCGCGACAGAGGTAGGTAGGTTTGCTGGCCACATCATGTTGGGCTGATTTTTCTGATATTCTTCTAGAGGGTTTTACGACCCGGCAGCAGAGAATCCGATCAATCGACACGGACTATTGAAAGACCACCTATTTCAGAGCCCGACCATTGTGGAAACCTTACTCTTTTTGGGGCCACATGGCACAGTAACCAGTTAGTCAGATCGAGATTATTTCTAAGCCCCCGCATAGGGATACCGGATTGGATTCATTGTTTTCTTCGATAGCAAAGGCATCATCCACAAATAGTTCGTTCCAACTGGTCAAACTGTCACTGGGTACAGTACTGCTTAGAAGTCCTGAAACGATTAATGAACATAATTCGTTGCATTCGGCCAGAACATCGCGATCCAGACAGCTGGAGTTTCTTGCAGGGTAATGCACCAAGTCATACATCGTTAATTGTGCGTTAATTTTTGGCCCTAAACCAAGTCCGTGTGATCAACCACCCACCGTATTCACCAGATGTAGCCCTGTGTGACTTTTTTCTGTTCCCAAAGTTGTAATTAAAATTGAAAGGGCGTTTTTTGAAGACATTCAAACCATCCAAACAGCTTCGAAGCTTGCTTTGGAGGCTATTCCACAAAATGAGCTGGAGCAGCCTTTTGGATCACTATTAAATCGATGTAACAAATGTATCGAAGCGAGAGGAGAATACTTCGAATAATAATTAATAAAAAATGCCTGGAATTTAGTTTTAATCACATTTTCCCGGATCAGTACTGATACATAATGGAGGCACTGTATATATTAGTAAATTGTCTAAAAAAAAATATTTAAATAACTAAAAAATATGTACATAGACAACCAAAAATAGTAATAATTGTTTTGTTGTTATATTATTTTAACTAATTTAAACAAGCTCAGATTCAAGAGAAAACAAACATTTATTTTTCTGTATATTAAAAGAAACAAAGATATTCCATTTAGACATATTTTTATATAAATTTAAATCCCATCGGACCTTAATATCTCACTAGATGGCGCCCTCTACCGGGTTACAATATACATATTTAAAAATTGTGAATGGGAAACTGCATCGAAGATTTTCAAAAGTCTAAATACATTTCTCAATTCCTCGGACTAAAACGGATACGACTAAAATTTGGGTAGTCACTCGTCGACACAATGGCGGAGGTGCAGCCATAAAAACTTATATAAATCAAGAATACAAGTCATTTTATTACTATTTTTCTGTGTTATCCATAACAGGGTTTGTTATAAATATTTTTATGATATGTTATATCCAAATAAATACTTATACTTAATTAGGTTTATGTATTCTTATTACATTATATTGCTAAACAGTTGCATTCAAACCAATATTCAATAACAAACATCCAAAATTCATAATTAAATATACGGAAACCCTTCATGTATGGACTCGAATAATAATAAAATAATAGGATGAATAAAATATTAATGATCAATAAATACCGGACTTTCTAAATTTGTAAAGCATGTTAATGAAAGTTTCATACAATAACATAGTTATAATACCGTTGAACATATCATTGATTTCCTGTTACCATTTGAAGAAAACTGCTGCAGAACCGCATCAAATGTTTGTTGAAGCTCACGGTAAGCATGCTCTTGGTAAATCGCAATACTTTGAATGGTTTAAAAATTCAAAAGTGGCGATTTTGACATGAAAAACAAAGAACGTGAAAGACCACCGAAAAAGTTTGAAAACAGTGAATTTCAAGCATTGTTAGGTGAGGATGACGTTGAAACGCAACAACAACTCGCAGATCAATTAAATGTGATACGAGAAGCCGTCTCTATGCTTTTGAAAGCCATAGGACAGATACAAAAGATGGAAAAATGGGTTCCACATAAACTGAATGAAAGACAGCAGGAAAACCGAAAAACCACTTGCGAAATTCTGATCGCCAGGTACAAAAGAAAGTCATTTCTCCATCGAATTGTGATTGGTGATGAAAAGTGACGAAAAGTGGATACATTTTGAGAATCCTAAGCGTAAAAGATCATGGGTAACTTCAGACGAACCATCGATCTCAACTGTAAGTCCAAATCGCTATGGCGAAAAGACAATGGTCTGGGTTTGGTGGGATCAGCAGGGTGATCTATTATGAGCAGCTAGAACCTGACGAAACCGTTAATACTGAAAGTACCGACAACAAATGGTCGATTTGAACCAAGCTTTGCGTGAAAAACGACCAGAATATCAAAAAAGGCAACACAAAGTAATGTTGCATAATGCACAATCATACACAGCAAAACTGGTCGAGGAGACGATTGAGGCGTTTAGTTGGGAAATTCTTTCGCATGCGACTTACTCACCAGACTTGGCTTCGTCCGATTAGTACTTATTTGCATCGATGGGACACGCATTTGCTGTGCAGCGCTTCACTTCTTACGGAAATCTATAGAAATGACTCGACGACTCAAAAGAGCAACAATTTGTTGGCGTGACATGCACAAATTGTAATACAGGTGGGAAAAATGTACATCAAATGCTGGGTAATGCTTCAAATAAAATATTTTTTATTATTTTCATACAATAAACGTCATTCACATCATTTCACTTCATGTTTACATACCTGATACCACAGTTTTATCTAAATACCACTAATGATTTACACAATCAGTTTAATATTAGCCTTCAATATGAAAATTCCGTGAACCACTCGGGAAGTGATTATTAGAATGTATCGAGAAGGAATATCATTTCGACAACTTGAAAACATCTTTAAAAAGCCACCGTCGACAATTCACTATATTATTTCCCGCTCTAAGAGGCTCGGTAATGCTAGCAATAGACCTCGTTCAGTTCAAAAGCGTGCAGTCATTAAAGATGTCAACACCAATCCATCTACAAGTGCCACCGAAATTGCAGGTACTGTTAATGAACACTATCATGTACCAGTAACGCCGTAAACAAGAAAACAAGAGTTGCACGGATGAACGCGTAGGAAGAAGCATACATATGCAAGCAGAACAAGAAAAAACGCCTCGAGTTTGCTAAAGAGCATTTAAGCAAGCCGGAGTGGTTTTGGGAGCCTCATTTGGGGTCGCATGGAAGCTGCAGAAGTTGGAAATTGATACATAATTAATGGGATAATGGATCAATATATTAAAATATAATTCTAGTGCAATTAAATTGCACTAGAAAATACTTTCCGTTTCCAACAAGATAACGATCCCAACCATATGGCTCGAAAAACATAGGAATAACTGCTGTATAATGCACCTATAGAGCTCCGGACACCACACCAATCGCCAGATTTGAACCCTATCGAGCATTTGTGGAACAATATTGGTCCCTTAGTTTACTTAAAAAGAACAGGATTAATAACAAACTGCACCTTAGAGTGAAAATTTTACATTAATAGACTCATATACCCCCAGACGTAAAAAAATTAGTTTATTCAATGAAAAACCATTTATTGTTTATTATGAAAAGTAAGCGTGGACCAATAGGCTAAAGATATTTAAATAAAATTTAAATATCTTTGTTTATAACAGTTTTGAAAAATAACGTGTTCAGACACTTTTTTGCACACTCAGTTTTATTTATATAGAATATTTTGTGTATACAATAAAGTTTATTGTTACACGAAATTGTATTTTTACTCTGTAATTTTGTAATTAAACATCTGACGTTTAGCTTAATAAAAAGGTTCCTTTCAATTTACTACAGGTGTTCACAGACTTTATATATATATATATATATATATATATATATATATATATATATATATATATATATATATATATATATATATATATATATAGAAATCTATTTAATTAAATATTAATTCAAAACTCACCGTTCTCAAAAAAGACACAATCTATTGCCACGAATAACACAATAACACCAAAATGTTCTGGTCAATATAACACGAACACGAACAGACACCAACCCCGAAACTAACATCGAATAATATTTCAAACACTTTCGTTTCGATGTGGGCACCGGATAATCTTTTACGTCGAATCCTTTTTTTATAGTGGGCAGACAAAAAAAAATGCAATAAAATTGGGGAATATTCAAATAAACCGTAGTAGGCTAGTAGTCACGGTATATTTGGTTGCCTGTTATTGACTATATTAATATTTTTATAAAATGATTTATGATTTAGGAATGTTTATTCATAGTTGTTTTATTATTAATGTCTCTTGAGACCTAACCAGGATTATTTATATAATTATCTATGAATTTCAGGTAGATTTAAAATAATTTTTAATATTTCTATTTATAATTAGGCATTTTAATTAAATTAATTTACGAGGTTTGTAAATGAAATATTGAGATTGGTAGTATTGGGTTTGATCTGTCACCTCTGATGACTTCCCTTTTATAATTTGAACTCCCTAGAGTCATTTGATGACAATTTCAAGTAATTTGATGACGATTATTTAAATCTTCTTCTGAAAGAAAGGGAAAGGATTACATCATTAATTAGAAATTAAATAAAAAAAAGTTTATTGCAGTCTTTGAACTTCTGCCTCCAATTCTTCCATTAATTCACTCTCATATATCCAAAATTGCCACCCTTTTAACTGGCTCATCTGCAGATTCTCTAAATGCCCTCAAATATCTGGAACGGGCCATATCTTTCACCTTGCTATCTGAATCTGTCTCTGTAAAAGAGGCGCAATCCATGGGTACAAATATTCGTTTTTTACTAGTCCTAGACCATTCTAAAATTGAGGCGAACGAGCGTGCTGACCTTGGAGCTAGGCGTCAGAGAAAGACCTTCCGATCTGCCCTATCTTTTACCATCGGGACGATTATACATATACAAAATCTGACCTTACCTTTCCCTATGAAGTCCAATTTCTTCGATAAATTCTCCATTCCCCCAATAGAAACGCAGTGCCGTAATATGGGCTAATATGAATCAGTCTCAGAATTGGCCATTGCCCTTTCTCACATGACGATCTTCTAAGCAGAAAAAAGGCCCAGATCTGCATACCTTATTATACACGTCTATTGAATGTGATGCTTTATTTTTTCTCCAACAAAGATATAACCTACCACAAGAAGTATCCTGTATATTGTCTTGTCTAACTTTCCTATTTACTTTTCAAAGGGACTCATTTTTCTTATTAAAAATATGACTTTCTCTCCATTCCCAAATATGACTTACCTCTTTTATTTATACACACTATTTATTCTATCTTATTATATCTATTATAGATAGTATTATATATATATATATATATATATATATATATATATATATATATATATATATATATATATATATATATATATTTATTTATTTATTTCAAATCAAAAATTGGTCAGGACAGGGGGTGCTGGAGATCGATTCGGTCGGAGGCGAAGATTGAAGGAGGTTAAGGCTCACTAACGTATTGTAGTACCAAAAGATCTTATTTTTTAATTTTATTTTATATATACACACCTTCATTGTGTAAACAGACAATTTAACACCTTATATATTTTAAACTTGTATATTTAATTTATCTTATTTTATACTGATTTAATACTAACAATAAACCTCAAGCAATGGCCGTGAAATAAATAGCCTTTGTTGCTGATGCTGCTCATCTCAAATGCCCCCCCCCCCCTGCATGGCTTTTTAATCATTCTGGACCTCTTCCTAGGTTCAGGATGGGATAATAAAGATGGAGGTGTGATGGGAGCCTCTAATGATACTGTGTTTGAATTTGGTGGCATCATTTGGCACTCTACAAGTAAACCATGTCCTCTGTAATTATGGTGACTTGTACGAGTTTTCTGATATCATCACCAGGAGACTATGAAGCTGATAGGACTGGGGTTATTGAGAGGTATGTAAGACCATTCAACTAAACTGTAGTTTGTTGGTAGTTGCGGTATATTCGGTTGCCTATTATTGAATACTTTTATAAAATAATTGGTGATTAAGGATATTTATTCATATTTATTTAGTTTTAGTGTCTCTCGAGACCTAACCAGGCTTATCTATATAATTTCATTATATTTCAGGTAGATTTAAAATATTTTTATTTATAATGTATGCATTTTAAATAGATTAATTTACGAGGTTTGTAAATAAGGTAATGAGAAAGGTGGTGTAGCGTTTGAACTGGCACCTTTGATGACCTCCCCTTTGGAGTCCCCTTTTTAATCATCCTGGACCTCCTCCTAGGTTCAGGACACTGTTTTTGAATTTGGTGGCATCATTTGCCACTCCACGAGTAAACCATGTCTTCTATAATTATGATGACTTTTACAAGTTTTCTGATATCATCACCAGGAGACTAGGAGCTGATAGGTATGGGGTTATAGAGAGGTATGAAAGACCCCTCAGCGGATGAGGAGCTTTTAATAATACTCAGCATGATATTCATTGGCTACAACTAGAGGGTAGATGATTATCAATATGAAGAAAAACAAAGCTTATTCTTCAAAAATTTCGATTTTATTTCTGTATATTTTTAAATAATAATATAGATACAGCTATTACGACAATATTACATAAGGAATAGAATAATTTAGACCACCGGCGCGAGCAAAACGCCCATGGCTCAGACTTAGATATACAGTACGTTATTCGTTAAAAAGTGGAAATTAACATTTAAAACAAAAATAAACACGACTACAACATTTTGATGCGTTCCAATTTTATCGGAAACGTTTTCGTTTTTTAACAAAAGGAAAAATATTTAGTAATATAGAACGATCACTGTCACTTCCGATGTTATATAAAATATCTTATTTTCATTAGTATATTCTACATTATGTATGTATATATACATATATATATATATATATATATATATATATATATATATATATATATATATATATATATATATATATATATATTTTTTTTTGTTTATATATATTCTCTTATCTATAAGTATAGTCTGAAGCCGGAAGTAGCAGAATCGTCAGTTAATGCAACGTTATCATTGGTGGGGATGATACTTTTACCCGCAAAAATTACTTTAAAAATACTATTGTTTTAGAAAGCGTCATTCCTACCAAACGATTTCAATTCAACTTATTTCCTAAAATATTTCACGTCATTCTACACAAAACGACAGACACTATATTGCAATTGTCCCGCCACAGGCACTGCCACGAACATCTAAACACTAGAAAAAAATTAAACAGTCTTATCACAGAAAGAACAAAGGGATTGCCTATAACGTAAAAACTTTCGCGAAATAAAAAAAAAGAAGACAAAACATGAAGCTTTACGAATACGATTTATAAAAAATGTGATGGAAAAAAGCATAATTTTTTTTTTTCATTTTCGATTTTTCATTCAAAATTTCCTCATAGAAAAATGACCTTTAGCATCTAAACACTAACTGAAACCGAACTGTCTTTTATAAAATCTTAATGGAGAGATGAAACTTAATTCTAAGGTGACGATTATTTAAATCTTTTTCTGAAAGAAAGTGAAATGATTATATCCTTAACTATAAAAAAATAGCTCTTAAATAAAAAAAGTGTCTATTGCACAGTCTTATGAAGTTCCGGCGTATTGGATGACACTGTACCGCACCGGTGACAAGTCTATGGAAGCCTCCAAAGATTTTTGGATCATCCTGGACCTCTTCCTTGGTGGTAGACTCAGTTCCGGATCAGGTGATGAAGGTGGAGGTGTGATGGAGGGCGCTGGTGATACCGGGTTTGAATGGGGCGGCGTCATGACGCGTTCCTCCTCAGAGTAAACCATGTCCTCCATAACCAACGCGGCCTCTACGCGTTTTCTAATATCGTCACCAGCAGTTAATGGAGCTGACGGGACTGGAGCCGCTGGGAAATAAGCAGGATGCCTCAGAGGTTGCGGCGCCTTCATAATACTTAACAAAAGGTCCTGACCTGGAGCAGCATAGAAATCACCATTTTCTCGTGCAGTTGCTGCTGCTGCAAGTAACTCCACGCCAGCTGATGATGCAGGATACGAGTTTTGTAAGTAAGCAGGTGAGATGCCACCTCGAGAATACAGATAATACAAATCGGATTCGACCGGTCTTTGATGGGACTGCAACGGGATGTCTTCCTCGCAGCTTCCCTTCAAGTTTTCTTTATCACTGACGCCAGACTCGCTGGATGGATTCGATGACGGTGGTGTGGGTGGTTGCGGAGGATGTTGAACTCCAACAGACACGCTCTCCGAGTGACTTTTTATGTGGGCCTCCATGCTTTTCTTGGAATTGAAGGTGTCGTTGCAGATGGTGCACTTGTAAACTTTTTCACCATAGTGGGCGACTTGGTGAAGCTTCAAAACGTGATTGTATCCGAATGACTTGCCGCAAATCTCGCATGAATACGGTTTCTCGCCGGTATGGGTGCGGGAATGGACTTTAAGTTGTTTGCTACATGTGAAGCCTTTCTGGCACACTGTACAAACGTAGGGTTTTTCACCTGTGTGAGTTCGCATATGGATCACCAACTGTCCAGACTGAATGAACGTCTTGGAACAAACAGTGCATTTATGAGGCCGTTCACCCGTATGGATGCGCATGTGTCGGTGAAGCTTTCCTGAATGTTCAAAGGCACGAGAGCACACCTCACACTTATACGGCCGTTCTTTGGTGTGGATCCGTCTATGCACGCTCAGGTTCTCCTTTACGCTGAAGCTTTTATCGCAAAATTCGCACCTGAACGGTTTTTCACCGGTGTGAGTGCGATAGTGACGGGTGAGTCGCGCAGGTACTGCAAACGTTTTAGAGCAGATATTGCACCTATAAGGATCGGCACTCTCTTCCTTCATGTGAGCTTGACGCTGATGGGTTTGAAGGGCCGTCTTTGAAGCAAACATTTTGTGGCACGTGGGGCACTGTTCGGCAACGGGAGCTTGCTGGGCCTTGGATGGGAAGGCAGGTATGGGTAGGTCAGGGCTGCACACCAACTTCTTAACGGCCAGATCTTCGGAAGTGGAGTGTAAGGCGGGTGATACAGGCAGGGATGCTTGACTGTAGAATCCAACCATTTCAGGCACCGGCCAAGACTCTTCTGAAAAAAAAAACAAAAATGAGCATAAGTTCATTAAATAATAGAATTATCCATTTCAAATAAAATCTAAATCGACTATTCGTTGAGTATGTTCGTGTTAAATTGTATGGAATTTGTACTTCTTAATACAGATCGTAAAAGGAAAGTACTTTCGTAAATTTAACCAACGATTCTTCACGTCATTTTAAAGAAAAAAGTTTCTTACAAGGGTCAAAAGCCTAAGGGCTCCCGAAAAAAACAAAAGCAAAGTTGCTGCTCTCTGAAGTATATTCCGATCAGGAGGTTTCATAATATAAATATTTTCCGTTTTATCTATAAATACAGGGTTGTCCATTTTGTGGTTCGGAAAATACATTCCTGTATTTTGACAACTGTCAAACTTAAATGTTATCCAAAAGTGTGATTTGTTTAGTTTAAGGTTTGCCATTTTACAATATGGATCGTTTAACCACCGAACAACGCGTTAGAATAGTTAAAAGTTTTTACAAAAATGGTGATTCTGCCATAGCTACGTTTCGCGCCTTACGAACAGAATATGGTCGCCGTAATCGTCATTCTGAGCGTACAATTTCCACTTTAGTCAAGAAATTTGAAAATATTGGGACTGTTACGAATGTGGTAAAGACATATGTATTATTGAAATGCTCGTTCGATGGGGAAACGCTCACTACTGTTATGAAAGTACGGCTGAAAACAAAAATGTATCGATTCCTCGGCGTTCACAGTCTGTGGGCTTGTCTTACGGCACATTATGGCGTATTTTCCATTTGGACTTACATCTTCATCCTTACAAAGTACTACTCACGCAAGAATTGCAACAAAACAAAGGAATGCGCCGAGCAAAGGCCGATTCGCCTCATTTTCAGCCGTGAGGCTGAAAATGAGGCTCATTTCTTCTCGGCGTACACGTAAATAAGCAAAATTGCGGTATATGGGGCACTGAAAACCCACAAGTGATTGTGCAGTCCATTAAATCCGCAAAAGGTGACTGTTTGGTGCGCCGTGTCACGTGGTGGCGTCATTGACCCGTACTCCTTCCAAAACGAAGGAGTGTTAACGTCAATTCTGATGGCTATAGTCGTATGATAACCTATTATTTTTGACCAGAAATTGAAGATTCGATTCGACAGCGCCACAAGCCACACAATACAATCAATTTTGGCTTTATTGCGCGAGAAGTTCTCAGGCCGCGTAATTTCGAGATTTGGCTAGGTCAATTGGCCGCCGAGATCATGCGATTTGATTTTTGTGGGGCTACGCGAAAGATCGTGTTCACGTAGACAGTCCTCAAAGTCATGAACAGTTGAAAACCAACATTCATCAAGTAACTCATGGCCGAGATACCAGTCGAAATGTACGGAAACGACATCGTAAATTACCTCAAACTTAATGGTCTAAGTCCAAGCAATAAAATGAAAAAAAAACATCAAATCTCAATTCTTTGTGTGCTTTTTTAATTTCTCTTTGCCAAGCACAGAATGGATAACCCTTTATTATTATTTGCTATTCAACTTTCACTCGTAAGTTTATAAAAAAAATGCAAAAAAAACTTGGCACAAACACTCTGAAACAGTTAAGAACTCTTAAGGTTTTAATTGATTTTTGAAAGACAAAATAAGAGCAACGAGCAATTCAAGTACAAGTAGGACGACCCTTACCACATACAAATCGATTAGATCACCAATCCCACTCAAGATGTTGCTTTTAAACACGAATTTGAAATTCGCTCTTGATAACGATAAATGGGTCATTAACAACTACTTCAAATGAGGAAAAGATCATGACGTAAACATGTTCAGAGTCCTTTAAAAGTGAAGATTCATGATAAAATTCCGTACTATTAATATGTTTATTGTATACCATCACTAAAATACCAGAAATTATTGGCCAAATAAGATCGAATTAGCTAATTTAAGTAACTTCTAATCCTGAGAAAACAGAATATGGTAGTTGCGATTTCTAAGAAATGTGACCGGAGAACTGCATCTAGAATACTTAAAGAAATCTCGGAACACTCACCAGAGGAGGCCACCAAGATCAGAAAGATAATTAACACTTCAACTGCAACCCCGATGAAGCTCTTACTCTTTTTATCGATGGACGATTTACAAAAAATCCTATATTTTAATGCAACGAGGTAGAAAACACCGAAAGGTCAACATTTATCCCAATTTCAATATAATTCTAGGTGCTAAAAATAAATGCTATCCAGGCGAAAATTACATTGTGATCGCAGACATATCTGGTGAGACAATTTTACAAGCACTTGTCAATCATACAGCTAATCGAGAAGAAGATATTTTTAATAATTATTCTACAAATATCACAGATAGAGTTACTCTTACGCATAAATGGGGTTGTGATGGTAGTGGAGGACATTCCACATATAAGCAGCACTTTAGTAAGAGAAATGATTCCTCTGATTTTGGGAAATGTAAGGGATTGATTATGAGAACTAATTTTCATTTATTTTCTGTTTGTCTGGTTCCACTGCAGATGACAGCAGAAAAAGGAAAATGTTCAACCATCCTCTACCAGATTCTGTAAGCCAATAAAACTTATTTTCGAAAAATAAACACCCTAGAAAACAGAAAACAAGAAATTGCACGCATGGAAAGACAGATAGCGGAAATCCAACCTACTGCTACTGAGCATCATCACATAATAGTTAATTATACTTTCAAAATAACAATGATAGGAACATGTTTGGCGTTGCCAGTATTCAACGCAAACCTGTAGCATTTGTGGTGCGACCCCAAAAGGCATAAACAATCTAGAGAAAATACTGACTTTTCCATTAGATAAGCGTTTATATAACTAAAGAATATCTACACTACATGTTTTTTCTAATTGGATTTTACTACTGATAAAATTAAATCAAATTATACAGCGTACTATGCATTTCGATCTCAAAAAACTGCATAAAAGTATAACATTTCATATGAACACTCTATATAAAATATATCCAGAATATAATGAGTTTCTGTATTGAGTATATTTTGTCGTATATGTGAACAGTAGACCTGCAATAGTTAAAAAAGAAGATTGCTGGAAATGACCTCTGTGAGGCGTCAGAACTCCAAGAACAGGGTAAAACGTTGAAAATATTGCACGTGTGGAACAAAGTCCTTCGACGTCGATTCGACGACTTGATATACAATTGGCAATTTCTCCACCCACTTTACGCCGATTTTTGAGAAGTGGCTTCCACATGTTTCCATATAAGATTCAAATTGCACAAAATCTGTTGCCTACAGACAACAATAAACGATTATAATACTGTAATACCATCAGTTCTCCTTATTTGATGATTCCGGATCATTTTTAAAGGGATTTTTGAAGGAAACGATTTACATAAATAAGTCTCAAACTACATCAACGACAACAATCGTGTTGAAATCGCTGGATTAACATCCGATATGTTGATACAAATTATGGAAAAAGTATTAAAAATGGTATAAAGTTGCATTGCTAACGAAATTTTCAAAAATCAATCAACATAAAATAAACATATAGAAAAAATCTCTTACAACTTATAAATAATTATTATGGTGGTAGTTGCCCCATCCGATACACTACTTTATCATTCTACGATACGTTTTTCTGGGAATGATTCTCATGGTCGTGTAAACAAATGCTTATGACGTAATTATCTCAAAATTCTCATGCTTTTTTCAAATCATAATTTAAAATTTGAAATTACATTAAATAGATTTATAAGTAATAAGATAAAATTTATTAAAGCCAAGTGTAATACGGAAAAAATACATCTTCAATAACGTGTTTATGTTTTCCAAGCAGGAAATATATTTCGGGAGGTAATTCATAAAATGATAAACAAAAACACCGTAAATAAGAATCTTATCTACTGAAAAACACTTATAAAGTTTTTTTTTATTTATGAATGGTTTATAAAATGTAGTAGTCTACAAAATAGGATATAAATTTTGCTATTCATAATACTCATTACCAATCATTAATATTTAAATTATACATTAATTAATTTCCCATTTAAAACTGAACATATTACTAATATTAGGAGATGTATGTATGATATATATATATATATATATATATATATATATATATATATATATATATATATATATATATATATATATATATATATAAACACACACACACACACACACACCAACACAAGAAGAGATCCATAAGCACATACACAAACTGAAGAATAACAGGGCATCCGGTGAAGATCACCGCGGAACTATTGAAAAATCTCGGACCAAATTCACTGCAGGAACTCACGCAAATTATCACGAACATCTGACAAACAGAAAGAAATACGAGACGAATGGAAATGTGCTCTAATCCACCAGCTGCATATGAAAGGAGACAGAACAGATGTGAATAACTACTGAGGAATCTCCTTACTACAAGTCACTCACAAAACCGTCTCAGCAAGCCTTCTCCAGAAAACACAAGAACAGTTAGAACACAAAATTGGCGACTACCAGGCAGGCTTTCGCCCTAGTCGCTCATACACTGAACTAATCTTTAACTTAAAAACAATACTGAAATACAAAGCTATTAGGAATGTCCCTATCATCTGCACGTTGGTGGAATTCATGAAAGCATACGACCGAGCATCGACCGAAAATATCTGTTCAACATCCTATAAGAACAAGGACTCGATTCCAAAACACTACGATTGATCAAGAAGATACTGACAGACACAACCTCTAGAGTAAAATTTATGGGAGAAGTTTCCGAACCCTTCCTGATTAAAATCGGAGTACGCCAAGGAGATGGCTTATCCCCGCTCCTCTTCAACGCTTCCTCTTCGTGAGGGAATGGGACAAAGAACTGAAAAATCAAGGACACTGGAAACCAATACGACTCGGGACGACCCAAAAACAACATAGAAATATCATGCCTTGCCTTCGCAGACGACCTAGCCATACTCACAGACGATGAAAATGGCAACCAAACAGATAGAAGTCCTTAAGGAAGGTGCAGAGAAAGTCGGCCTACAAATCTCCATTCAAAAAACCGAATTCTTCTGCTCAAAATTAGATGTCCAAAATTTGAACACAAAATGCGGCCAGATAAATAGGGTCACCGACTTCAAATACCTGGGCGAGATCCTCGAACCCACAGCAGGAGAAAAGATAGCACAGAAGACTCGATTACAGAAGGCATACGGCAAGACACACAATATCTATAATAAGAAATGCATATACACACACAAAAATAAGACACTACAACACAGTAATCAAACCAGAGATACTATACGCAAAGGAGACACTTACACTACACAAAAAAAGCACAGAAAACATACTATGAGAGAGAAGAACGCAAAATTACGAGGAAAATGCTCGGCCTGAAACTAACAGAGGAACGATACAGACTAGAATTACATTCCCAATTACAAGCCAGAGACAAAGCAGCAATCCAAAGAGTGGGTGGGGGCGGAAGAAAGTGCGTCATAGGCATCAAAAAAGTTCCATTAGCAGAAAAAGTCTTGGCTACGGTTTTCTGGACTTCCGTTGATGTGATACACATAGAATACCTGGGAAAGGACATCACTGGAGAATATTACGTTTTACTACTGGACCAATTGAAGGATGCTGTTCAAGCTCAACATTCACTTGTAGCCATCTAGTTGTTGTTGCAAAACTTCATGATCTACGCTTCGAAGTGTCTCCACTTGCACCATATTCGCCGGATTTGGCTCCCAGCGATTACTTTCTAAAATAATGGCTCGTTGAACAAATTGTATTACACTGAAGATATGGTATTTATTATATTGAAGAATCAGAATTTAAAAAAATCTCAAAACATTGGGGTTTCTCTACCAGATCGAGAACTTCATCCTTATGCATAGAATCAACATTAAATTAAATACGGGATGTCCCCAAAAAAATATGCACACTTTAATTTCTGATAACTTTAAAAATTAAAAAAAAAAAGTTGCTGCTTCCAGACTTATCTTTGAGCAAAGGAAATGTATCTATAATTTATATATATATATATATATATATATATATATATATATATATATATATATATATATATATATATATATATATATATATATTTATATATATATATATATATATATATATATATATATATATATATATATATATATATATATATATATATATATATTATATATATTTTAAGTGTTACTGGAGATACGATAAAGCGGTAGAAGTCTAAGGATGGTTCAGACGAGAATTTCAGTTCAATTTACTGTCACAATTGCACATACTGGGCGCCTGAAAATCCACACTAATCCAATCTTACTAAAGAACATCATGTTAATTTGCCAGGAGCCACAGTGTGGTGTGCTTTTTCTGCAAAAGCATTAATTGGGCCGTTCTTTTTTTGACGGTACTGTAACTGGTGCCGTTTACCTTAATTTTTAACAAGATGATGCACCTCCATATTATCATCATGGCGTAAGGGCTTATCTTGACGAGACTCTACAAAACAGATGGACTGGACAAAGAGATTGGGTTGAATACCTCGCATTTTCACCTCACCGTATGCCGATCGACTTATTTTTATGGGGATACATTAAAGATAAGGTTTTTTAAGACAAAACCGGCAACAGTCAATAAATTAAGAGTAGCGATTGAAAGACTGGAAATGCTTTTCCATGTATTAGATTCCCCTGTGTGTCATTATCGGCAATACCTGGACCACAACGGTGAGCAGTTTGAAAACTGACAGTCAAAATAAAGGCTGGTCCTTTAGCTTTTTTTGAAACCCTAAAGTAAAATGTATGAAAATAAGTACTGATTTTAGAACCAGTCAAAGTGTGTGTATACATTTTTTTGGGACACCCTGTAGGTCCAAATAATATCAAATTAGAAACATATAAATTTTATAAAATATCAAAAAAAAAAATAGAATATATGCTAGAAAATTTTTTTTGAATGATACAAAAAAACAGTGGTCGTCACCATTTGAACCACGATAAACCTCCTCATAAACAATTTTTTGGACCAGCATATATTATTTATAATTAAACTGTTGGATGAAAAATCAGATTCTTTATAGCTGAAGAAGTAATGTTGGATCAAAACATAGCCTTTCTGTAAAACGTTAAATAATTTAATATAAAGCAATTTGAGACTAAGAAAACTTCAAATATAAAGCATATAACGTATAAAAAGTTCATAAACAGTAAATGGCAAATATACTGAATACATTTATAGTTGAGGAACAGAGAGAACATATTATCTACAGAGAAAGCTTTCCAATTTTATAAATATTTGTTCTACTATGCTTGATGTTATTTAGTATATTTAGCTTGATGCTTTGGACTAAATAATTTATTCATTGAAAAAAGTGATAAAGACAAGAACAAATTATAATTAAGTCCAATGATTTTATTGCTTTTAAGTGTTGACCTCTCCAATAAGAAAGTCTTACTTTCTCTTTAAATCCTTTTTGGAGTTGTTTGCTTTTTTTATATAGCAAAGCTAATATATATATATATATATATATATATATATATATATATATATATATATATATATATATATATATATATATATATATATATATATATATATATATATATATTGTTCATTTATTTCAGTATATTTGAATTTTCTTGGTCATGCGCAAAACCTTGCAAGCGGTTATTCCCCTTAGGTCATGAAAAAAGGGTCAACGGAGTATGCGTCATAATAACCGAATGATTACAAACAATTCTCCACCATTAACCGAATCAAAAATCAATACGATAACCGTTTAATTTTAAGAAGAAAAGAAAGATTATGTTAAACCCACCGGAATCTTTTCCTTCCGCAGTTGAATTGCCTTTTTTCCCATTGCCGCATCGCATCAGAAGGCTTCGGATCATTTTTTCGCTCAGCACCGTTTCTTTGTCGGCCTGAGCCATACCGTAAAAAGAATCCGAAAATTAGAGAGAAAATAAAAACCACAGATGTTACGTTACCGAATTCTCGACGTCTACCGGCCAACAAGGCGGCACGTACAACACTGAACGCAGCGCTTTTACGTAGCGTAGAAACGCAAATAGAGTTAGATAGAGAGGGAAAGCGGACCACGCCCTGAACAGAAGGTGGGGAGTGAGGGGCACGGTCCGGTGACGATGGGCGAAGGGAAGAGGGGAGGTCGAAATTCAACTGGGTTTTTGACCCGGGCCACCGCACTGCTGCCGTTGTTACCAAAACGCGACCAGGGAACCCCGTTCTACGAGCTGGGTCGTTGAACTCGGTGGAAGGCCCCCCTTTTTGATTTTCGGACCGGATTTTGTGCGAGGCATCGTTACTTTCGGTGCAGTTGCGCTTGTTCTTTCAGAAAATGAACTGGTTTTCAGAAAAAAAAACTAATTGCATTACGGGATAAAGGGTCGCATTGGAGACAGAGAGAAATATTCAATAATTGGCAGATGGGTCTGACTATTTAGAGGACAAAAAATTAATTTGGAGATATACATTAAAAACTTTAAATTTCTTTTGAAACTAGTCACTTTTGGATATCTTCAGTAGAATAAATTTGAAGAGATTTACTACTTAAAACTAAATCGCGTTTTTTTTTACTTCTCGGCGCCTGTTTCGTTATCATGTTAGCGTCATCAGGAGCTGGTTCAACCTAACTCGAAAAATTCTTCTAGTTTGGTTTGGAATATTCCAACAGAAGAATTAAGCTTCAAATAAATATATATATATATATATATATATATATATATATATATATATATATATATATATATATATATATATATATATATATATATATAGTTCTTTATTATTTACTATATTATACTATAATTGTAATATCATCTTATAAATATTTAATAATTTTTATGGTTTTTTATTCTGACAGTAAATTTATAACAGAAGCGAATAAGCAGAAGAGAAGAGAATTGACATCAATAAAAATCTCTGTGCCAAAGTGTGCTCGAGTATAGAAACTAGACTATAGGAATGTATAAATGTTGAAGGCCGGCAATTGTAATGTGTATGTCATCCTTATCGTAACCTAATAAAATTAGCCTCTGTATATATATATATATATATATATATATATATATATATATATATATATATATATATATATATATATATATAGTGCTGTAAGGTGTCCCTATTGGAAATGAACTGTGTATTTAAAATTAAAAAAATTCAATCAGAGGCGTATCATAATGAAGGGTTCACGGTAATAATTGCCCTTTTTTTAAAATCTCATTCAAGATTATGAAATCTCTGAATTTTTTACGTAAAGAGCTATTCCCAATGCCTCAATAAAATGTACCGTAAGAAATTTAAAAAAAATTAATTAATTAAGAAGAATTACAAATATTATTGATTGATTTGTCCGTTACTTTGTGATAGTTCATTTTTTAAAAAGGAATAAAACAATTTTTTTTTACTTTATTATGTATCACTTTTATTTTTAAACAAAATTTGTGTGACTATAGTTTCGTAAAAAAAAATTACGAAACTATAGTCACATAAATTTTGTTTAAAAATAAAAGTGATAGATAACAGTAAAACATTGTTTTATTCCTTTTTTTATAATTACAAATATGTTCAAATGTTCAAAGTGCATTCCTTTAACTTCAACACATTTCTGACCCCTTCCCACAACAGATTGTGTGGTTTACGAAAAGTTTAAAAGTGTTTTACTCGAAAACGATGCATCCTATCGCGACGAATTAAGAGTACCTCATTTACGTAAACTAGTCAAGGTTTTCAAGAATTGGAAAATAAAATTAAAAAAAAACACGTACATAGAAAATGGGACCATTTTGACATTGGACCCCTCATTATGTCATGCCCCTGTATAAAATTTTACGACGCATTATTCGACTATAAGACAAAGTACCATTATTTTTAATTTTATAATATATATATATATATATATATATATATATATATATATATATATATATATATATATATATATATATATATATATATATATATATATATATATATATATAGCAAATGTATTCAACTGTTAAGATATGTTTTACAGTCAGTCTACATTAGAGTTGATTTTTTTTGCTACTCAGTATAATATTCAAAATTGGCAATGAATTATTAATGAATCTACCAAGCCAAAATGATGTACTAGAGGCAATTTCAGTCGAAGAAATTGAACTAAGTCAGTAAATATCATATCAGGTAAATACTGAGTATTTTAAATATATAAAAGCTTCAACCAAATCAGCATATTTGTGATATGTTGATCTAAAACATCTTGTAGAGTCTCAAACTCATTTTCTGCCTTTTTAAAACATTCTGTAATATATAAAAAGTTAAAGGAAAATAAAATGTAAAAGAAATGAAGCAAATTCAATGCCAAGCAATTAATTTGTACGAAACTTTCAACTATATTCAATATTAAATAAAATTTCGTTTTAACCAAACTTTTCTCTGCAACCAAAATAGAAAAATTGTTTTCTTATAATTATCAATCAGTCAGTAATCATTATGCGCTTGACTAAACAAACCTATCGACAAAAATCCTTTTTTGTTCCAATCAATTCGTTTCAATTTTGTCAATGATCATCGTGAATTTTACACCACCAAGGCTAATTTTCTTCCTTTTTACTCATTGTTAATATTTTAAGCATAGTTTAGAAAATAAAAGTTTCAAGATTAAGAATAATAATTGTACTATGTGAAAAATAATATAGTTGCAGTATTTATGTTCATATATATATATATATATATATATATATATATATATATATATATATATATATATATATATATATATATATATAGGTGTTTTCAAAGTTGAGTCATTTATTTTAACAGGTTGTATAACTCATACAAAGAAGTAATTTTACCAAAAAACATTCATATATATGTTGCAAAATAAAGAAGTTATTAACAGTTACAAAATTTGAAACAGACGTGACTTTTTGATATTCTCGACCACTGCGTTGAAACACAAAGTATTTGTTTACTGCTAATACTGGGTATGACTAGTTTTTGTATTCTTGTACGATATTTATTATGAGTGCGATGTTCGATTTGACCAGTGCTAATAATTCCTTAATAGAAGGTGTTTAATTTTTAGTACATTCTGCGATTAAAATGTCACAGGTTTATGAAAACAGTGAACTAGTGACAACAGTGAACTACTAACAACAAAATGCAGCCGCAGCATGTCATTTGTACGCGGAAAGGTTTCCTTTAAGAAATCATCCGAAATGGTTATTCCATTTCTTGCCTAAGGAAAGGTCCTCGAGTATCCTATATATTCGCCTAATTTGACTCTATGCGACTATTAATTATTTCCAAAACTGATAACAACGACGAAAAGAAAACGTTTCAACACGATTTCGAAATCCAGGTGACTTTGACAGTGACTTTAAAGACCATTCCTCAAAATTATCAACTAAAATGGCTTCACAATATTTTACAACGGCTCTTAGCATTGTATTGGCCCACAAGGAGACTATTCTTGTTCTTCTTCTTACATTAGGACTAGGTTTGTATTTTACTGGGCTTTTTCTTCCTGTGAGACTGATGTGCAGCTGTCTCATTATCTTTTTAGTGGTCTCCCTGGTGATCTGGACCCTTGTTGGTGAGAGTCTCTTACGTGACCTCGTCTAGTGTTCCCCACTATGAATATCGAAATTTTCATTTATGTTTATGTCTGATATGTTTTAGATGATGTAAGTCAATAATGGACGTACGCAAGTCAGATTATTCTATTATTGTGTATATTCAAATATTTGGGTGAAATAATCATGGAAAATGGGTTATAATGGTAATAACCCATTTGGGGGTAATAATGGTTAATAATGGTAACAATAAGGGTAAATGTCAAAAAATGGAAACGGCATTGAGACTTACACAAACTATTTACAACAAAAAATGCCTATCTAAAAATACAAAACTGAGACATTACAACACAGTTATTAAGCCAGAATGTCTATATGCTTCAGAAACGCTCATTTTGAATAGAAAGAGGGACATCGAGGACATTGAAAAGAAGGAAAGAAAAATCGTAAGAAAAATCCTAGGCCCCAAACAAATAAATAGCACAACATACCGACTTCGAGAAAACCGAGAAATCAAACAATACACAGATACACATAGCGATATGAGAAAAAGAAGACTTAAGTTTTACGGACACATAAAACGGATGAATCCGAGTAGGTTAACTAGACAAATAGTCGAATTTTATGAAAATACGAGTAAAGCTAAAGTAGAAATAATTAAATGGATTGCTGTAATTAAAGAGGACCTAAGATCAGCAAATATTACATTACACAAAGTGAAATTCAGGATAGAGGCTGTTTCAGGCACAAGGTTAACGTTTGGAAGGTTGGCCAGAGAGAAAAATGTAGGAAGACTGGAACAACTTGGTCTGACGAAAGGGAAAAAGGTTATAGCGAAAGAATGAAATTAGTATGGGCACAAAGGAAGGCTAACAACAACAAACGCTTCTAATTGTACTTCGCGTGGTCCACTAGGGCCCATACGTGAATAATAAATAATAACAAAACAATTAAAATTATAAAGAAATAACATTTTAACTTGCAATACACTTATTTCAACGTTTTTATTTCCAGACTTCAAAACAGTTTTTATACTCCACTTTTAGTATTCCTTTCAAAAGAAGGAGCTCTCTTGAATGGCTTTCATAGACTCAAAATAGTCTCTGAATTCGAAATAGATGTCTTCAATCGAGGAACAGGAAAAATCCTACGGTGTAATATTTGGAGAATTTGGTGCTTGTACAATTGTACTTGTTTGATTATTAGTTATTAATAATAAGGGTGGCCAGGGAGCTCTCTTGAATGGCGTTCATAGACTCAAAATAGTCTCTGGATTCGAAATAGATGTCTTCAATCGAGGAACAGGATAAAATCATACGGTGTAATATTTGGAGAATTTGGTACTTATACAATTGTACTTGTTTGATTATTAGTTGAAAATTAAGGAATAATTATTGTGGTGTGCGATGGTGTGTTATCGTCATGTAAAAATCATAAATTTGGACGTTTCTTTCGAGTGGACACATAACACTTAAAAAAACTTTGAGGTATTTTCCGCTTTGCTTCATATTTAGTAAAATACTCGCCTGAACGTTGAGCTATTTCAGATCACAAGCATAGAGCTATGTCTCATCACCAGTCATTACGCAGAAAGTCGTTACGAATATTTCATAATGTTTTCAACCACAAAAACCATTTCTTCAGCAACTTCAACTGCTTCTCTACAATCACTACAGTTCTTGTAGCCCTTGTAAACATTTATTTGCCATAGCTTCATCTATGCCATTGTAACTTTTGTCATAGCTTAGACAGACGACATAGAGCAAATAGTGGGAAAAGGATTGATTTGGACTACCCAAAATAGAGACATATGGAAGGAGCTTGAAGAGGCCTTTGTCCTTTGTCTGACAGTATATAGGCTAACGTTAATTCAATCATTTCTCATCCGCACAAGAAATTTCGTTTATAGGAAAAACTTAATGTAAATTCTTTGCTCGATACAGCAAAACAATTATTAACAATTATAAATATCGCTATAAATTCTAACTTAACAAGTGAAATTATATGAAACTTTTATCAGATGTCAAGAGCGGTCATACCAACTGAAATACAAAATGGCTGTATCAATACGTAAACCGCACGAATTTTTAAGTCACCTTACTTTTTAATCCTAGCAGCAGGGTTGCCAGCGCTTCAGAGGGTCAAAAATAGTAGAATAGTGACTTGTTCGTCTAAATAATGACAAAATAGTGACATTTTCCCAACCAATTTAGAAACTTTTGTGAAAGCTAGTCGTATTTTTTTTCACCATTTCAGAGCTCATTTGAAGTATTTCCATGAGAAATTTGTAGAATATAGGAAGTAAATGAATGACATGACAAATGCTACTATAAAAGAATAAGAATATTTATTAAGATTAAAGTAATTTGTACTATTATTATTATATTATTTCTATATGATCATTATTATTATATTATTATTCATACTATTATAGTCTGAACTCTATAGACTGTACTTAAAAAATCCCATTAAAAATTTTATCTAGCTTTCAAAGCTAAGCTTTGGAAAACATCACAATTTCAAGTCATCAATTCCGTTATCGTTTGTCTTCAATACATTTTCAAGCTATTTGGCTGCGTCTTCCAACAGTTGGTCAGCGGCTTTTCTCTCTCTCCCTCCAGTTTCTCTTTGAGTTTATTTTCAAAATTCGCAATTGTTTCTCTGTCTGCTCGTTGTTGCTACTCATTCGCCTCTCTTTGACGGTGTTCTTCTTCATCCTCAGTCTGTTTTCTGGCTCGTGCCGCCTCGCGCTGCTCTTTTATACTTCCGAAACGCGCTGCGGCCAGCTGACAGAAGCTTCCTTGTCATTGGGACGAAATCTGCGCGACCATCGTACATTTTAAGCTCATCTCGAACACAGAGTTTTGCATTGAAGAGAAAAGTGACACGATTGTAAAATCGTGACCAATAGTAACTCAGTGTCTTCACTGCCTAGCAGTATAACTGTCTTTATTTAATACTTTTTTTTAACTTAGTAGCAACGTTCGAAAACGTACAAAACGAATACTGTTTTAAAAAATGTTGTAATTGTCTGTCTAATAAGATTGTAGTATTCAAATAATAAAATTAGCAATATTGTTTTCACTAAAAGAATTTATATTATATCGCATGTCATATTGTTGGAAAGTTTAAATGAATAGTAAATATATTTACTGAATAATGTAATGAAAATAGTTCTATATTAAACAACAACGTGAATGTTTTGGTATGCATCAACTTAATAGGTACTGAGTACATTTCCACGACGTCGATCAAAACAGGTCAGGAAAAAACAACTCCTGGACGAAATTACCCAGCTAACGACCTGCTATTTTTCACCATTCGGATAAACTAAGATCGTTTGTGATTGATGCATCAACAACCAAACAACCTGTCCCTTGACAGAAAAGAATCGTGGAAAAAAATCACATACGCTTCGACAAACAAAAGAACGTCTATTTTCGTCCGGACGAAGTGGCGTTCCACGAGCAGCGATGCATTCGCGCTCGGAGGCGAAGCACCGCGGCCGTCCGTACCGACCGTCACACGGCCAACTCGATGAGGAACGCCACGAGCTGCGCGCCCTAGTCATTCGCCTCCACGTGTCTCCCTCAGTTGATTTTTTACAGCGAGCACCGACCTCGACAATCTAATATGAGACGTAGGTCGCGGGCTACGATCCCCTTTTGACGAGCGACATTGCCGCTTGTTCGCTAATTTCTTTTAATCTAACGAATTGGCCTTGCCAATTTTTTTTGTATAATCAGACTTACATGAAACTTTTTTGATAGTGGGATTATTTTTTTACGGTGGTTTGTTTGTTTTACGGTGTCTACAGCCAAATTTGTCTTATAAAAATGAATACATACTTAATGATGGAATAATTGGTATTTTTACATACATTTTAATATTTTGATATGAAGTTATTTTTACCCCTAGTGATACTAACCAAAATCATTAAAAAATACGGTGATTTTTGCCTTTAAAATTTGCAAATTTGCACGTCCTTGACATCTGACATCTGTTTTATATCATCTCGCTTGTTAAGTCAGAAATTATAGCGTCTTCAGTTAATAAGTTTGATAAAATTTTATCTAAAAAATGAAAGTTCTTGTGCTGATGCTTTAAAAATGATTAAGCAAATGTCACGACGATGAGGCTTTGTCAAAATAAAAAAAAAATGTAAATGGGACAAGGATTTTGGCGATGGCAGAGAAGCAGTTGACGATTAACCTCATCCAGGAAGAACTTCGACTTATATCATGTCTTTTGTAATTGTTGAACAATGTGTCGGCAATTTTTTAAAATCGATATATTTATCGAGCAAATAATTTGTTGTCTAAAACAAGAAATTATTTGAGCTGATGCCTTAAGCAGGTTAAGAAAATGGGACAGTGATAAAACTATGTCAAAAAAATGTGGTGCAAGGACTTTAGTAACCATACAGAAGCGGTTGAAAATGAATCTCGTTCGGGAAGTCAACTAATGAAGAAAACATTACCAAAATTAATGATATTGTACTGAGTAATTGCCGATCAAGTTTTAAAGTTCATTCGAAAAAATCGTGCAGATTTGTGGCAAAACAATGAATGGCTTTTGCATCACGACAATGCACACCGCAATGTTTGTCAATTTTTCAGCAAAAATCAAACAAACACCATTCGACAACCACCATCTTCAACAGATATGACACCATGTGATTTTTTCTATTTCCTCGATTGAACATATAAACATATAAATCCATCTAAATATCGACCACGATCGACGTTGCTTAACTTCAATTAGAACTGAAGTTCGACCATTTTTAGCCTGACGCGGTGGTTGGCGCGGTGCATGAGGCCAGGCAGGCTCGATTCACGCTCATGGTATGGATGTTCTTAGGCTAAGGTACCCTTGGACTGCCTTAATAAAGGAAAAGAATATATTGACTGATAGATAAACAAACAGATATAAAATTAAATTAAGAAGAGAAAAACAGAGAATATTATTATTTACGGAACTAGAATAATCTATAACGAATAAGTAGAGTTTATCAGAACCTGTTCAAGCAGCCCGATTCTTTGTCAGGCACAGGAAGAATCCAGGCACTTTTCACGCGGACAATATATCGGACAGCGCGAGCATGGTGCGATGAATTGTCAGGGACCAGTCACACAAGGCACAGTTCGAAGTGGGTTTGTTGTTCAGTCCTAACCGTAACCTGTTTCTTATAACTGAGTCTAATATCGTAAGGGAGGAAGGATATTGACTGCTAAGGTAGCACATTTATCAAACCAATGTCAATGATTGGTTGTATTGAAAAAAAGAATAAAACTATACTGAAGAAGAGAAGAACGAATTATTGACCTTGAGACTTGTTTATCATATTTTCTAATATTTTTTGTTGGTGTTTATTAATATAAGTTATTTCAACAATAAAAAGTTTATTAGTGATCAGTCAGATAATTCATTTACTAATGACCAAAAAGGTAATTTTTAAATAAAATCGTAAGGTATTTATTTATTAATCCAAATTCATTTCAGTTTTGGAACGGTTTTTATACTCGACGAAACTAGGAATTGTTTTGCCACAAATCCGGTCGTTACTATCTACAATGTCTATAATAATTAACGGCTATTTTCTGAGTAAAGATCCTTTATTTTGGTAATGTTTTCTTCAATGGTCGATGTGGAGGTCTTGAACGAATTTCATCTTCAGCTGCTTCTCTATTATCAATAGTCTTAAAATATTTTTTGATTTAAAATTTAGTGTAAATTTAATTTTTATAATCTTAGGCGACAAAAATGTTAACTAAACACTTACAAAAGACGCTAAAATTTCTAACCTAACAAGCGAAATGACATTAAATGTCTATTGGATGTCAAGGACAGTCATACCAACTTGAAAAACAAATGGATGTATCCAAACGTAAAGCGCGCGAAGTTTTAAAACAAAAGTTACTTTACTTCTTCGTAAAAACAGTTTCAACATAAACGTTGACGTTACAAAAATGCCAAAATTACAAAAGTTTTCGATGTTCGATTTTGCCAAGATGGAAAAACAAAACTAGCAAACAATAAAAAAAATATTTATTAAAATCTGACGTTAAACTGATTACTTATTAAAGCTCAGCTTGCGCTTAAATTAGGCAACATTGCCAGCTAGCGCTTTTTTCTTAATTTATTTTGCGTAACAATTTTCCGTTCACCTTTTATTCAAGCCCGTTTGAAAATATTTTCCCTGTTATGAAATTTTTTAAACATGGCCCTATAAAAATAACAACTAAACTAATCCACGTTTCCGGCCAGTTCTTGACCTGCTCGATTTCCCAAACAATAAAAAAATAATAGTTCGCTTATTTTGGGTTAAAGTAAATCACACTAATATTATTAAATTAACAACATTACTATGAAACTGAACGAGAAAAGATTTCAAATTGGGAAAAATACTTACAATATAAAACAGAGTGCAGCAAGACGTTTCTGGGAAATTGAAAATCAACCATATTAGTTCGTCTTGAATTAAAAAAAACACAATTTAACGCCTTGATTGATTCAACTTTAGTTGAAATGTTGTTCGATCTGGATAATAGTGTTTACACAGACTGGAACCCCATTAAAAACTGAACACTTTCCAAATTTAAACCACACTTGCAATAGCCAAAATCTTACTAAATGTTTACTGTCAGCGAACACGGCAGCGAATGTAGCCGAATTGCGCCGACGTCGTGCTCTCCCCTCTCGTCTCGCGTCCCCCGCCCACAGCAAGCGTGACCTGCCTTAGAGTTTTGCTCGTGGACGGCACCACGTGGAGGCGAATGACTGTGGCGTTTGGCTCGTGGCTGCAAAAATTGTTTTGTTCAGTTTTAATGGTTTTGTTTACAACCGTTGAATATCATTTTTTCTAAATAGTCTTTAAGGAACAAATCTTAATACCTTTATGTTTTTGTTTCCTAAATTACCTGTAAAAATTACCTCTGGATTAAGGGATGAATTCGTTCTTTTTCGGTAAAATTTACGTAAATTTGGAGAATAATGCGGCAAGAGCGTACTAGCTTAGAGATTTTCGTGTTAGGCAAGGCTGTCCTACTTTTTCGTCTAGACGGTTAATAATGATTTTTTCTCTTTTCGTAGAGCGTAATTATTAATAAAAATAGTTCGTCTAAAATAAATTATTTTTGTTTCGTAATTGTTATTCCTTGTAATTTTTAAATTGGATTTTAAAATATAACTTGTTTTTTTTACAAAACTTATTCTAATAAATAGGATTATTTATTACTGATTGAATTATCAGTTGTTTTGTTGCTAATCAGATGAGTTACTTTGTTTTTGTTTATGTTGTTACAATTCAGGAATATTAGTTTGATAATACTTTTTAAATATAAAAGCGAAATGGAACAACAGTGGAACAACGGAACAACGAAATGGAACAACGTTACAATACAATTCGCATTGTGCAAGGAACTTAGGATGATGAGTACAAAGTTCCCACTCAAAAAACATACATGAGGAAACATGAGTGTCACCTGATGGAAATTTGCCCATAAGTGGCTTTAACTATCTATGTAGTTACCGCCAAACTGTGTCATTGGCGCCATTTCCTTGTTGACATCTGACAATGCTTTTCAACTCACAACAATACAAATTTCACGCAACAGCATAGTTTGTAATAGCGTTGAACATATCGATTTTTGTACTTGGAAATTACGATTTGCGGATAAAATTGATTTTCTGTTGAATTGACTATTTGAAGAAAACTGCTGCAAAATCGCATCGAATGCTTGTCGAAACTTACAGTGAGCATACTCTTAGTAAACCACAATGGTTTAAAAAATTAAAAAGTGGCGACTTTGATGTGAGAAACGAAGAACGTGAAATACCACCGAAAAAGTTTGAAGACAGCGAACTGCAAGCATTATAGGATGAAGATGACCCTCACACTTGGCGTGAAAGCCATGGGAAAGATCCAGAAGATGGGAAAATTGGTTTCACATGAGCTGAATGAAAGACAGCAGGAAAACGGAAAAATCACTTGCAAACTTGATTACTACTTATTTGCTTTGATGGGATACGCACTTGCTACGAAAATGGCCCGATTCACCTCAAAAGAGTAACAGTTAATTGTCATACCTAGTAAGAAGATATAGATAAGCATCGTTATTAACTGTTAGTAACAATAATACGAACAAGGAATATGTGTCACCAACGCAGAAACAGGAACCAAGGCAAAAATACGAAATTGAAAAATTAGAAACAGATGGAGTTCTAGAACGAAGTACCTGCGTCGAATGAAGCAGAAATTACAATCAAATGGTGGTTGGTGATGGGGTCTCGGGAACAGTCTAAGTTGCTGATACACACTGGCCGAGCAAAGTCCACGCTCTGATAAAAACGCACCAATGAATCGTCCTCCACATACCCGTCGGCTACAGTACGTACCGAGTGTAGCGGTTAATAATTCTTATTTTTTTCTTAAAAAAAACGTTTAATTTGGGAGAATGGTAAAAAGTGGTTTATTCAAAGTAAGCGCCATCACTATCTGCATTTTTTGCCCATCTCTCTGGCGATTTGTGGAATTCCCTCTTACAAAAACCGTAAGGGGGACGTGCGTAGGTTGGAATGTTCTTGGCTATACTTTTGCCAAAGAAAATTATTTCGTAGCTTCAAAAATAAAAAATCTTATTGTCAATTTTTTAAACACGTTAACTTTGAGCAAAAAAAATTTTTGGTCCATAGGTTGGCACAGTTATAGAAATGCACAAAAGAGTTCAAAAAGTCAAATAATAACGCAAGATTTTCAACATTCATAGTCCATTTATTTATTTAAAAGGCAATGAAAAACAGAATAAAGAAAATCAAATACATGCTAGTCTTCGTCAGTGTCGCAATTTTGGCAGGTACAGTAGCTGCGAGTCATATTTACACACTTCATATGAAATGGTTGCTGACACTGACACAATGGTCGTTACATTCAACAAAATTGTCGCGAGTTAATTTGGCTGGCAAATTTCTCATACAAATCATGTAAAAATCTACGTCCGACGACGATGACTGTCGCACTGGTTGGGCAGGCTTCGCATTGATTGGGCTTCGCTTTTTGGCACTGTCTTCTTTCTTCTTTCGCTTTTCTTTGAGTACGGCAACAATTTTTGGTGGAGCGAGAATAGTGCTTTTCATTAGCTTACACCCGAGGTCGAACTTTTTCAAAGGTGTTGCTGATCTACCTGGTCCAACTCTAGACAAAACTGAGGAAATACTTGACGAACGTAATAATAATTGCTGTATTACACTTGATGTTGATGGCTCTTCACTTTCATGTACAGCAATATCCATTATAATAATGCGCCGCTGTTAGTGTCGCAATTTACGTACATCGTGGCCATTTTGAAATGACATGAAATTTCTATCCCTATGAAGAGATATGTTCGAAATTCATTCAGGACTATAAAAAAGACACTCTGGTGCAGTTGTTATATCCATCTTTTTCTAAAGATTTATTTATTTCACTCATTTATGGGAAATTTTCGAAATATTTTTTTCACAAATTTGTTGGTCTTCTTCGGCTCATACACAAGGAACACGAGCTAGTAATCTTACTCCTATGAAAAATTTGCTCGAAATGAATAAGGAACTTGACTGTAAAAAAATTGGTGTGGATAGTGGAAATTAATTGAGAAATAGTACTGTCCCAAACTTCGGACGTCTCCCTCACATCTTTTGAGGTGGTTCAGCCATCAAGCCATTTTTGTGAGACATCGATGAAAACAAGTTGTAGTCGGAAGGGACCAAGTCTGGTTAGTATAGCGGGTCGGGCAGAAAATCTCAAATGGTTCGGCGACCAACATTTAAACTATCTCCAATTTGTTGTTGAATTTGTATATCGTCTTCTTCCAAGTGGGAACTGGAAGACCTGTTGGAACTGGAGGACGGTTGACCTGGGCGTTCTTTGTCTTTCCAGTCGAAATCACCACTTTTGAATCGTCTAAACTAACGCCCACAAGCGTCTTGTGTTGGGACACTGTCACCGTAAGTTTCCACGAGTATATGATGGCTTTTACTCGCGTTTTTCTTTTGATTAAACAACAAAAGTAATTGTTTAATAAGAAAAACAAAACCTGCCACAATTACTCTTAATTTAGCTAAAAATTCGACATGTTTACCGCACGAAAAATATGACGGTTGACGATATGAACTCGAAATCGTTTAAACATCAAAGGCATTTTGAATGGTACTGTCGTAGCAACAAAATGACAACAAAATTTGACTGTAACAGACCCTTGTTTCTTAAAAAAAATAAAGAAGTATTAACCACAACATCTGGTTCATTATGATGCGGAACGTAGATAACGGAATTACCCCCTTCCGGCGAATCTTCGGCGACTGAAAACCAAAACTCATCGACAAAGGTAACTCTTACAGAAAAGTCCCTGGTCATCCAGGTTAGTGGATTGGGCGTTCTAGAGTGGGTCTAGCCGTCCCATCCCAGAAAACAATCCTTGCTATGAAACATTTAACTGAACCCGGGATTGGATTGGAAGTATAAACAGACACGGCGTTGAAATACGTGAGATATTAAAACCTCAGCTTTTTCAATCACCCAGGAGCCTTAAATGAATTCTTCTAGTAGAATATTCGGTGTGAAACACTAAACTTACCGTTACCATTAAACAACGAATAATTTTTTTAAGTTCCGGATGCACGTTTCGCTAACCTTGTTAGCATCATCAGGAGATTATTTAATCTCTCTTGATGATTAAAGATGATCTCAACAAAAAACATTAAAACTAAAGAGGTCCTGGCGATTATGTTCCATTATGACATGTGGATTGTCTTGTGCCCAGTAGTGATTATTTCTGCGACTTATAATTCCTATACGCCGCTGCTTTGGTCATTTTTATGCATATGAACTCGCAAAAGTCGACTCGTCTTGCCTCATTACCAAGACATAATCCGTGAATTATCTCAGAAAAGGAATGCATTTTATGTTTTCTTCGTATTCTGTGGATTGATGCTCTTGAACTACCCAAATCCAGCGCTGCTGTTGAAGTAGAGTTGAACTCCGTGGATAAGTTTGAAAATAAGCCAACACATTCACTTCGTTATCTTCATTATCTATTATGGACTTTAAGTGATATCGTGTTGCCTTTACACTCCCAGTTGTCATAACCGAACTTCGATTCTTGCGAATTTTCCGAGTCATTGTTGGTAGGCCCGGATACCGTTCGTTAAATAATCTGCATGTTCGTCTGACAATTCGTCCACATTCACCATGTTTGCGTATAAAACAAATTTAACAAATCGGTATTGGAATATTATTCATTATTCTCTTAGATTTTCTTAAAAAATTAACAAAATCTCTGCAACTGTAAGTAGACACTTCACGAATTTCTGAGCTGATACTGCTTTGACATAATATTAACATTGTTTCAATTCCTGTGAAAATCAAGGCTTACTAGATAGGACTTTCGGAGTTTTATCCACTCCAGGATGAAGGCCTCCCCAGCATGCTACCAACTCGCGCGGTCCTGAGTTTTCTTTTGCCATTCGGATTCAATATACTTGATAATGTCATCGATCCATCGTATTTTAGGTCTTCTTCGTGGACGCTTATGATCAAGCCATATCCCAGGATTGCTTTGGTCCATCTGTCATCACATCACCTCGCTATATGGCCTGCCCACCTCCATTTCAATTCCTTCACCTTTGCAACGATGTCACAAATCAGCCCCTATCGATTTACTCGGGTTCCATATACTTAACAATATCATCAGTCCATCGTACTTTCGGTCTTCTTCGTGAATGTTTTCGATCAAGTAGTATCCACTCCAGGAAGGATTGCCTTGGTCCATCTGTCGTTCCATCGCCTCGCTATATGGCGTGCCCATCTCCATTTCAACCGCTTTACTCTTCTAATGATGTCACACAATTTCGTTTGTTCCCTGATCCATGCGCATGGCTTTCTGTCTCGTCTTGTAATATCAAACATCCATCTTTCCATTCCTCTCTGTGCTTCCCGAAGTTTTTAGAATTGATTACGATGTAAGTGTCCAGGTTTCACTTCCGTATGTCATAACGGGTAGGACGCACTGATCGAATACATTTATTTTCAGACAAAGTGGAAGCCTGCTCTTAAACACTATGTTGAGCCTTCCAAGTGCCTGCCAGTCACATTTCACACACCGTTCCATCTCCCGGGCGGTATTATCATTCATTGAAATCCTCCAAGATATATAAAGTAGCCAACAATCTCCTAATCTCTTCCTAAAATTGAAATTCTTCTGTCCTCAGCTAATTTACTAAACATAACCTCACTCTTTTTTAAGTTTATTTTTAAACCAAATGGTTGGCCAGCCCTTTGCAGCTCTTGTTTGAGTCTTTGCAGCTTCTCTGGGCCTTGTGAAAGGAGAACTATATCATCTGCAAATCTAAGATGGTTTAAGTTTGCACCATTGATATTTACACCATCCTGTGCACAATCCAGTTTACGCAATACTTCTTTAAGGCAACCCGAGAAAAGAATAGGCGATATTGCGTCGCCCTGCCGTACAATCTAGTTTTAAATTAATTCCCACTTCAAGATCATCAAGATGAATTGTCGCTGTAGCTCCATCATATTGATCCTAATAGGTTTATATATGCTTTGTCTACCCCCTGGCCAAGCAGTGAATCCATTATGGCATGCTTTGAGAGGCCACATTGAGCCAAGCACAATGGCATGGTGTATTCATTGTGCCTTTCTATGGCCTGCTGTACAACCTGGATGTGATCCATTGTACTGAATCCACTTCTGAATCCTGCTTGTTCTCTTGGTTGTGCGTCATTCAGTTTCCTTAACATTCTTTTAGATATTATCTTAGTGAAATCTTTGTACATTACTGATAGGAGGCTTATTGGACGGTAGTTCTTTAAATCTTCCTGTGGTCATTTTTTTATGTAAAACGACTACTTCTGCATTTTTCCAGGTACTTTATGTTCTTTGAGGCATTTTGAGTATAATTTTGCCAGTCTTTTATGTAATATCCAACCACCAGCTTTTCACATTTCGACATTTATATTATATATATATATATATATATATATATATATATATATATATATATATATATATATATATATAAATATATATGCAATAATAATAACAATAATAATAATAATCGTCTTTATTTGGAAATGCATCAATACATAGAATAAGTGCATTGCACAGATAGCATAAGGCGGCAAAGTTTAGCAAATGGTACTCTTACACTCAACCGCCGAACGCTTTACATTTTAAAGGTCTTAGAATAGGAAAAACACGCAAAACAACGACCTAACCAAGTTACAATTCTAACAGAAAAAAAACAATTTCTAAAGCGAAAGAAACGATCACAAAAGTATTCATTGCTGCAAAAATATTCCCTTCAACTGAAGTCCGAAAGAGGTGACACTCAAAGATTTTAATTTATTACTAACACTGTTTTATAATTTAGGACTACAATAAGAAAAGAAAACTATAAAGAAAAAAAAAACACTAAAACTATAAGAAACGAAGTCTTCTGCCGGGGAACTGATAAAACTGAAATATATATATATATATATATATATATATATATATATATATATATATATATATATATATATATATATATATATATATATAATAAAAATAAAAGCATTGTATATATAAACTGAGTACACCTTCATTAATCAAACAAAAAATATTTCTCTCAATTATGAATATTTTTATTAAAGATTTTGGATCGTCCTGTCCAAGGCCTGTGCCTTGACCTGTCCGCCAGAGATGACCCTCCAGACTCCATAGACTCCAGACGGCATAGCTCAAAGCTTCATTGCCCTACTCAAACCCCTTTACCATGTCTAGGTCTGATCCACAAGGGAGGAATATATATATATATATATATATATATATATATATATATATATATATATATATATATATATATATATATATATATATATAAATATAAAATAAAAAATAATATAATAATAAAAGCAAAAGCATTGTATATATAAATTGAGTACACCTTTATTAACCAAACAAAAAATATTTCTCTCATTTATGAATATTTATATTAAAAATTGTATATCTTCATTTATAATTGGTAAATAACGTTGGACTCCTATCGCAATACAATAAGACATTTATTAAAATTTATCGCCGGAACAAGTTCAAAACAAGTCTTGACCTTTGTCACAGTCAATATATTACACCTTCCTATTATCTTGTTACTTTATAATATCGCTATAGTTTTTTTATTTTGGTATCAAAACATATTTCGCAGTTTGAACCCTACGATTAGACCCATCCAAGTCGTCTATCGTCTACAGTTGCGATTGTCCCGCAAAAAAAACAACTGGTTTAAGTTCACCTAGGCGTTTGAAGTCGACCCACGTGGCTGTGTCGAAACGCCACAGTGCTTCGCCGCCTCGCGCTGGATATGGTCGAGGTCACGGTGCGCCTAGCTTTTCTCTTTCTCTACTGGTGCGCTGTTGTCGTATCGCCGGTATTCTCCTATCGAGTATCGGTCAGTTATATCCCACGTAATGCAACGTCGGCCGAATCACCATATCAATTACAGCCACCTGCATGGATGATTCGCCAACTCAGCAACAACAAACATATCAGAATACAACCACCTGCACCCAGGAACAGCACCGTCAACATATTTAGTCACGTAGTGTTGTTCTCACGATCAAAACGTTCTAGAACGAATACATTTGTTAACTCAGCATTTTTATTTGTATAAATATATCCTTCAAGGATTTTTCAGTCAATTGTTGTAGAACGTTTAACAGTAGTGCATCTCTGTCATTCGCAAACAAAAATCTTATTTAATATTGTAAAAAAAAGTGTTAAATAAAACGTTTTTAAAAATCAAACTAACGAGTTTGAAAACAAAACTGGCGCAGTCGGTAGGATTTTGCCAACGGGCTTAATTTGAACAAAACTGAGTACAGATTTGACCAACAGAATTGTATCGAACAAGTCTGTTTCGTTCCAACGATTAATGGTGAAAACGAACCACGAGTGACAAGAAGCAGTACAGCAAAAGAAGAGACAAGCATCGCTCAACTTTAGCACCGTTAAACGTCCGAGAGAAGAGACAAGCATCGCTCAACTCCGCAGCAATTCAACCTCCAGGGAAGAGACAAAAATCGCTACTCCTATTGGAACTTAGGCTAAGAAAGAAACAAACAAAGCAACAAAAGCAGCAAAGCAGCAAAGCAAAGCAACCAAATCCACAAAGGAATGAAAATCATCATCAACATACTGTAAGTGCATCCAATCTTTTTCCATTTTTATCTTTTCATTTTTTCCCCATTCATTATTCTAGTCATATTTTAATATTAAGTATATTTCTTGACACTACTAATAACACTGATAACAATTTTTCAAAATATTTTCAAAAATAAAAAAAAAAAAAATAAAATCAAAATGGCAACACCAAATTACGCTTTAATTAGATACCAAGCAGAGAACATTCCGCAATTCAATGGTAATTCTAAACAAATTAATCGATTTATTAATGCATGTGACAATTTTCTTAATAACCATCAAGATCGTCAAAATATTAACGCACCAATAAATATTTGCTTATTCCATACCATATTGAGCAAGTTGATTGGTAGAGCAGCAGATTTAGTAGCATCTAGAGTTGAACTACATAATTGGGAGCTAATAAAAAATGCCATCATAAATACTTTCTCTGATCGAAGATCAATAGACTGTATAGTACAAGATATTAACACAACCAAGTCAGAAAAAAACGAAACCCCTCAACAATTCGGAATTAAATTACAAGACGCTAGAAGTCTCTTATTTTCAAAAATTAACATGTCAAATGACCCACGAGATCTAAAAATTTTAAAAATTAAGGAATATGAAAATATTGTATTAAGAACATTCATAAATGGTTTAAACTACCATATGCAACTCGTTGTAAGATTAAAAAATCCGACATCGTTAGAACAAGCCATGAGCTACGCCGAAGAAGAAGAAAACTTTCTTTATTATAAAAATCGCAGTAACAATAATACAAAACCAACTACATCAGGAACCAACCCTAATCAACAACCTGTACGTTATTCTGCTAATGTACATCAACATCAAAATCAACAACCTGTACATTATTCAGCTAATGTACACCAATATCAAAATCAACAACCTGTACGTTATTCAGCTAACGCACACCAACAGAACATCCCTGTACGTTATACAGCTAATGTACAACCAAACCAATTTGGAGCCCCTAGAAAAATGTTTACCAGACAAAACCCTAATAACTTCTTCAGACAGCAATTTAGCAATTTCAACACCCCTCACGGTATAAAACGTCAAGCGACATCATCGATAGTACGCGGAAATAAACCAGAACCGATGGATACATCGAGCGGAAACATCAGACAACCCTCAAACCAATTATTTAATCAAACAATGGATAACGAAATTGAAAATATTAATACTATACAAGAAAACTATACATCCGAACAAGAATACACAGAGCAAAGTTATAACCCCATTGATAACGAAGAAAACTACGAATATGATGAATATTACGAAGAACCATCCGATGAAAATTATATCGAACCCTCAGGAAATTTTCCAATCACCCAAAGTACAAACCAAAAGAGTTGATATTCCTAAATAATTCAGCAATCTTAAATTTACCCATCATCTATTTACCCGAAATGGACGCAACATTTCTAGTCGATACTGGTAGCGGTAAAAGCTTTATAAATCCTCAATTAGCATACCACTTTTTCCCCGACTTAATAACGAACGAATTCTTCACTGTAAAAACAGCTCACGCAACTTCAATGCATAACGAAGTTATGATCATACCAATTTTCCCTTCATTCAATTTTCCCGGAAATCATAAACTTTATCTTTTTGATTTTTCCCAGCAATTTGACGGACTTTTAGGAATGGACTTTCTAACACACATTGGCGCAAACATAAACTTAAAAGATTTCACATTAGAATCAGAAACTTCAATCATCCCATTATATTATCAAAATAATAAACCTATACATTCATACCCTAAATACACTGAATTGATTATACCTCCACGAACATGTCAAGTAATAAAAGTACCTGTTGACAAAGAAAAAGGAATCGGAATATTACATTATACAAATTTCGAAAAAACTGAAATACCCGAATCTCTAGTCAACATATCAAATTTTTACGCGACCACCATAATTACAAACACAAGAGAAACCCCAGTAAAAATTAAATTTACGAAACCAATTTCAGTCGAATTAATTAAAGAAGCCGAAATGAACTTCTTCGAAAACATGGAGACAGATGCCGATTATACTCAACAGATAAATAATCTCCAAAAGGCAAACTTAAAGAATCTAAGATTAAAACATTGTAACACAGAAGAATATAAAGCCATAAGAGCGCTTTGTTACAAATATAGAGATATATTTTATTGTGAAAATACCCCGTTAACGTTCACAAATCAGATAAAACACGAGATAAAACTAACGGATGAAACCCCTATTTTCACCAAGACATATAGATATCCACACGTACATAAATCAGAAGTAAAATCACAAATAAACAAAATGTTAGATAACGGAATCATACAAGAATCCAACTCACCATGGAGCAGTCCCATATGGATAGTACCAAAGAAAATGGACGCCTCTGGAAAACGTAAATGGAGAATAGTAATCGACTATCGAAAATTAAATGATAAAACGATAGATCAAAAATTCCCACTTCCACAAATAAGCGACATATTAGATAAATTGGGCAAATCTCAGTATTTCACTACCCTCGATTTAGCAAATGGATTTCACCAAGTAGAAATGAATCCAGCAGATATACAGAAAACAGCCTTTTCGACAGACACTGGCCATTACGAATTTAAACGTATGCCATTTGGACTAAAAAACGCCCCTACGACATTTCAAAAGGTAATGAACAACGTATTAAGAGGAATACAAAATGAAACTTGTTTAGTCTACCTAGACGATATTATAATATTTTCAACATCCCTCCAAGAACATATCGAAAGACTACAAGAAGTATTCGAAAGATTAAGAAAATCGAATTTTAAAATTCAATTAGACAAAAGCGAATTTCTACATAAAGAAGTAGCTTATCTAGGTCATAAAGTAACCAACGAAGGTATCAAACCTAATCCAGATAAGATAAACGCTGTAAAAAACTTTCCATTACCAAAAACTCAGAAAGAAATAAAATCATTCTTAGGACTCACAGGATACTATCGCCGTTTCATTAATAACTTCGCGAAAATAGCAAAACCTTTAACAATTTGCTTAAAGAAAAATGCAAAAGTTAATCATTCTAAATCTTTTATCGAAGCATTCAATCACCTTAAAAATCTTTTGATTAATGCACCAATCTTAAAATATCCAGATTTCGATAAACCTTTTGTATTAACAACCGACGCCTCTAATATCGCACTTGGAGCCGTACTTTCACAAGGAAATCCACCAAATGATCAACCTATTGGTTATGCATCAAGAACATTAAATGACTCAGAACAAAAGTACTCCACCATAGAAAAAGAACTTTTAAGCATTGTCTGGGCATGCAAGTATTTCAGACCATATTTGTATGGAAGAAAATTCAAAATCTATACAGATCATCGCCCTCTTGTTTGGCTTTTTAATCTAAAGGAACCAAACAGTAAACTCGTAAGATGGAGACTGAGACTAGAAGAATATGATTATGAAATCATTTATAAAAAAGGCATCCAAAACACTAATGCTGACGCCCTGTCTCGCATCCAAATCAATGCAGTAGAAACAGAGTCAACAATGAATTGTCCAGGAGACATCAACATGGAAATCGACGAATTTTTTGAAAATTATGATCCAAACGCTATCAACACGGACGAAGTAAACAAAACCATACAAGAATTAGAGAACTGTCAACTAAAAGACCAGCCGAAAATAAGAATAATTTCAGACATACAGATTCGACCTCCTTTTAAAACAAAAACGGATCAAACAATACATACCACAAATGCAAATGAAAATTATACCGGAATAACGCTATTAGATGAAATTATTAATAATAAAAACAAACAAATAATCGTGAAAAAATCTCCTTACGATCCATATATAAAAATCGAAAACAAGAATTTCGAAGAACACAAAATAATATATGCGACATTACCAACTAATATTGAGAAGATAACAAAATTTTTGAAAGAATATCTAACGGAAAAGAAAACCTTTGTATACTTCCTTTCGAAAGAATTACGAACAATATTCAACCAGATAATGATCAACCATTTTAGAAACTATAAATTAATTGAATGTACTAAATTAATTAATAACGTCGAAGAAGACGAAAGAATTCCTTTAATTCAATATAAACATGAAGGAAAAACTAATCATCGTGGAATAGATGAAACAACAAAGTTTCTAAAAGCTAATTATTATTGGAAAACATTAAAAACTGACGTAATAAATTATATCAATAATTGTGAAATTTGTCAAAGATCAAAATATAATCGAAAACCTCCAAATCAACCTCTTATTCTAACAGAAACTCCAAGCAGACCGTTTGAAATTGTACACATTGACACCCTTTCAATCGGAAAAGAAAAATTTCTAACACTCTTAGATAAATTCTCAAAATTTGGACAAGCCCTTCCATATTTCGGAAACGCCATATCATGTTGTGAACAACTAGTTAAATACTTTTCGTTCATAGGTACACCTAATTGTATAATATCTGACAATGGACTTGAATTTAAAAATGAAGTAGTAAAAAACCTTTTAAAGACACACAATATAAATATTCATTTTACTACACCTCACCATCATGAATCAAATTCACCAGTAGAACGTCTACATTCTACCCTAATCGAACACCTAAGAATCTTAAGACAAACAGACCTAAATTCAGAGATAATAAGCTTAATGCCATATGCTATTATTGCATACAATAACACCATCCATTCAAGTACAAATTACACACCCCAAGAACTTGTATTAGGTCATACAAATTCAAGAGATCCTATGAATTTAGTTCCAACCCATGCATATACGGAATATTTACAAAGTCATAAAGAAAAAACGAGAATTTTATACGACCAAGTCGCTGAAGAATCAAAAAAGCGCAAAGAGACCATCATTAATAAAATTAATGAAAAAAAGGACCAAGCAAAAATACAACTAGGCTCTTTAATCTATAAGAAAAATGATCAAAGGTCAATAAAAACAAAAAACAAGTACTTAGGCCCTTATATTCTAACCAAAGTACTTGAAAACAATAAAATTGAAATTGAAAATCCAAAAACAAAAAAGAAGGAAACCGTGCATATCAACGAGACTAAGATAAAACCCGTTGTTACAGATGGACCTGTACCGTCCTCACACTCGGAATTGGAATAAAAATAAACAACCTTAATAACTATCCAGGAATACTACCCATCCAAAAAGGTACCGCAAAAATCGTATCAAATTATTGGACATTTATACAAAACGTCAACTTAAATCCAGTAATAACAGAATTCGAATCACTTAAATTCAATTCAAGAATTCTTCTCAACGCATTATACAACAATAGCGACTATAACTCGGAATATCATAATACACTTGTTTCAACCCGCACTCTTGAAGAAAGAATAGAAAACCTAATTAACCAAATAATCCCCTATAAAACAACAAAAAGAATTAAAAGAGGATTATTAAACCCCTTGGGATCACTAATTAAGTGCATCACCGGAAACCTTGACCAGAATGACGCAGAATTAATTGATAACAAAATCAGAGCACTACAAGGCAATCAAAACAAATTAAAATTAAGTTTAATTGATCATATAACCTTATTAGGTAAAACTTCTGAAAATATCAAAAACATAATGGCTAACTTAACACATAATCAACAGATATTAAGAACTCGCATATCACATATCGAGGAAACTATACAAACAATCACTATTCATGAAACAAACGATCATCAATATATGCTAATTCACACAACAATCACTCAAATCACAATGTTGTATCAATCAATATATAATTTGCTTAGTAATATCGAAACAGCAATTACATTTTCTAAAATTAATGTATTACATAATTCAATTGTAAATCCTAATGAATTACTTTCAGAAATAAAAAATCTTGAAAAACATTTAAATACAGATAAACTACCCTTAACTAGTGAATTGCAAAATGTCCTCGAACTCGAAAAAATAATTGAAATTAAAAGTTTCTCGAAAGAATACGAAATAACGTTCATACTAGAACTTCCATTGGTAGAGCCTGAAATATACCAATATTATCACCTCTATCCTTTACCAATTCCCAACAATGGAACCTTCCTGGTTAACATCCCTTTAAAACCTTACCTCGCACTCAGCAGTAAGAAATATTCCTACCAGGATAAACAATGTGAAGAAACTTTGAATAAACAGTTCTTGTGTAAAAATGCCTTAAGTAAGCCACTAGAAACAATTAACCCTTGTGCTGTGCAATTGTTAAAACATCAGAAAAATATTACTTTCTGCCACCCCTTTAACGTCAATATATATGACATACAAGTAACAAGAATTATGGACAATCAATGGATAGTCACCCTTCCTGAAGAAAAGCTATCCAAAGTGACGTGTGAAAACACAGAAAACAACTACCCTCTATATGGTTCGTACCTTATAGAAATGCAACCCAACTGCAAAATCCATATAGGTTCAATAACATTGGAAACCTATAAACCAAGTTACCTGTCATATCAAGAAATCAACCTACCAAAACTAAACTGGACGTTGGCCAAAGAACAAGTATCGATATTCAATCCACCATCGATCAATTTAAATTCAATCAATTTGAAGGCCAACGATGAAATACAAACCCAATTAAAAAGACAGAAGGAAGACCTCATCGAGCTCTCCGATACCATCTATATAAATCGAACTAGCTTCTGGACCATATTAATCTATATATGTTTATTAATCATTATACTCTATTTTATATATAGATATTGTATACAGAAGTTAAGATCAAAAAGCCGCAACAATCAAGCAGCCCCCGTAGAAGAAATCGACTTCTAGACGGATGAAACAAGAACCATAGGATATGTTTCATCTAAGGTGGGAGGAGTTATATCCCACGTAATGCAACGTCGGCCGAATCACCATATCAATTACAGCCACCTGCATGGATGATTCGCCAACTCAGCAACAACAAACATATCAGAATACAACCACCTGCACCCAGGAACAGCACCGTCAACATATTTAGTCACGTAGTGTTGTTCTCACGATCAAAACGTTCTAGAACGAATACATTTGTTAACTCAGCATTTTTATTTGTATAAATATATCCTTCAAGGATTTTTCAGTCAATTGTTGTAGAACGTTTAACAGTAGTGCATCTCTGTCATTCGCAAACAAAAATCTTATTTAATATTGTAAAAAAAAGTGTTAAATAAAACGTTTTTAAAAATCAAACTAACGAGTTTGAAAACAAAACTGGTCTGTTGTTTTTGCCTTTGCTTACTTAGACTATTTGATTAATGATATACAGGATGGAACAGGAAGGGTACGAAAAACAAAACTATTTCTTTAAACTGTTTTTAACCCGGCGTCGGTGGGTTTTAATTACATACGGGATACGGTGGGGTATGAACAAAATAGAAAAAGAAATATTTTCGTTTAGTATTTATTCATTATTCATCTCAAACAAAGTTTGTTTAATTTACGTCTTCCGGTCTCTTGTCCCATCTCAGGCAAAACGATAGTTTTAACGCCTTTTTCTTGGTAAAGATGGTTTTTATCACATTTAGTGACGGGAAATACGGATCCTTTTGGACAGTCGGATCACCGGTTCCGAATCAGTTCAAAGATCCGGATCCCTGAGCCGGTTCTCGGATCCCACTGAATCTTTTATCGTATAACTGGTTGCATAATTTAGTTGCACAGTCAGATAAACAAATACTTTACGATTGGCAGTAGTATATAGCATAACATTTTAATTTCTGAGAATATCAACATGCCCGTATATGAATTATTTTTCGTATGAATTATTAAAAGGCTTCGGTATATCATTGACATCAAAAAGCAGTAATTCACTCTCACATATTGAAAAATTTTGAAAACAAAATTATAAATGTAAAAAGTTCCAGAAACCCTACGTAGGTAGCTATTAATGAAATAAAAAAATATTTAAATGAGCCCTTAATCGATCGACACGAGGACCCCTTAATATGGTGGTTTCAAAGAAAAAATTTGTCCAAAAAAGACTGTCTTACGTCTACTTCAGTGCCATGTGAATGAATTTTCAGTAAAACTGGTCAAATTGTGACAGAAAAAAGAAGTCGATTGAAAACTAAAGAGGTAAATGAAATCATAGTTTTACATGTAACTCTGTAATTGTTTAAAAATTTTAATTTATAAAAATTAATTTTAAAATTTGATGTACTTATTGTGATGTGTCTTACCTGATGTTGAACTTTATTTTATATATTTTGTATCTTTATGTTTTCTTTCATATTTTTATATTTTATATATTTTTAGTCTATTTTATGTTTTATAGATTTTTATAGTTTATTTCATAATTTATAATTTTCGTGTTTTACAATTTAATCTATTTATGTAATGTATTTTGATGTATATTATATATATATATATATATATATATATATATATATATATATATATATATATATATATATATATATATATATATATATATAAATGTAATTGTTTAAAAATAAATTAATATATTTAATTATTATGTGTATTATTCTATATATTTATATATTTAGGTACATAAAACAATAATAGATTGCAAATTTTAAGCCACAGTACGGCTCCTTTCCCCACGAATCTTTTCTCTTACGGTTCACAAATCAACGGATCTAAAAAACTTCCGGTTATAACTTCCGGTTTTCGATCAGATTCTGTTTTTTCGTCGAGTGATATACAAGTTGAGAACAACAGCACATTTTTGCTTTTTTTTAGGCACATACGAAACTAGCGTTACAAACTTTTTGAATGCAAACAAATTTTTTTCTAGTCGATCTTTTGTTTGTAAAAATTGCACAGGGATTTCTTTTTACCTTTGCGCAAAGTACAGACTGACGTTAGTTTACATTTTTCTAGTAATTTTGTCAAATCTAATATTACGGTTAGAAATAAAGTTTTAATTTTTAATTTTTTTATTAACGTTTCGGTTCAAACAATGAATCCTCCTCAGAATAATTCTACAATACATGTAACTTTTATATAAAAAAAACAAACTTGCATTTAAAAACCTACCAATATTAAATTGAACAATTAATTTTTAATTTTTTTTAAATAATATGTGATAATTTTGTATAAAATTTTTAAATGACATGTTTGACTTTGACATATTTAACAATTCTTTCACCTTTAAATTTTTGTTTTTTATTATAACCTAATTGTTTTGAATTTGTTATGTGGAATATTAGATGCAAAAATAAAAAATTATGAAAATTTATTATTTAATAATGTTATTATATATACAACTTAAATTATCTGTATCATTTCTGAAATTAATGGTATAATAGTTTTTTTTATATAAATCATTTCTTTTATATTTCTTTTTTATATTGTTTTTCAAAATCTAGGATTTTTATGTCGTTAAAATTAAAGTTGTGTTCATTATCTATAGCATGCCTTGAAAGGGCAGTTACGTTTGATTCAAAGTTTCTAATGTTTTTTTTTATGTTAATTAATTCTGTTTTTTAAATATTGTTTAGTTTGCCCAATATATGAGCTTGGGCAGTTTAAGCAATCAATTTTGTAAATTAAATTTGTTTGTTCCATTTTGGGTATTTGTGGTTTTAATTTTGTAAACATTTCTTTAGTGTTATTATTGGGTATTTCTGCTATATTTATATTATATGGTTTAAGAACTTTTTTTATTTTATTATTTATTTCTGGTATATATGGTAAAGGTATGTAATTTTCATTTTTAGTTTTATTTGTTATGTTATTATTGTTATATATTTTTTTGGATAATTATTATCTTCTAGTGTTTTTTTGATTTTATTTATATATTTTGGCCTATTGTTTGGATTAGTTAAAATAACCCAATAAATAAAAAAAAATAATAATAAACGGCCAAGAGAATATATGTAATAAAATTACGGTTAGATTTTTGAATAGGTTTACAAAGGCGAAGAACAATATCTTCCAGTTTATTACTTACATCAAAGGGGCCAGCTGGTTGTTTACCGACAAAAACTTATTGATTCAAAGCATAAAAGGTTCTTGTATCCACCAAGGCAAATATCTTAATTCCATATTTAGCAACTGCAAACGGCAAAAAAAACTGCAACGGCCTCTAAACGCTTGCAGTTTCTCGTCAATTGTAAGATATTCGCTGGGTGAGTAGGTGGCTAAACAATTCTTGACAAACATGTCAAATATTCCTCTGCGGGGGCGCAAATTTGTCCAGGTGCCGTCTCTATGCTCTCGTTTCGCCATTGTCGAAGCGAAGATATTGTAACAGTGTTTTTGACACATTATTGATCTAAAAATATCAACATCAAAGCCATCTATAGACCATAAATCGTCTAAATTTGACCTTCCAGATTTTGTAATGCCAGCTGCACAAAAAAGTCCTAAGAAAGCGTTATTTTTTCAAAGTTCTTCCAAAGTTGTTTCTTTTGTCAAATGTTGTGTGTCAGCTCGACTGTATCTTTCTGATTTTTCTCTAAGTTTTGCAGTTTATTATTTTACAATGGCCACAAGCATTATATCTGTAACAAAACAACTCAGCATTCCAACGGCGTTTTACATTTCTTTAAAACGTCACTCCTGGTAAACGACTGATAATTTTTTCAGCCCTTGTTTTTGTAGCCAAATTCGGACTTTGTGATGCCATCTCGACCAACGTAATCGTTATCTACAATAGTATCGGTGTCTTCAAAAAATTCCTCATATAAATCATCATCATTAATTTCTTCTTGTTCTGTGTCCGAATTTACCAAACGCTCGCTGATATTATCATCTTCTTTTTCCGAACCAGATCTTAGTTCCGGGGATGCTGCAAAATCATTCTCTTGCTTTAAATATTTCCATAGTTCTACAAATTTTGCCTGTTCTTTTTCATAACTCATCATACTAAAAAGTTACATTATTTATTCATCAGATTACAAATTATATATGTTAGAATAACTAACGCACGGTGGGGTATGACTAAAAATGTATCTACAAGTTATCTGTACTGTGGGGTATAAGGACACGTACTGAGTTAACGCTCCACTGCTGTTCACATCAGACTATACTGCACGCACTTTTGGCCAAAAATAAGCCAAATATAAAGATACACGAATAATCGTGAACCTGTGGCGTGTTGCTAATGGACTACACCGCGGTAGACTTCATGGGGGTATATTATGCACGACGGTACCGACGCAGGCTTAACGGTCCTTATAGAATGAGTGTATGCAGTACTAGTAGTCGATCGCTTATGTACAGTACGATGTATTTAAATAAAGTACTGAGACTGGTAGCGTAGCGTTCGATCTGGCAACACTGTTGTCTTCCCGGTTGGATGGGGAGGCCAATATCTGATGCGTCTTCGGTACAAGTCGAGTTTACTCCCTACAATCAATGACTTGGTGGTCCGCGGAAATTCTTTCCGTGAACCTAATTTTTCTGATCGCGAAATTAAGTCAACTTTAAGATAATATTAAAAAAAGGGTTCAAAGCGACTAGCGCGGGATATGAGATTTGTGAACTAGAAGGGGAAAGGTGACATCAGTTTTGAAGACAGGGAAAGGATATGGTCATCCACGGTCTTGATGCTGAAGTTTTAAGAGCAGCTGTGGTTGCATCTCCTAAAATAAACAATCAGCTCTTCCAGTTCCAAGTTGAGAAAGATTTGCCAACAAGGTAATGCAGTGTGTTTGGTAGAATTTATAAAGAATCATTCAATTTGAGTTGGTTCCTGATGGTAGGCCGATAAAGTCAGAACTCTAGACAGCTCAACTGTATATGTAGTGCCAACAGGACAGCGCTATACCTCCCTTTGCTAATGAAACCATTGATTTAATGAGAGAAAAAATTTCTGGAGTGAAAGAAACGGTGATTAATTAACCACTAAGTTGATGTGATTTAACACCCTTGCACTATTTTTTTAGAGGATTACGTCTATAAGAACAACCCACATTTGATTCCTGAACTAAACCATGAAATTATTGGAATCATTTGTGAGATAGAGCCACGGTTGATGCCAAAAGGTCATCCAAAATTTTGACAAAAGAGTGGACGACTGTGGAGCTGCAAAAGCTGGTCATTTGATAGATATTGGCTTTCGTGTTTAAATGTCATACAATATGCTTCAATTGTCAATCAAAAGTTTTTTGAAATCAACGCAAATTCTGTGTTTTATTCAAGAATTAACAAAGTCTCTCAATATGAAAGACCCTCTATGATGGTGATTATTTATTCGAATAAAGTGATTCCAAAACTTATTACCTTTGTTTCATTTTTAATACGCTAACATTTTTGATGTTTAAAAATAAAACTGACCGCATCTGCAGGTAAAAAACAAAACTATTTAAAAAATAAACAAAATACATTGGTTTTTCACACATATGCATATCTGTATTTATCATACAGATGGGTAATAAATATTTTAATGTAATATATAAACATACATTAGTTTAATAAACTTAATACTGAATCAAGATATAACATTATGATTAGATACAATTTGTTTTTACATTCATGTTCTAGAATGATGAATATATGAATATTCAATCATATTTTCAGTTTTTTCTGAATGTTTTATGTCCACAACTTTAAGAATATCATTAAATATTCTCTCAATTCGTTATTATTGTTAGTCTTCTATATAATCAAAATACGTCAATATGCTGAATTGATCAATATATTTGTACATCTTATACTGGGGCTGCAATGGTAAAAACTGTCTAAAATATTTTTTATGTTGGTATTGACATTGAAGTAACAGTGACGAAATATCAGTAATGTCAACTGATTTAGGGAAGATTACATGTAGCTTTAAAAACATGAGTTTGCAAAGTTTATATTTTCTTTGTAATTAATGAGCTTTTTTCCTTTCGTCATGCCAAGTTGTTGCAGTCTTCCTACATTTTTCTCTCTGGCCAACCTTCCAAACGTTAACCTTGTATCTGAAATAGACTCTATCCTTAATTTCACTTTGTGCAATATTTACTGATCTTAGGTCCTCTTTCTTTAGGTCTAGTTAGTCTACTCGGATTCATCCGTTTTATGTGTCCGTATAATTTAAGTCTTCTTTTTCTCATATCGCTATGTATATCTGAGTATTATTTTATTTCTTGGTTTTCTCGGTTGGTATCTTGTGCTATTTATTTGTTTGGGGCCTAAGATTTTTCTTTTCTTCTTTTCAATGTCCTGGATGTCTCTCTTTCTATTCCAAATGAGCGTTTTTGCCCTATATAGACATTCTGGCTTAATAACTGTGTTGTAATGTCTCAGTTTTGTGTTTTTGGATATATATATATATATATATATATATATATATATATATATATATATATATATATATATATATATATATATCATCATCATCATCATCAGCCCGTATCGATCCACTGCAGGATGAAGGCCTCTTCAGCATGCTTCCAACCTTCACGGTCCTGGGCTTTCCTCTGCCACTCGGGTCCAATATACTTAACGATGTCATCAGTCTATCGTGCTTTCGGTCTTCTTCGCGGACGTTTGCGATCAAGTGGTATCCACTCCAGGATTGCCTTGGTCCATCTGTCGTCCCATCGCCTCGCTATATGGCCTGCCCATCTCCATTTCAACTGTTTTACTCTTCCAATGATGTCACAGACTTTTGTTGGTTCCCTGATCCATGCGCAGTACTTTCTGTCTCGTCTTGTAATGCCAAGCATATATCTTTCCATTCCCCTCTGTGCCACCCGAAGTTTTTGAATTGATTGCGATGTGAGTGTCCAGGTTTCACTTCCGTATGTCATAACGGGTAGAACGCACTGATCGGATACTTTTCTTTTCAGGGAAAGTGGGAGTCTGCTCTTAAACACTATGTTGAGCCTACCAAATGCCTGCCAGCCACATTTAACACGCCGTTCCACCTCCCGGGCGGTATTCCCCTCCATGGAAATCCTCTGCCCAAGATATACAAAGCTGTCCACAATCTCTAAATCCCTTCCTAAAACTGAAATTCTTCTGTCCTGAGCGAAGTTATTGAACATAACCTGACTCTTTTTCAGGTTTATTTTCAAGTCAAATGGTTCGCCAGCCCTTTGCAGTTCTTGTATGCGTCTTTGCAGCTCCTCTGGGTCTTGTGAAATGAGAATAATATCATCTGCAAATCTAAGATGGTTTAAGTTTGCACCATTGATCTTTACCCCATCCTGTTCCCAATCCAGTTTACGGAATACTTCTTCAAGGCCAGCCGAGAAAAGAATAGGCGATATTGCGTCACCCTGCCGTACACCTCGTTCTATATTAATTCCCACTTCAAGATCATCAAGGTGAATTGTGGCTGTAGCTCCATCATATATCGATTCTAATAGGTTTACATAGGCTCTCTCTACACCTTGGCTAAGCAGTGCATCCATTATCGGATGCTTTGAGATGGAATCAAATGCTTTTTCGTAGTCGATAAAAGCCAAGCACAGTGGCATGGTGTATTCGTTGTGCCTTTCTATGACCTGCTGTACAACCTGGATGTGATCCATTGTACTGAATCCACTTCTAAATCCTGCTTGTTCTCTTGGTTGTGCGTCATTCAGTTTTTTTAATATTCTTTTAGAAATTATCTTAGTGAAAACTTTGTACATCACTGATAGGAGGCTTATTGGGCGGTAGTTCTTTAAATCTTCCTGTGCTCCTTTTTTATGTAAAAGGATCACTTCTGCATTTTTCCATAAGTCAGGTACTTTTTATTCTTTGAGGCATTTTGAGTATAATTTTGCCAGTGTTTTATGTAACGTCCGACCACCAGCTTTTAGCATTTCGACAGTTACACTATCCTTTCCTGGAGCCTTGCCGTTCTTCATCAATTCTATAGCATTTGTTACTTCCTCCACTAGGATATCTGGTATTATATATTGTTCTTCCGTCGGTATTGCTGTCCCTGACTGGCTCTGATCTTCATATAACTGGGAATAAAACCTTCTGACAATCTCTAACATTTGGGTACGCGTCCTGCACACTGTGCCATCCTCACGCTTTAAAGCATATATTTGCGTTCTTTTGTTTCTCAGCTTCTGTTTAGCTTTGTTAATTCCTTTGTTTTCTTCCAGGGTTTTTTGCACTAGCTGCATATTGAATCGGCGCGTGTCCTCTCTGATACGTTTTCTTATAGTTTTGCAGAGCTCAGTGTACTCGACCCTGCCAAAAGGACTACCTGCATTTCTCATTGCTCGCCGTTTCTTCATTAAATCAATGGTCTCACTGGAGATTTTTGTTTGTTTGAGACATTTTTCCTCTGGTGCTATTGAAGCAGCCGTTTGAAGTACATTGTTGGCGATTTCTTCATATTGAACTGATATTTCCACCTCCTCTGGATCTTGTAACGCAGCAAACCGGTTTGACAAAGCAATCTCAAAATCGCTGCCTCTCTCCAGCAGTTTTCCAGAATCTACCTTGCCCTTCTTTGATCTTACCATTTTTTCGCGCTCTTTTCGACAGTCAATCCGAACCCTTGCTCGTACAATTCGGTGGTCACTTCCAACATTAAAATTGTTAAGGACAGTACAATTGGTAAATATTGTTTTATCGTTGGTCATGATGTAGTCAATTTCGCTTGTGAGCCCAGATGGACTTTTCCATGTCCATTTTCTGCTGATATTTTTCTTATAGAATGAATTCATAATATATAGTTCTTGTCCTTCAGCAAAATCAACTATCAAATATATATATATATATATATATATATATATATATATATATATATATATATATATATGTGTGTGTATGTGGTCGATAATTTTTTTTTCCGACGCCCCAAAAAACCTTCCTTTTAATGAAAAAATACGGGAGAATTTTTTTTAAACAAAAATAGTTTCATCAAAGTTAACTTTTTTATAAAATCCTAGTTTTTTGTATCTCTTAAAGTATACGGATTTGAAAAAAAGATATAGGAACAATTTTGTAGAAAATTAAATTCTCTACAAAAAAGGTCCTTCCAATTTCTTCATAAAATTCATATTTATGGAGATATTCTCAATAATAAATCCATTAACTCCATATAGTCAATATTTTAAGACCTAAAAACGTCATTTTTTCTAAAATATCGTTAAAATATAGTAAGAAATGTGGTAAAAAAAGTTACAAATTTTTTTTATCTTTTAGAAAAAATGACGTTTTTAGGTCTTAAAATGATCTGTAAAATTATATGAAGTTAATGAATTTATTATCGAGAATGTCTCCATAAATATGAATTTTATGAAGAAAATGGAAAGGACCTTTTTTTGTAGAGAATTTAACTTCCTCCAAAATTGGTTCTATATATTTTTGTCAAATCCGTGTACTTTAATAGATACTTACAAAAAACTACGATTTCATCAAAACATTATCGTAGGTCTTGAGGCCGTGTTTTTGTTAAAAAGTTTGTAAAAAAGACCAAGTTTATCGGCGTTAAATACATCGCTAGCATAGTTTCTAAGGTGTGGAACTAATCTTGATTTAACCTAATCTATCATATTTTCCAAGTTTATACTCGCAGCTTCTGCATAAATTTTACTAGAACTTATATTGTATCGCTTTTTGAATCTATATAACCAACCCGAATCGCAAGAAAATCCAGCAAGATTAAACATTTTCGCAAACTGTTCAGATTTTGCTTGAAAAATGGGCCCAGTAATTGTAGTATGCATGCTGCTTTGATACGCAAACCATTAAAGCAATGTTTCATCGATGTTTTTTTGAACAGGTTTGCGAATTCTTTTGCCTTGTTTCGAAAATCCGCGGAATTGCAACATTTTATATTTGTTTTTCAGTATCGTGGACACTGTTGTCTTTTTCAAAGCATTGGATTTGCAGATGTCGACTTGTTTAGCACCATCTTTTATCTCCTGAATTAAAGAATTTTTTTCATCCATTGTTGAAGCCTTCCAAACCATTATAGTGGAATTAACTTCAGTTGATTCATCCATGCTTAAAACACAATTTGTTTATAAATCCGCTTAAACACGATCACAAATATCACAATTTTACTATACAACACCAACGAGGAAACTAAATTATTAAATAAAATTATCGGGAATAGGCCATTTAATACAAATATACAATCCTAAGTAAATAATACTGGATATAATGTCAAAAAAAATGCAGTAACGTTTGTCTGTCGGTCCAAAGGCGGCTGCCTGTTTTTTGCTTTGATTTCTTGCCGTTCTAGGGCACAATACACGTTATCCAAATAAAAATAAGATTAATTAAAAATAAAAAGTAAACATATTTTTATAGGGGGACCAGGAAATTTGGTCCTTTCTTTCAGAAGTACTTAATAATAGAGTACATTCTAAAAATTAATTATCTATTGAATGCTTCATAATAAGTACCGGGGCTTAGTTATTCGGTTCGTTATATCCGTAGATCCGTAATAATTGTGAACGTTATAAGTGAATTCTACTGTATTTATTAAAAAAACCAAATACATTACCGAACGGTTAGTTGAATGTTTTAAGAATTGGGAAAAAGTAGAGTGTGCCTTTACTTTTTGACCCACTGTATATTAATTGACGCGTTTGTTGTTGTTTATCTACATATTTAAATAATAATAATTAGGTCTGAACGTATGATACTGTTGTCTACGAGTATCATAATGTATTTTATTTAAGTGGTCATTTATTTATGTTATAAATAAATGATTGGCATAAAGATCGTCATATAAATACGAGGTGTACACATAAATTAAAAGGACTGATTTTTTATAATTTTATTTTTAATTAAAAATACAATTCAACATTGTCTCCTTCGAAGTAGTGGCTTTGGAAAGCTACACAGTGCTGGGCACGGTTTGTTGAATCTTCACTGCGATGCTGGAATTCAGATATTGTACTCGCCTTCAGCTTGTTGGGCACGGCCTTTTTAATGTTCCTCAATATTCCACACTTGTGTCCTTTGAGATAAGTTTTCATTTAGGGAAAAGGGAAACAGTCATGAGAACTCAAGTCTGATGAATAAGGAGGTTGTGGAGTCACACTGATGTTTTTACTTGGCAAAAACTCACTGTGGCAAGGCACATTGTCGGCTATTGTGTGTCCACGAATGTCAGCTATTGTGTGTCCACGAATGTCGGCTATTGTGTATCCACACAATAATGTTTAGTGACAAGTCTCGATTTTGTTTAAGCATGCATAATGGCCACGCACGAGTGAGAAGACGATGCGATGTAGTGAACGACGAGATTCACAGTTTTCTGTTGGACGGCATGTTTATCACAGTGTTGGAATTATGGTGTCGGGTGCCATCGCTTATAGCTCTAGGTCACCTCTAGTGTTCATCAGATGAAACATGACCGCACTTTGTTACGTCCATGAAATTGCGGACCTCATCTTATACCATACTTAAGAACATTCCCAAACCCAATTTTTCAACAAGATAAAGCGCGGCCACATATAGCAAGAGTTACATTAGACTATTTCGACCATGCTGAAATTAATGTACTGCCATGGGCTCCAAAATATACCAATTTAAGCCCAATCGAACATGTATGGGACATGATCGGTAGAAGGCTACTAAATTTACAACCCCCTCAAACTTTGTCGGCATTTCGACATGAGGTAGAAGTAGCTTGGAATGAGGTACTCCAGGAAGATATTAATCACCCCATCAAATCAATGCCCAAACGCATTAATGAGTGTGTAATAAGTTTATCAGATTAAACTGTAATTTTAATTATTTGCTTACTATGACCTTATAATTATTTATGTAAATTGTTATTGGCATTAAGTCATTTTTACTGGGTGTTCGGATTTCTATGTCACGTAGTATATATATATATATATATATATATATATATATATATATATATATATATATATATATATATATATATATATATATATACTGTTAGATTTTCTTGGACTGCGTCTATCTAATGAGACAGCAGTAGCTGAGAAACCAACAAAAGTGTTCATATTATTATGGCTTATAGGTGGTGATTTGGTTTTCATCGGGTTTAGAAAAATCATTAATTTGTGAACAAATTTAAACCAAGTCAACATCAGAAACACCATGTGATTTACATTTGTAAATTACCTCAATGGACATTGAAGTTTAGGATAATTAAAATGGTGAGAATAATATAAGAATGAACCAAAAGTATTTGGGGAATAGAATTTTGGGCATCAGGTAACTGGAAGGGACGAAAGAACAGAAATAATATGGAACTACGGGATATAGAATTGCAAAAAGTCAGTAAGTATTGATGCATGAGGCTAGGCAGGGATATTAACACCAGACCGAAACATGGAGAAAGCAACAAGGAAATAAACTCCAAACAACCCAACCTCAATCCAATCTCATATTACGGACTAAAAATATTTAGGATTAATTTTAAATTTCAATTAATATTATTGATCATAAACGTTTGAACGAATCCAAATTTAATTATTCAGCATTTACAAATTTTTTACAAAACTGGGAATAAACAATTTTTTTTGAACCGTTACAATGTTTACGTGGGTTTCCACTCGTAAATTTCTAGATTAAGAAATATTCAATCAAACCTGAAAATCATTCTCAAGGTTGGTTCAGTTGTTTTATAATCAATTAATATTGTTAATAATCATCGTAAAAGTAAGAAGATACATTTTAGTTAAAATTATTCATGTAATAATCTTTCATCAGATGGGATTCGTGTTGCTTTGTGATTAAATTAACATAAAACTGAAGATGCGCTGGAATGTTTTAAAGTGTCACCCATGAGTTTATTTTTTTATCAACGCTAACTAAATGTATAAACTAATGTGAACAAATCAGTTCATCCCAATACGTCAATCAGAGTGGAGTGTGGTAAAAAAGAGAATTGTATCGTTGTTATAGTGCAATAAATCCACACAAGTGCAATAAATCAGTAACGTTCATTTTCAACTTGCTCAAACATTTAAAAATGTCGACTACAGAGCAAGTAGTGGTTGAGCTCACGATATCATGGGACTGCAGCGGTCACTAAAAGTATTCGGAAAAATCCGCTACGAAAACAAATCCGCTACAGTAAGATTCTAATCTTAGCTCGAGAGATGAAAATACTGCCGAGAGCCATGTCCAGCAATTTTAAACACCACCTGTTGGTTGGAGCTTACCGAAAAAGTAGCGCTGTGACCGCATGCGAATAGAGTGCACAAGAAAATCCTTTTAAAGTATGTAGGTTTTCACAACGTCCGTTGGTGCGATCTCGTCGAAATGTTGTGAAAATCTAAGTACTTCAAAAGGATTTTCCTGTGTACTCTATTCGCATGCGGCTCAAAGCAGTGCCTCCGCAGAAAAATACCGCACAGCGTTTAACAGTAGCTTTACGTAACATATGAACCACGAAAGCGGCGCCACTACTTTGGGCCGCATGCGAATACAGTGAACAAAAAATCCTTTTAAGATCCTTTAAGATCGCATTAGTAATTTTAAAGTGGTCAAGTTGGAGGCTCGAGGGAGACAGTCTTCTCCACCAACGGATGTTACATCTAATATTGTTGTTACATTTATACAATGTTACAGCTAATATTTTCACGGATGGTATATAATGTTTTTAAATCATTCCGGGTGTCGATACGTTCGTTTTGCGAAGATTGACCATGTTTCGCTTAAATGTCAAATGAGATTTTGGCAAAACGTCGTGACTCTTCACAGAATGAACGGATCGACATCCGGAATGATTTAGAAATATATATATATATATATATATATATATATATATATATATATATATATATATATATATATATATATATATATATATATATATATATATATATATATATATATATATATATATATATATATTCACAATATAATATAGTCTGACTTGTATCAAGCGGCCGAGTGGTCAGCGTCTGTTCACCAGTGGTGCGGCTGATATTTAAATTCTGGAACTAACCCCTCCAGTCTTAACCTCTAAACCGTCATGGTTCAAACCTTTAATTCAAAGTACAAGATGAAGCGTTCTAGTAATTACAAAATTACCCCAGGAGGTAGACAATCCTCTGCCAGCTTTGCTGGTACAACCGGACTTTCGGATTCTGGGGCGGTCCGGGCTTAAACGCAAAATCTTTCAGAGGGAGTTGGAGACCTATGGCCAATATCAGAAACCGAAAATAAAAACTTTCTTTGGAACGGTAAATATCAATTCTCTCCTGCGTCCAGGAAAACTACACGAATTGGGGCGAACATTAAATCAGCAAAAAATCCAAATTTTAGCTTTGCAAGAAACCAGATTGATAGATGATAACACCTTGGAATTCGGCAACTTTAAAAGTAAAACGGAGAAAAGAATACTCAAAAATACACCACATCTCGGTGTTGTGGTGTATTTGTGTAAAACTATACATTAATCAATGCATACCTCCCAGTTAACGAAGAAAATAAATCTAATCCTGAAAAAGTAAATAAGTCCTGGGAAATTTTGGAAAAAACTGTCTCTAAAATTCCCTCTAACCATGTAAAAATCCTATTGGGTGATTTCAACGCCCAACTAGGGAAAGAAAAAAAGTACAGGAAAACAGTCGGCAGTTTTCCCGCTCATAAATGGACTAACCATAATGGTAGAAGATTGGTTGAACTATGTTCGCAGTTTAATCTAAAAATAATGTCAACCCATTTTAAGAAGAAAATAACAAAACAAAAGACCTGGAGGTGCCCAAACACGTACATGGGTGAATTTTAAGTTGATCATGTTGCCATTTCGTACCCCAATTATAAAGAGATTTTGAATGTTCAAGTCAGGAAAGGAGCAAATATGGATACGGATCACTACTTGACTAGAATCAAACTTAGCTTAAAACCTCGAAAACTTATTCAAAAGAGGCTGCTAATACCAAAGTTTGGCCCAACGAAAATAAAACCAGCCCCAACAGAAGAGCTCGATAAACAACCTGCACAGAACTGGCAAGAATTAAAACAAAAAATTATTAAAACAGCCTTAAAGTTGGTCCCTTTACAAAAACGTAGAAAACATCCGTGGTGGGATGAAGTTTGCGAGCAAGCAGTATTAAGCCGAAGTAAAGCATTCAAAGATTGGAGCAGTCAAAAAACAGCAATAAACTTTAACATCTTTTTGGAAGTAAGAAAAGAAACATCGAAGCTAATTAGACAAACTAAAAGAAAATATGAAAACAACCAACTTAATGAAATAGAAAAAGATTTCCAAAAAAATAACACCCGAAACTTTTACAAAACATTTAAAACTAAATTAACAGGCTATCAACCGCAGAGCCTATGCTTTCAAAAGGAAAACGGAGCTAAGTAGCTCTAAATAACCAAGACAATTGCAAAGAACTTGCGAAATATTTTGAACAAATACTAAACTGTCCTGAGCCTTTAAACAAATTAGCAACACTAAACCCTAAACAAACAAACCCAGATTAATTAGCACCGAATGAAGAGGAAATAATTAGGCAAATCAAGCGGCTTAAAAATAACAAAGCTTCTGGTGAAGATGGAATCACTGCTGAACTTTTGAAATCCGCTGGTCCAGCTACAATCAAGGAAATAAACAAAATTCTACAAGAAGTTTGGCGAACCGAACGGATTCCGGTAGATTGGAAAGTGGCTCTAATCCAGCCACTACATAAGAAAGGAGATAGAACGGATGTAAACAACTATAGAGGAGTTTGTTACAAGATTCTATCTCAATGTCTACTAGACAGAGCACAGGGACAGTTAGAACCGAACATTGGTGAATATCAAGCAGGTTTTTGACCGGGCAGATCCTGCCCTGAACAGATCCTGAATCTAAAATTGATTCTAAGACATCAAAAACTGTACAATAAAAATCTCGTCTGTACATTTGTGGATTTCAAAAAAGCATATGATTCTATTGACCGCGAATCTTTATTCCGAATCTTGAAAGAACAAGGACTAGATCTGAAAACGCTGGCAATTATTAAAGCAACGTTAACTAACACAAGGTCAAAAGTTAAATTCGTGGGTGACATCTCAGAGCCCTTCGAAATTAAAACTGGTGTGAGACAAGGGGATGGACTCTCACCACTCTTATTTAACTGTGTTCTAGAAAAAGTAATACAGGAGTGTCGTGAAAAAAAGTCGGCACTGAATATTGACCAGCCCATTAAACTGGAAAGAACCAACATCAAAATTGATTGTCTGGCATTTGCTGATGATCTAACAATTTTAGCTCAAGATGTATTAGCGGCGCAGAAACAGATTGAAATCCTAAAAGAAACAGCAGAAAAAGTAGGACTCCAAATTTCCTTTGAAAAGACACAATACATGACCTGCAATAGACTAAGAACACTATTTCTAAAAACAAAATATGGTAACATCAGACGAGTCTCTCAATTCAAATATTTGGGTGAAATAATCATGGAAAATGGGTTGGAAAAAGCGGCCAATAAGGGTAGATGTCAAAAAATGGAAACGGCATTGAGACTTACACAAAATATTTACAACAAAAAATGCCTATCTAAAAACACAAAACTGAGACATTACAACACGGTTATTAAGCCAGAATGTCTATATGCTGCAGAAACGCTCATTTTAAATAGAAAGTGGGACATCGAGGACATCGAAAAGAAGGAAAGAAAAATCATAAGAAAAATCCTAGCCCCCAAACAAATAAATAGCACAATATACCGACTTCGAGAAAACCAAGAAATCAAACAATACACAGATATACATAGCGATATGAGAAAAAGAAGACTTAAGTTTTACGGACACATCAAACGGATGAATCCGAGTAGGCTAACTAGACAAATAGTCGAATTTTATGAAAATAGGAGTAGAGCTAAAGTAGAGATAATTAAATGGATAGCGGCAATTAAAGAGGACCTAAGATCAGCAAATATTACACAAAGTGAAATTCAGGATAGAGGCTGTTTCAGACACAAGGTTAACGTTTGGAAGGTTGGCCAGACAGAAAAATGGGGGAAGACTGGAACAACTTGGTCTGACGAAAGGAAAAAAGCTCATAGCGAAAGAATGAAATTAGTATGGGCGCAATGGAAGGCTAGCAACAACAAACGCCTCTAATTGTACTTCGCGTGGTCCACCAGGGCCCATACGTGAATAATAATAAATAGTCAAAGAGAGGAATTTGCTTTCTCCAGGTATTATAATTACATATTATCGTACTCGAGAAAAAGCCTGATCTACCAGCCAAATGAATGTAGACTTTTTATATAAAGTTTCAAGCGGAGTTTGAAATGTGTTTTGCTACATAATGGCGATAAGCATTATTATATAAGATATTGGAAAATATCAAGACCCATGATCATAAATGGGTTAAAGGCGCATTTGGTACCGGTAGTTCCTAGCTATGAGGAACTGGCCTACGTGCAAAAAAATCTCTTCAGTTTTAGTGATATAAAAGTAGCAGTCATGTATGAAAAGATTTTCGCTGTTGAAGGCAAATTCAACCGGCAAAAAAAGATAGAGTTTACGATAAAAGGAGAGTCTAATGAGGATTTCGGGAGTCTAATGAACAAAATTGGAAATATGGAAAGAGGTCATTATCCGACTTCAGTGGGGAGTGGCATAAGATAGCCCATAATTTTAACTGAGTTAATTGCTGCTAAATATTGGAACTTAGAAAGTGTGGACACCAATCAGCTAGACTATCGGCTGTGAAACGGTTTAGAGGAAAAGGCCTGCTTTAGACCTCACCGGAAAATCGAGGTTCTAAAACTTGATTTTATAAAAGGAGCACCTTCAATTTCATGTAAGTGAAGCGTACGCCACTATACTACTGGTCTAACCGTTCAAAGAATTATATTATCAGTGGATGGACATTTCAAATTAGTTTTAAATTATCTCCTAAGTAAGTAATATAATTATCTCCTAAATAAGTAATATAATAGCGTAAATGAAAATACACACTGGGCTAGTGGAAAATTTTAAAAATAATTAAAAAACAAGATTTTTTTTGCTGTGCCCGACGTAAAATTCTCAATCCTTCAGTCGTTAGCAAACGCCAACAATCATCTGCCGAGACCGGTTTCTAGCCTTAAGTCGTCATCAGTCGGGCTTCAAGTTGTTCGTTCGAAAGCAATTGAAGGATTGACAAGTCTCCTGGCCATATTAATCGACCAAATCGGATGCAAGCAGCATTGATTTGCAGCTCACGCCATCGGGTGGTTCGTAAGTTCGTAACAGTACTACTGACTGGAACCATTCGGACCTAAACCCAGACCCTATATTTAAGAGACCAGATTGTATGAAAATACATAGTGGGCTATTGGAGAATATTAAAAATATTCAAAAAACAAGGAAAAAAAAGGAAAACAATGCTTCCTTGTTTTTTGGATATTTTTAATAACTTCCACTAGCCCTCTGCGTATTTTCAAGCATATCTGGTACCTGAATATAGAGCCTGGATTTGGGTTCGAATGGTTTCAGATAGTAGTACTGTTACGAATACCAGATAGCGTGAGCTGCATTTCATTGCTGCTTTCATCCGATTTAGCCGATTAATATGGTCAGGACCCTGATCATTTCTTCAGTTGTTTTCGAACGTATTCGAACTATAACTCGAAGTCCGACTGATGACGGCTTAAGACTAGAAACTGTTGTCGACAGCTGCTGATAGGCGTTTGATGCCGACTGAAGGATTGAGAATTTGATGTGCAGCACAGGAAACATATTTTCCTGGTTCTTTGAATATTCTTACTGGCGTAAACTTAATTCCTAATTTTATAAATTGTTTTTATAAATTGCACAGTAGTACACGGTATAGAATTTATGGTAGGACTACATATAGGCTTGTGAAAAAAATATATTTATTCATGGTTGCCAACCAAAGTTGATGATGCTTCATCAAATCTATTACTTCAAACACATTATGTTTGTTGTTAACAGGTCAATTTCCATCTTACAATGACCTATTTTCATTTATCATTGTCTTTGAACGACAATAACCGTGCCACTGCTGTTCCTTAGTGATTTTATAGAGCAAGTGATTATTTACTTATGCAACACTAAATAAAATTCCAATATGAACAAAAGTTTATTTCACAATAGATATTTTCAGTTACATGCTTTATGAAAAGGCAATTTCTTAGTTTGGCTTCATCAACACCACCAAGATGTCTTTGATAACCTCTGATCTTTTTCCCATAGGGTTATCTCAAAACTAAAGTGTACTAGTAATTGTAGTGTGGTAATAATTCAAGGACAACTGAATAGTAATAAATAACATTCAGAAAGCCGTTTAAGCAATATCGCGTTTCGTTCATCCATATATTTTCAAGTGGGACTCGAGGGACACAGTCTTCTCCACCAACGGATGTACACTCGGAAACTATATATATATATATATATATATATATATATATATATATATATATATATATATATATATATATATATATATATATACATATATACAGGATGGCACAAAAGAAGGTTTGTCATTGTTAATTAAAATATATTTTTGATTGAACATTTTGTCATCGCTTTTTATTTCAAAATAAGCAAAGAGCTAGAGAGAATATTGAAAATGGAAAGGTATTCAGTTGTAAAATGAACACAGGGTGGAGCATTTTGTCAACCTCGATTTCAACGAATTTTTTCACGCGAGATGCTCTTTCCAAACAGAGTTTAGTTGAATACATGCAACGTGTAAGGAAAAGTGTTCGGGAAGCTATATATATATATATATATATATATATATATATATATATATATATATATATATATATATAATGCAGTGGTGGACAATAAAAAGGAGTGCTGATTTAAAAGAAAAGTTTTGCCCGTTATAACATACGGGAGTGAAACCTGGACACTCAACTTCAGGTAGCACAGAGGGGAATGAAAAGATGTATACTTGGTATTACAAAATAAGACAGAAAGCCCTGCACATGGATCAGGAAACAAACGAAAGAAAGTGTGTGACATCATTAGAAGGGTAAAGCAATTGAAATTGAGATGGGCAGGCCATATAGCGAGGCGATGGGATGACAGATAAACCAAGGCAATCCTGGAGTGGATACAGCTTGATCGCAAACGTCCGCGATATAAATAAATAAATACGTTTATTTCGCCCATAACAATTTCTCCTTATAGCACAATTATATTGCTATGAAACAAACTTCAGAATACGAATACCTTGTCGAGAGAACGGCTCATCTTTTGAGGTTATTCACGAATCGATCATTTTTTGGAATCTTTATATCAATGGTGCTGCTCAGCTAGGTCGATCGCAACAAGTGGTATTGGGAAGGAGCAATGTCACTGAATACACACATATCACATCGGAGATATGCGCAATCTGAGGTGATGTCAATATGCTGTTAGAAGCGGCACGTAAGATTGACTTTTTTGTCTGCATGTATACACAAGTTCTTCCAATAATTTTTTCTTTCTGTATCCTTTAATCAAATTGGCACTTTAAGGTCGACTCTTATCTGTACGTCGAGATAATTCCGAAATCGACATTCTTCGCTTGTGCATTTGTATTTGTTTTTCTCACAAAGCGTTAAACCTTTCGAACGTTCCATATTTGATTTATGTTCACTTTAATAGAAGAAAGAGAATTGGATTAAAAGTGTAAATTGAAAAACGATAAACAGGCTGTATTTACAAAATACACAAGTGTTGTTTATCTTTCTTCCTTATAGGTATTATTCTTAGTATATTGAAAAAAATTGAATTATGACGGTTTTAATTAGTAAATCAATTTATAATGTATAAGAAGATATCAATAACACTGAAAAGTAATGTAAAAACTTGCAAAAACATGGGGTGCCCTATCATTTAGCCCTGCATTATATATCTACGTTTGACCAAAAAATTATTTAAATCAAACATCACACTTTAATACTTGTTAATGCCGTGCTACGTCAGTACACATAAAGTGGTGGACAAAAGTGTTAGCACAGCATATTGTTTTTATAATAAAAATTTATATTTTTAAAATACAAAATAAAATTAAAATATAACAATAAAATTTAAAAAAATATATCAAATGATTATTTTATACCTCCAACCAAAATCAAAATTTTTCACAGAAAAAAAAATGTTAATCTCAGATGGAATAAATGAAATACATATAAAATGAATATAATGTCAAAATTTGAATGGACAGAAGTATTAGCACCCTTAAATGTTTATCAAATATTTTAAAGCAAGACGCTGCTAAAAACTTGCTTTAACCTATGGAAAAGTATTTATTGTGGTCGAATATTACTATCGCGTAGTCTTCTGATATGTTCGTTGGTGGAAGTATCTAGAAACTAAATAATTTTAAATAAAATGGGTCGTAAAGGACAGGAAACTACAGCGACTGAAAGGAAAATAATAGTTAATCTGCATCGTGACGGTACATCACATTCTGAAATTGGAGCCACATTAGCTGTGGTGTCTAAGGCGTCAGCCTTACGATACGGCCGTTAATGTGGAGCGGGTTCGAATCCCGTACTAGGCAAAAAAGTTTTTCTTAAATTCTTGTGAATGTTTCTGGGTAAGAGTGTAAAATCTGACAAGGAATCACCCCTCAGTGACGCCAGTTCGAGGCTGGGTAAGGCCGGATGCCTTCTGAGAGGTTTTCTACGTTGGTCACTCGCCAGTCGGTAGGCTTCTCGAGATACTTTCGGTTAAGCAGAAAACCAACGGTTGATATCCCAAAGGGGTGCTGACCGGGGTTTTCGGTAGCTGATGGCCGTGGTTCGGAACCCACGTTAAGCTGTAAGTCCAGTCGCTAAATAGCCTTCTCAGTTGCTGATGCGTCTCTAACCCCAAAACTTTACTTTACTTTTATATTCTGAAATTGCGAACGTAGTGAGAAAAAGTCGTTACACTGTTTGTAGTATTATTAAAAGGTCTAACAATAGCGACAAATTTTCCAAATATGCCACGAGCAGGGCGGCCATTTAAACTTGCAGAATTAGAAAGAAGAAAAATAATTAGACAAATTAACAAGGATCCTCATACCTCAGCGTCGGAAATTACTTCAATGATTAGAGAACATGATTATAAAGATATTAGTGTTAAAACCGTTAGAGTTGCCAGAAAGAAACTAACCAACCAAAAACAGCTCTTGCAGTTCGGAAACCGGTATGTTGATAAAACTAATGAGTTTTGGGAGACAGTAATATTTTCAGACGAAAGTAAATACAATATCTTTCATTTGGATGGGCGATCTTTTGTCTGGAGGAAGCAAAACACAGAACTTGATGAAAAAATGAAAAATTATGAGAAAATTTCATCAGACAGTTAAGTTAGAGGTGGAAGTATCCTAGTGTGGGGATGTATGGCTGCACTAGGCGTTGGAAATCTTGTCTTCATTGATGGAATAACAAAACCGTTTATTTAAATGTTTTAAAAAACAATCTACGACAATCTGCTGAAAAGCTGAATATTGCCAACAGTTTCTATTTTCAACAAGACAACCATCCAAAACAGCCTATTTAATAAAAGAGAGGATATCTTATAACGTGCCACATCAGTTAAACACCCCTCCTCAGGTATCTGACCTGAATCCTATAGAAAATCTGTGGAATGAACTAGAGAAGTGGATCAGAAAACATCACATATCAAGCAAAAGTCAATTGAAGGAAATTCTTCTACGAGAATGGACATCCTTAGGGCAAGAAATTACTCACAAACAAGTTCATTCCATGCTCAACCGTTTAAAGAGAAGTTAATTTTGTATATGGTTCTTTCATTAGCTGACTGTGGTAATACTTTTGTCCATTCAACCTTTGACATTGTATTCATTTAAAATTTATTTTATCTATTTCATTTGAGTTTAACAATTTTTTTTGCATAAAATTTAGATTTTATGCAAATTACACTTTTTTACGTTTGTATTTTGGAAATATATATTTTATTTAAAACAAAATGTGATATACCAATACTTTTGCCTCCCACTGTATATTGTACGGTACTCATATGCCAAGGCCAACAAATAGATAGATTAACAAAGTAACAAACTATTACAAAAAACTAATCGATATAAAGTTCGTAATCAATGATATAGAAATAAAGATATCATCTTTATCAATTAAACAAAAAACGATATCTCAATAGATATGGCAATGAGGTAGAAATGTGCAGATCCATTGCGCTCCTTTTAGTCGTTAAATTCATATTTCTTCCAACATCAATTTGTATTCCACGTGCCGACGTCCTATAAATAAACCTAATTACTTAATTCGATCTAGAACTTTTAGGACTGAAAATATATGCCAAATGTTTTTGTTGGGAAAATACGGATGGAGTTGGCCTTTTCGCAGAATCCGACGGTTTTCTCCGATGTTTCCCGATGATTTTCGACAATACAAATAGATAGTCACCTTGACCAATCTCAATGTAATTTTATTTCATCAATGTTCATGGAAAAAGCAGTGTTGTCAAGTTAGACGTTTCGTAGTTGATATAGGATATTATATATTACAGGGTGTTTGGTGCATCGTTCGTCAAATTTAAATGGCCGATAGGAGACGTCTTTTGCTATCTCCTCAGCATTCATAAAGCATTATTGGGCCCACAGGTTTTTTTATGTTAATTTTTAAATCTTCAAAAAAAAACTGTAACCACGGCGCGCATTTTTTAGCTGGTTTTCCGCTTACCTAATGACAGAGAGAGACAGATGTTCCAGAGAGACAGATATTGCAGAGATTGTGTCTGAAACAGCCTCTATCCTGAATTTCACTTGGTGTAATATTTGCCGATCTTAGGTCCTCTTAAATTGCAGCAATCCATTTAATTATTTCACTTTAGCTCTACTCCTATTTTCATAAACTTCAACTATTTGCTTAGTTAACGTACTCTTAACTTAAGTCTTCTTTTTCTCATATATCTATGTATTGTTTGATTTCTTTGTTTTCTCGAAGTCGGTATGTTGTGCTATTTATTTGTTTGGGGCCTAAGATTTTTATTTTTATTTTTCAAATGATTTTTCTTTCCTTCTTTTCAATCTCCTCGATGTCTCTCATTCTATTCAAAATGAACGTTTCTGCCCCATATAGACATTCTGGCTTAAAAACTGTGTTGTAATGTCTAAGTTTTGTGTTTTTAGATATGCATTTTTTGTTGTAAATATTTTTTATAAGTCTCAATACAGTTTCCATTTTTTGACATCTGCTCTTATTGGCCGCTTTTTCCAACCCGTTTTCCATGATTATTTTACCCAAATATTGGAATTGAGTCTGTTGCAGGTCATGTATTGTGTATTTTCAAAGGAATTTCGGAGTCCTACCTTTTCTACTGTTTCTTGTAGGATTTCAATCTGTTTTTGTGTCGTTAAAATATATCTTGAGCTAAAATTGGGAGATCATCAGGGAACGCCATACAATCAATTTTGATATTGGTTTTCCCCAGTTTAATGGGCTGGTCAATATTCAGGCTCGACTTTTTTTCACGCCATTTCTGTATTACTTTTTCTACAACACAGTTAAATAAGAGTGGCAAGAGTCCATCCCCTTGTCTCACTCCTTTTTTAATTTCGAAGGGCTCTGAGATGTCACCCATGAATTTCACTTTTGACCTTGTGTTAGTTAGTGTGGCTTTAATAATTTCCAGCGTTTTCAGATGTAGTCCTTGTTCTTTCAAGATTTGGAATACAGATTCGTGGTCCATAGAATCATGCTTTTTTGAAATCCACAAATGTTCATACGAGATTTTTATTGTACAGCTTTTGATGTCTTAGGATCAATTTTAGATTCAGGATCTATTCAGGGCAGGGTATTTTAGGTTCTAACTGTCCCTGTGCTCTTTAACAAACTGGGAGAAGAGATATCCCTCTGTAGTTGTTTACATTAGTACTATCTCCTTTCTTATCTATTGGATGGATTAGAGCATCTTTCCAATCTTCCGGAATCCGTTCGGTTCGCCAAACTTCTTGTAGAATTTTGGTTATTTCCTGGATTGTACCTGGACCAGCGGATTTCAAAAGTTTGTTGTTGTGCTTTGTTATTTTTAAGTCGCTTGATTTGACTAATTATTTCATCTTCATTCGGTGGTAATGAATCTGGATTTGTTTGTCCAGGGTTTAGTGTTGGTAATCTGTTTAAGGGCTCAGGCCAGTTTAGTAGTTGTTCAAAATATTTCGCAAGTTCTTTGCAATTGCCTTGGTTTTTTAGAACTAATTGTCCATTTTTCTTTTGAAAGCAAAGACTTTGGGGTTGATAGCCTGTTAATTTAGTTTTAAATGTTTTGTAAAATTCCGATTGTTATTTTATTTGGAAATCTTTTTCTATTTCATTATGTTGATTATTTTCATATTTTCTTTTAGTTTGTCTAATTAACTTCGATGTTTCTTTTCTTACTTCCAAAAACATGTTATAGTTTATTGCTGTTTTTTGACTGTTCCACTCTTTAAATGCTTTACTTCAGCTTAATACTGCTACTTAAATTAATACTACTGCTTAATTGCAATTGCAATTCCACCACGGATGTTTTCTACGTTTTTATAAAGGGACCAACTTCAAGGATGTTTTAATAATTTTTTGTTTCAATTCTTTCCAGTTGTGTGCTGGTTGTTTATCAAGCTTGTTTGTTAGGGTTGGTTTTATTTTCGTAGGGTCGATCTTGTGTATTAACAGTCTATTTTGAATACGTTTTCGAGCTTTTAAGCTAAGTTTAATTCTAGTCAAGTAGTGATCCATGTCTATGTTAGCTCCTTTCCTGACTTGAACATTCAAAATCTCTTTATAATTGGGGTACGAAATGGTAACATGGTCAATTTGAAATTCACCTATGTACGTGTTTAGGCAACTCCAGGTATTTTTGTATTATTATTTTCTTCTTAAAATGGGTTTTCATTATTTTTAGATTAAACTGAGAACATAATTCAACCAATTTTTTGCCATTATGGTTAGTCCATTTATGAGCGGGGAAACTGCCGACTGTTTTTCTATACTTTTTTTCTTTCCCTAGTTGGGCGTTGAAATCACCCAATAGGATTTTTACATGGTTAGAATGGAATTTTAGAAATAGAAATAGGAATTTTAGGAATAGTATTTTCCAGAATTTCCCAGGTCTTATTTACTTTTTCGGGATTAAATTTATTTTCTTCGTTAACTGGGATTTGCTTCGTAACTTCGTGTGCATTGATTAATGTGTAGTTTTTGTTAGCACAGTTGAGAGATAGTGTCATAAGTCGATTATTTACTGGCTGGACATTAGTTATAGAACCAAGAATGGTTTTTGAGATAGCCAAAGGAACACCGAAATGTGGTGTATTTTTGAATATTCTTTTGCCCGTTTTATTTTTAAAAAGTCTGTAGTTGTCGAAGTCCAAGGTGTTATCATCTGTCAACCTGGTTTCTTGCAGAGGTAAAATTTAGATTTTTTGCTGATTCAATGTTCGCCCCAATTCGTGTAGTTTTCCTGGGCGCAGGAGAGAGTTGATATTTACCATTCCAAAGAAAATTTTTGTTTTCGGTTTCAGACGTTGGCCAGAGGTCTCCGACTCCACTTGAAAGATTTTGCGTTTAACCCCGGACGCCCCAGAATCCGAAAGTCCGGTTGTACCAGCAGAGATGGCAGAGGATTGTTTACCTCCTGGAATAATTTTGTAATTACTAGAACGTTTCATCTTGTACTTTGAATTAAAGGTTGTCTTCTTTTTTATTTAAGTTTCATTAAAAATATCTTTCAAAGTAAATACAGGGTGCGGAGAAAATTCCCGTACTTATTTTAAATATTTCAACTGGCTGTAACTACCAGACAATTCAACAAATCAACAAAATTTAAAAGCAAAAAATCTTTATTAGACCCGTAAAAATAACAATAAACAAAAAAAATGTACAACAATTGCTCAAAATTGCCCCCTTGGGCTTCAATACATTTACGAAGTCGCTTGCGAATGTTTCCGACGATGCTCGCACACTGAGCCACTGTAATTTCGCCCCAGGCGCGCGTCAAAGCCACTTTCAGCTGGTCAACCGTGACGTAGTGTGTAGCCGAGATGTTTTGCTCCAGTATGGGCCGTCTTTCCGGTAGCGCAGATCCCAGCCCAGACCATGACGGAGGCCGGAAAATGGCTGCGGCCGATGGTTTTTGCAGCCGCGGTCTTCTGCTGATTTTTTCCTGAGCAGTTGACGGCGATTCTGACGGTTATGGAGCGGCTCGACGGTAAAGATCCTCTCGTCGGTGAAGAGCACTTTCGACAGGCGAGCACCACCGAGCAGACGAAGCATCCGACAAGATTTCTCGAGTCGTTTCGCCTTCATCGCGTCGTTGAGGAAATGGACGCGATAATGCTTCACGGCATCGAAGACGGTTTGCTTCTTGTAACCAGTCGTGCGAACAATGGTCAGCCGTCTTCATTCCTTGTTTGTGCAATTCGACCACAGTGACACGCTGATTTTCACGAGACATAACTTCAACGTAACTGAAAGTAAATAAATAATTACGACATATTCTGGACCAAAATTAAACAAGGAATTCAATAAAACCATCAGAAATGACAAATAACTTAATTAACTAAGTCAAAAATGCATAAACAAAAAAGTACGGGAACTTTTTCCGCACCCTGTATTGGTAATCTCCTAAGGAGTAGTAAAAATAAAAATTAAAGTCGTTTGAAACGCTTTATTTGAATAATGAAAAACAAATCAATATTAACTACAAAAAATTAAATCAAAAAAGTCTACATACACTAACATTTCTTATGCTAAATTGCAACTTTCTTAAACGCTAATATTTTGTACAATTGCCATTTGCTCTAATCATGGCATTAAGCCTTTTTGGAAGACTTAATACCATCTTTCTTGTAACTTCTGGTATAATGTTCTCACACTCTTGCCTTATTTTATTTTTGAGATCTTCCTTATTTCTAACTTGGTGTTTTGGTGGCTCGCGCGACGCTTTAATTCCTCCCATAGGTGTTCTTTAGGTTAATGTCCGGTGATTGCGGTGGTGTATGAAGTTGTTGGCAGACATTCTGGATCATCAATTCATGTACAAGTCTGGCAGTGTGTTTGGGATTGTTATTTTGTTGGAATAAATAACGACCCGGAAGATCAAGTTTCTGATCTTTGGTTTAACTTTGGTTTAACTTTGGTTTAAATTATTCCTTAGAATGTTTAAATAACCATGTTGGTTCATAATACCGCCAATGAAAACTAAATTGCCTATTCTATTGGCTGGCATGCACCCGCACAATAAAACATTACCTTCTTCCTGTTTCACTGTAGGAGAAATATTTTCAATTTTTAAAACTGTATTTTTTTTTCTCCAGACTTTATCCCGGCCATCCGACCCAAAAAGGTTAATTTTTGTATCGTCACTATAGATAATTCATTGATTGTATTAGCATATTCTCAGGCAAATTACAAACGTTTTTTTTCCAATTTTTTTTAAATTAATGGTTTTCTTCTCGCAACGTGTCCGTTATAACCTGCTCGATGCAAATGGTTTCTAATTGTTTGAGGAGTAACATTTTTTGAAAACTTGAATTTGTTCATGTTCATTTGTTTTGTTTGAAAATTTGAATTGATTCTAATCTCTTTCAGAACACTAGACCCTTCCCGTGCAGGGGCATGTGATTTTACGATTACTTGACCAATATTTCTAAAGTGCTTTTTCTTTTTCAATAAATCTACGATAATTTTAACAGAAATTTGAATTTCGAAATTTTTATCACTCATTTTGTTTCAGCTACGAAAACACAAATTTTAAAGTGACACTTTTAAATAAATATGATTCATTTGTTTTAAGCGATATTTGACACAGGCCAACTTGATAAACTATTAATAATTAATGATGCTGAATAGCATTTTACTAAAGTGTATGGAGATTTTTTTGATATTGTTTTTTGATGCTAATATCGTTTTATTTCTCATTGTTCAAATAAAGTGTTTGAAACGAATTTAGTTGTATTTTTATTATTTCTTAGGACATTGCCGATAGATACTTTGAAAGATATTTTTATTTGGAGTTAAATAAAAAATTTAAATTAAAAAGAACTTAAAAAAAGTCTAGTGTATGGAGACTTTTTGATTGACTCATTGTTTGTAAGGTCATAAGAATACATTTATTTAATATATTATCTCCCTGCTTGAATGACCGCCTCCATTCTGGGTCTGAAGTACTCGCAGGCTCGTATTAATGCATCACGGTCCATATCGGCGAATGCCGCTTCAATAGCGGCTCTCATAATGTGACTTTTGGATGTCCAGACTTATTGGTGACCCTTTCCACCACGCTCCCTACATAGAAGTCCAAAAGATTTAAATCTAGGCTGTTGGGAGGCCACAATTCTTTGAACCAAACATGCCGACGTTGTTGGATAACCAAATGACTTGTGTGGGCTCACGGTCCTGCTAGTAATATTACGGCTTTCCAGATGACACAGGATTGCTTTGGTCTATCTATTGTCCCATCACCTCGCTATATAGCCTGCCATGTCCATTTCAATTGCTTTACTCTTCCAGTGATGTCGCACAATATATATATATATATATATATATATATATATATATATATATATATATATATATATATATATATATATATATATATATATATATATTATACTGGCCTGATATTTTCCTTTATAATTACAAAAATTTCAAGCTTTTTATATTAGGTCCTTAACATCACCTCAACACCCCCCCCCCCTAAGATCTAAACTTATACAAAGGAATACGAAAGTTAGGATCTATAAGAAAGTCATTCGGCCACTTATAGATGCGAGACGTGGACCATCAAAAAAAAAATAGAAGAGAAGCTTATTGCAATGTTTGAAAGAAGAAAACTTTTTTAGTGATGGGAATGATAATGGAATTTGGAGAACCTGGTAAAACTTCGAACTTAAGGGGGGAAATCCCTTTTTTTTTTAATATTTTTTTTTTATTTCGAAAAAACGATTTTTTTTTATTTCGAAAATATAATATTTTGAAAGTATACTGACCAGAGGAAAAATAAAAATATTAAATATTTACGGAGTCATGGCACATATAGTCGAGCGCGCCGGAGACCGCATATTGCGAGCCAGGTACAGTTTAACCAACCATCTTGGTTTCTGAGATGTGCAAACGAAAGAGTCAGTGGGTCACTGTATAACAAAGACACAGAATGAAGAGTTCCATGAATGAACTACTGAGGCGTTAGGCCGTTAGGGAACTGCGGATCAAAATCTTAGCGGCAGAGTTGTAAATATCGGCAGGTAAAAACCGTGCTATTACCGGAGTATTTTGGAAATTTAGCTGGTCATTCGTGGTTATTATATGATTATTTCTTAAGGATATTACCACTAACCGTGGATTAACTGGAGGAGTCTTTCCGAGACAGCTCGTACAGCCCGAAAACAGCAGCAGGTTGAAGAAAACCAGCTTTTAGAAGAGACTGAAGGTCTATTATATGCATCTGGGATTGCTGATTAATCGGTAAGTCACTAAAATCGTTTTATCGTATTGAAAGTTTAAACGCGATTATCTCGAAACTATGCTTTCAAAAACTGCTGGCTCTGTAACTAAAAAAGTTATTGATCGATTTAGCTGAAATTTGGGGATGCTTTTCTCTATATCATTATCGGAAAAGGATGTATCTAATGTTTTAAAGATTTCGTGTAAATAAACTACTTTTTGGGATAAAAATGTCGAAAAAATAGTACAAAATTAAATTTTTTTTTTAAAGCTTACTAAATTTTTAATTTAATACTTGCTTTTTAATTTATAGTTTTCTAGGTTTATCCTTCCCGTGTATATATCAGAAACAGAAAGCTTTTTTTTGTTTCAGAATGAGAATGAATAGAAAAAGAGTGACAAATGCAGCACTTTTGGACCTCGCACCAGAGATGCCCCATTTTGTAAAAATAAAGTTTTATACTCTTCAAAGATCACATAAAATGATTTTAAAACTTTAAAATAATACAATTATTTTATCACCTTTAAAAACACTTCTGAAAAATTACTCATTTTGAGGCGTCTAAAGGGATTTTCCCCCTTAAGCAATTATACAAACATCTAAATATTACAGATTAGGTGCGGATTCAGCGACTCAGATGGACTCATGGCAGAATGCCAGAAAACCGAACACCATGAAAAATCATGGAGGGGCGAATAGGGGATGACAGGAAAAGAGGAGACCAAAAACACGATAGCAGGAGAATGTAAGAGGGGATGTTAAAGAACTATTGCACATCAAAAACTGGAGATCGGTCCGGTTGAAGAAGGACAAGACTCACTGATTGGCTGTATCACCCCAGGAAGAAGAAGTAGAGACTTGGTTTGGTTTGGATAACATGTGCATTGCATATTTTCACACAAGTTCTTTGGTTTGTGGAAAATCTTTAATTGTGTAGTTAGTGTATACACTACATTTGTTGATTTTCTCGATTTATTAACATGCTGAATAAAAAATTAACATATACAGTAATTATTTAATTATCAATTACAGATCTAAATAATTTTTTGGCGGAATGAATCTTGGTGGGACTATTCCTTCATCATAGTTCTTAAACAATCTGTAGGTCGGTTCGTAGGCCATATAGGTGGCGTTTCTAGCTAAAATAAAGTCCGAATGTGTAAATAATTTATACGGTATTTCGTAGACGTAAACAACGTTTGGAAGCAGTTCAGCAGATTCGTAGTAATCCTAAAAATCAATAAGATACAATAATGAATTATCAGAAACATTTATAAAAGGAGAAAAAAACTAAAATAGCCAATAATAATAAAATAGCAAAAAGTTAATGTGCTGCGCAATGAAAAACCGCAAAGAAAATATATGCCATATCAATCTTTATTAGTCTCTTGTGTTTTTTGTTCCTTAGAACCTTCTCACTGGCTGACTAGAATTAAAGTTTTACAATTCGTTGTTCCGTTTTTAAAAACTAATTTATTTATAAATGTACAGTAAATTCTACTTGATAGAAAATAACTGTTATTAATAAAAGTTGTTTCTAACAAAACAACGAAAGGGGGATTTCCTGAGTGTTCAAACATCTTTAGTCGTTTATGGCCAACTGACAATAGTGGACGCCTTGAATTGTAACGTACTTGTCTTTGTAATGGGTAACGAAGACTTGACTCTCGGGCGCACTGGTACACTGGACTCGACACTAGTAACTGACTTTCGCGTGACAGCTAATAGGTGAATTCTTATTATGTCTTGTAGTCCTCTGTATTTATAGTCCTGTTTGGATTGCGAGGAATGCACAAGAATTTTATCAGCTTACAGAAAAACATTGGTATTTGATCCAAATATTCATTATCAATATTTATCATTCCACGATAAGATATATTTCTATATATAACTCTAGAAGGATTTTTTGTTCTTATTCTTATTATTGTTGCTTTCATTTTTTGTTGTGTGTTCGTTAATTATTACTGTACTGCTCTCCTTGCTTCGGTGTCTGGGTGAATTATACGATACGTTTTATGCATATGGGTAAATTTAACAAATATTGATGTGAAATGCACATCAATATTTTCAGTGTCCGGGACTAGCTGCAATTTTTAATGGTAATTATGCAGGTAATGAAAAAAAACGAAGATAATTAATGGTAATGTATTAGGATTCCAAGTATGGACACTTCAATCAGTAAAAAGATCATGTGCTCTTTACGTTAGCTTTACTTTTAGTTAGTTATTTAAGTTAGTTTACAATTGTTTAATGTTATATATTGCTAAAAATTCTTCTATTATTGTTCTTCTATTGCGTTTGCTACTTTACGGTGTGTTACTTTACGAAGAAGAAATGGGGTGATCGGTGGCACCACGTGGAGACAGGGTGAAAGATTTCTGTAATATTTTCCTCCCCGATTCCGTTACTCTACCTTGTGGGCATATATATATATATATATATATATATATATATATATATATATATATATATATATATATATATATATATTTGTGTGTGTGTGTGTGTGTGTGTCCCAGAATATGTGGGCAATCTCCCGGATTCAGATAGAACACATAAAAATACCCCCCCACCCCACCGCGGTGATACGGGTTCATAACGGACGCCCCTGGGCAATCGTTTTTAAATAACTTTTGAAGTACCAGGTGTAATTTAATATTTTTTTTAATATGATGGTAAGTCTCTATAACATGAACCCTTTTCAATTCTTCTGTTGGAACCTTTGGTGTGAAATACTAAACTTGAAGAGATTTACCACTAAACACCAAAACGCTTTTTTGAACTGCTCGACGCACGTTTCGCTAACCATGTTAGCATCATCAGGAGATGATTTAATCTAAGAGTAGATTAAAATGTTTGCACCTTTTAATCACATTGGGCTTATTTAGTTTGCCAGGGACTAGCTCTAACCCAATAATGCTATTTTTTACACCCTGTACGATAAAGGCACAACAATTATATTTTCGGACAGTTTAAACCTTAAACTAAAAAAAAAACTTCTCTTGATAGACATCGACAAAATGAACTGTTTACGAAAAACAAAAATTCTTCAATAAATATGGGGTTTGTTATTATGGTTTTTTTGATATGTATTGATTGAAATAAGAATATTTATTGCAGTGTCAGTTGAAAATAGAGTGTTTTGAAAGTTTCGATTTTTTTTCTTCTTGGTTATTAATGGAATTTATGTTTGCTGATTATGCCAACATGCATTTAATGTATGGGCTTGCATCATGTAATGCCCTCTAAGCCAGAAGGCTTTATGAAGAACGATTTCCCCATATAAGAATTTCTGATAGCAACACCTTTGAAAGAGTGGATCGTCGTTTGAGAGAGATAGGTAAAAACTATGATGTTTTATTTTTTACTTGTATTTATCGAATGATAGAGATTTAATCTAAAGTGTCGCCAACAATTTTAGAAAGGTGTGGCAAAGCCAGCCACAACTGTGGAAATCAAAAATCAAAAAATGGCGAGGGTGTTGAAGAAAACATCCTAAATGGCGCAGAATCAGATCCTTTAACAAGTGTCCGAAAATTGGCTGTCGAGTTTTATTGCGCAAAATCGACGGTCTCAAGAATCCTGAGAGAACAACAGTTGCATCCCTACTATCTTTAAAAAGTCCATGCGTTTCTTCCTGAAGACTTTCCGCGGAGGATGGAATTTTCTAACTGGGTTTTAGATCGGCACAGATGATAATTTCATTGGTTCAGTTCTATTTATATAAATATTTGCATAAACCCCCAAAATTTGCATATATGGGCAGAGAAAAATTCCCATGCTTCTATTGTAACGCATCATCAGCATCAATTTGAATCCATCAACTTGTGGGCCGGAATCATCGGGCAACATTTAATTGAACCATTTGTATTGCCAATAAAGTTAACTGGAGAACTATATTTGGAATTTCTTCGAAACAATTTGGCAGAACTGTTAGGGAACTATGTGGGAAAAAAGTGTAACTTGGATATAATTTTTATGTGTTCTATCTGAATCTGGGAACATACACACACACACACACACACACACACACACACACACACACACACATATATATATATATATATATATATATATATATATATATATATATATATATATATATATATATATATATATATATATATATATACATTGGATCATATCCAGGTTCTACAGCAGGTCATAGAAAAACACAACGAATACACTAAGCCACTGTACTTGGCATTTATCAATTATGAAAAAGCATTTGTTTCAATCTCAAAGCGGGCCATAATGGATGCATTGCTTAATCAAGGTGTAGAAAAGCCTATGTAAACCTGCTAGGATCGATATATAATGAAGCTACAGCGACAGTCCACTTGACGATCTTGAGGTGGGAATAAATGTAGAGCGGGGCGTCCAGCAAGGGGACGCAATATCGCCTCTTCTTTTCTCAGCCTGCCGTGTGTTCCGTAAGCTGAATTGGGAACAAGATGGAATAAGGATTATATAGATATATATATATATATATATATATATATATATATATATATATATATATATATATAGAAGGCAAGCAGTTACCTTTTTTATAAAGAAACTGTCCTTGTTTCCAAAAAAAAATGCTATCGGGGCCACAATGGCTGATGTGTTGTATACTGGAGGAAGGCGAGTTCCGTATCGTTTCAGATTTTCCTTAGCTCCAAAATCAAATTTTTGAAATTGCTCTACAAATTCGAATTAATACAAAATCAATCAGATCACTTTCTCTATCTGTTATACTCACGTGATCGTAAATTATCCATGAAGTGGACAGCTTGATTAGTTGCTACCCGTGGAGGTGCTAAGCTAGTAATTAATCCAATATCCTAAAATATTTACAATTCATTTTAGTAACATATACATCAGAAAGAATCTATATACAGGGTGCAAGTGAACCAACTGTCGCAAATTTAACCACCGATTCTTTACATCACTTTGAACAAAATGTTTCCTTAAAACATGTGTCCATCCAATCATCTTTCCGCGGAAAACTGGCGAGAACGTTTTCTGGCCGGAGACTGTTTCACGTTTGAACAGTATACATCCACAGGTCCAATTTACAATGGAGACTGAAAACAATCCTGCTCTCCCTTTTCTTAACGTTCCAATATCAAAAAGGCTAGACCAAAGCTTCTCCTATTCTGTCTATCATAAACCCACCCACACAAACCGTTATCTAAATGCGAACTCACATCATCATCTATCCCAATTAAATTCGATAGTCAAAATTTTAGTCACGAGATCATTAAGATTGTTGGATAGGGGACATAGGCAAACAGAACTTAATTCATTAGAAACGGCACTAATTCAAAACGGCTATGACATGCGTTAAATAAAAAGGCATATTAATAAAGTTCAGGCAACTGGTCATACCAACTAATCTACTAGAGAATTGTCTAAAAATCCCAGTTCTTCTGCCATGCATCAAAAGAATTATTGATAAAATTTGCCACGCATTCAGATCCCATAATATCGAAACGATATTTACAACAGAAAGAAAGATATCCAGTTTCCTCAGACCAGTGAAGGATAATATTCCCCCAAGTGTCACCTGGTGTCTATGAGATTCCTTGTTCTGGCTGCTCCCAATCATATATCGGCCAAACTAATAGACGTATCCAAAATCGCATACACGAGCTTTCTCTCGCCGTGCGAAAAAAATCTCTCCTCGACTTTAGCAGAACATCATCTTCAAACGGGTCACAAAATAGATTTCGACAAGACTAAAGTAATCGCACCTATATATTCCTACAAACCCCGCATAATTCGTGAAGCAATTGATATCGAAAAACGTCCAGACTGCTTAAACAAGAGGAACGACGATCTTAGAGTTCCAAATACATGCAAAACCGTTTATTTCCAAATTGCCCATCCGAAACCCAAACGTCAAATGTCTACCTCCCGTCTCACCCCCACCCCTCAACCGAGCGCCCCATCTACAACCCTTCACCATACAGAGATCGCGCCATTCACGGTCTTTTCTGGTTGTGAACTCTGGGGAGTAGGCAGATTGAGGCCTCGGAGTAAATCAACTAGATTCTCTTGAAAATGGCTTCAAACTGGAAGCCGAAACGTCGAAACAGAATATTGAAATCAGTCATTAATAAATATACCTACTCTTTCTTTTAAACTAAATGAATGGATGAATGAAATTATGCGTTTTCGGGTTTCCAAATAAACGCATGCAATCCTTAGGTACATTACACAAAGAGTGTAAGAAGGGAATCATGGAAACAAACAAAAACAGTCAAATTAACTTGTCAGTTTTGAAATGCATTACATTTTCAACATTGCATTTATTAATTATTAATAATTATTATAATAATATCTAACAATGCCTTTTACGAATAACGAGGCCTATGACATGTTGGCGGTGTATGTCCAATGTTTTGAAAATGCATATGTTGCAGAGCGGCAATATGCAAGTCAATATCCCGAAAGAAGACATTATTCGAAGAAGGTGTTTACACGTCTAGCAAGACGCTTACGAGAAACAGGAATTGTGCATCCAGATCCAGTCCGCACCAGGTTATGTTCGATTCGTAGTGGAGATAATGTCGTAAATGTTCTGGCTTTTGTTGAAACCAACCCCCACTTAAGTATCAGACAAATATCTAAAGAATTAGGTGTTAGCAAGACATCCGTTCATCGAATCTTAAGAGATAACAAGCTGCACCCCTATCATGTTGTCTTACACCAAGTCCTTTTGGACAACGATTTCGACAGACGGTTAGACTATTGTCACTGGTTAAAAAATATGTGTAGTGGAAATAAACAATTCTCAAAACGCATACTATGGACTGATGAAGCTACTTTTAGCAGTGATGGAGGCGTTAACTTACATAATATGCACTACTGGGCAGTTGCTAATCCACACTGGATGTTAGAAATCAATCACCAAAATAGATGGAGTGTGAACGTATGGTGTGGTGTTTTGGGAGACAAAATTATTGGTCCCTTTATTTTTAATGGACATTTGAATAGTGAAACATATTTAAATTTTTTACAAAATGGACTGCCAGAACTAATGGAAGATGTTTCGTTGGAAACAAGAAGACAAATGTGGTACCAGCATGATGGATGCCCTACCCACTTCTCGCAGGTAGTTCGAAACTTCTTGAATGCTTCGTTTCTAAATCGTTGGATAGGACGGGGTAGTTTATTTTCGTGGCCGGCGCGCTCACAAGATTTGACCGTTCTCGATTTTTACTTGTGGGGAAGACTAAAAGATCTTGTTTTTCAAACTCGTCTTACCACACGAGAAAACATGATTGAAATAATTCAAAATTCAATAACCAGCGTTTCAAGAGCGGAAATTGAAGCTGCCGTTTTTAGTACTCGTCGAAAAATAAATCTTTGCATTTCTAAGGATGGAAGGCATTTTGAACATTTAGAAAGGCGTTCAGAGGCGTTAGAAGGAAGTTCAGATTCTGTTAATTATTAGACTGTTGTGCTGTTAATTTTATTTGACTGTTGTTATTATTATTATCTTCATTGTTGGCCCGTTAGCCTTTAAACACGCTCCAAATTAATATGGCACGAAGAATTTGGACCAGTCCTAAGCCTGGGTAAAGTGTGAAGGAAGGCAAACATTAGGTTAATATTTTTTTAACTTAATGCAGGTAGTAGTGAAATAATAACTAATTTAAAAAAAAAAATCGAAATATCTCTTCACATGTCAGAGATATCGATTTCGGGTTTTCACTGGATGATTCCTCTTTAAATTATCTTTCTAGCCATGTAATAAAAGCTGTACCATTCCATTTGAAAAAACTGAACAAAACTTCAAAAAAACTATTGTTGAATGTAACGCCACCTCGCGGTTTCATTTATAAACTAAATAATTTATCTCCCAGATTATCTGATTGTCCCAGCAATTGCCTTTTAAATGAATCTAAATTGATGAAAATCGGTTTAGGTAAACGGACATTAGACGACTTTTTATCTAAATAGGTAAAACTCCCCCCCCCCCCCCTTTTTATTCGCGAAGTTACAACAAAATGTCATGAAACAAAGTTGTAGGAGACAGTTTGCTAATTACAACTGAGAATTTTTCTTACTCGGTTAACACTTGAAAATACACAAAAAAATTATTTTTAAAAATGTTTAGCTCGTCACGCCCTCTTGCGGTCGTTTTAGAAGCTTAAAAATATTTTTGGTGAATTTCTCATGATCATTTTTAGTACAATTTTTTTTCTCCAAAGCTGTGGGATAAATAGTTATAGGGGGATAAATATAATAGTTAGTTATATATATATATATATATATATATATATATATATATATATATATATATATATATATATATATATATATATATATATATATATATATATATATATGTATATATATATATACAGAGTCGCTATTATCTACGACTTTTTTCTGTAAGAATTTCGAATTAAAAGAAAGTAGCATTAAAAAATAAATCGATTTGCGATCAAAACATAATTAATTTGAAAATTAGCTTTTTGCGTTACCCTCGTATGTGCACTGGAAATAAGACATTAAAAACTTACCCTATCTTCTTGAATATATGATCTGTGACTGCCTATAAACCAGCTAGCTTTGACACATGCTCGAATCCAATCTGGTTCAGCACACAATTCTCTAACCACTGATTTGAAAATCTGATTGTGTGGAAATAATTCGGCCATATCAAGATATTTTACAATACCCTAAAACAAATATCTAATATTTATAATACAGATTGGTGGACGCGAAATTTATAATTTTATATAATGTAGAAAGTAGAGACACAAATAAAATATTGAGAAACTGCGAAGCTTTCGGATACTCAATGGATCTTATTGTTCATAATGAAACAGAGTGTTTTAATATCACCCTTAGAATTATTGAAAAAAGGGCTGAAAGAAATATAGTTCAAGTTTGGTAGCCGTCCCTTGCAACAGTTTCCACTCAAAATCCTGTTAGACTAGGATTGTTGTAGACTATACAGTATCTTTTACAATTAGAGTGCAGGACTCATCATTATCATCATCACTCAGGTCCCAAAGCCCACTTCTGGATATGAGCATTTCTTTGGTGGTCCTTTCTTAATAAATAATCTTTTGAAGTCCACCTGTCATCGGATATTGTGCCCTGCCTAGTTCCACTTCTTCGAACTCAAACATATATACAGAGATCTGGATATTGTAGAGTGTGGTACACGTGGTGAAAATGTTAAAAACCCGAATACCAAGGAGAATCATTAAGGAACGAATATGAGATAACAAGGCAAGGGGTTGCTGGAGATGTAAAGGGGCATGTTTGGCATCACAAGGTGGAACAGAAAGATCTGCAGATGGGTCAGAGAACAAACAATACTATGTGACATCATTGGAAAGGTAAAGGAATTGAAGTGGAGGTAGGCAGGAATTGAAAGAGGAGAAGAGTTAAATGAAAAAGCGGAAAATAGCCAAGGATTACTTGAAGAATGAGTATTGAGCAGGACATCTACTGGAGTAAGATCCAGATTAAATAGTAAATCATGAAGACCTCAACGTGAATCTCTAGCTCTTCCATCATGTATTGATCCCGGATATTTACACTACCTGTAAAGTCTAATATAAGATGGTTAGAGAGAAGAGGTGCATGGATCTGCGAAGTTTTAAAATCTTAAAATCAGTCTCTAAATTAGTATTGCAAACTAATAAGTAAATCACCAGTTGTAAGGAGGCACATATTTATAGCAAGTCTTTTCTCTGGTAGAATTGGTTTTCTAAATCTTGCATTTTTTAGTTATTTTGCTTCTAGTAACATTTAAAATAAAACTAAAATCTTCCGATATTCCATTTAAAATTGACACAACCCACGGACAAATGTTCATCTGGTCCGGTGAACAAAAATCAAAAATTAGATCGCTCCAGATATTTTTTTCTGACCCGAGGCATTCAGTGCGATTCGGTACCTCATTCGCGTTCGTGCTCAAGTGAGGACGCAGTTTTAAATACTCAGTTCATAACAGAGGTGTTCAATAGATATGGGACTGGACTTAAAAGCAGTCTCTAGCTCTTCCATCATGTATTGATCCCGGATATTTACACTACCTGTAAAGTCTAATATAAGATGGTTAGAGAGAAGAGGTGCATGGATCTGCGAAGTTTTAAAATCTTTAAATCAAAGTCTCTAAATTAGTATTGCAAACTAATAAGTAAATCACCAGTTGTAAGGAGGCACATATTTATAGCAAGTCTTTTCTCTGGTAGAATTCGTTTTCTAAATCTTGCATTTTTTAGTTATTTTGCTTCTAGTAACATTTAAAATAAAACTAAAATCTTCTGATATTCTATATAAAATTGACACAACCCACGGACAATTGTTCATCTGGTCCGGTGAACAAAAATCAAAAATTAGATCGCTGCAGATATTGTTTCTGACCCGAGGCATTCAGTGCGATTCGGTACCTCATTCGCGTTCGTGCTCAAGTGAGGACGCAGCTTTAAATACTCAGTTCATAACAGAGGTGTTCAATAGATATTGGACTGGACTTAAAAGCAGTCAGCGATATGTTAAGGGGAGAGTTCTGAACTCGATGTGATTTATGAACATAATCACGAAAATCACTTTTTAACAAAATCATTCGATAACTGAAATCTGTAAAAACGAGCAACAGTAGTTCTATTCACTTTTCCTATTACCTTTAGAAAATCTCCTATAGTTGCTAAAAATATGGCTAATGGAAAATCGATTCTCTTCAGTAATGGTGCATTTCCCCAACTAGCACCTATTTTAACTTTATCATTGTATTCCGGTCGTTCGGCAAGCATCATATATATTTCAGTGCCACCAGCGGAATGTCCAATTAAAAAAACTTTTTCTTGATCTGTTTGGTTCAAAGCGTAGTCAATGGCAGCGGTCAGATCATAGACAGCTATTTCATGGGAACTAAAACAAAAGTATTCTTAGTTAAAATTACAATTCCAAATAATGTAATAAATAATATAATTGACTATAAATTGCATCAGAAGAAATCAAAATTTTTGTTGATAAATCTCATTGTTGTATTGAAAGTTATTTTGTTCTAGGCAAACTAGGATTGCTATTTTTAGTTCAATTTTTAATTTGCTTTTGTCTATATGTCTTTTTAAAATTATAATTAAATCATTTACTGGTATAGAACTAAAGAGGCCTTTTACATCAAAAGAGACTAATTTTGCATTATTCGTTAATGTAATATCTTTAGTTTTTTGTATAAATTGTAATAATTCTTTAATTGCATATCGTGTCTGAAAATTGATTAATTTAGGTAGTGTAGGACTTAATCCTTTACACAGCTTATAACTAGATGCATTAACATACGAGCCTACCGGTCTTATTGTATAATTTTCTTTATGAATCTTAGGTAATCCATAGAATTTCGGTGCTGGAAGGAAAAATTGGAAATAAAAAAATCTTTAAGAAATAGTAATATAATAACCACGAATGACCAGATAAATTTCCAAAACACCCCGGTAATAGATAAGATCATAATGTAATTGAATAGCCCGGTTTTTACCAGTCGATATTTAAAATAATTAGACTAGACGTTAAAAAAACACAAAATAAAAAAGAAATAATTTTACCTGTGTATTTAGAAACACTGTGTTTGGCCATGAGGCATGATAAGAAAATATTTGCTTGAAAAATGTTATATTTTTAGGACAGTACATTTTCAATTGAAACTTTTACTAGCAATGGCAAGAAATACAACTTTTTGAGTAAAAATAATTTTATTGTTCTTCAAAATATTCTCCTTTTATACCAATCCACTTATTCTGATTTAGCACTTTTGGCCATTGGCCACATGGAGTCAAATCAAGACTATATGGTGGATGATACATTAATTCACGGGCGTAGCCAGGGGGGGGGGGGTAACCCCCCTCCCGAAATAAGCCAAATATTACCTAATATTAGAGGAACAGCAGAATTAATAGCAGAGGAACGAAATTAACTTAACCATTTCATTTAAACTTAAGAACTTTATAAATATGTCGTAATTTTTCCGATGAATATATAGATATTAAATTTCATGTAACTATATTTTTGTTGTTTTATTTACTTCAAACTAAATCCCCCCAAAATTAAATCCTGGCTACGCCCGTGCATTAATTCGACAAATTTTCTTTATAAAGTCTTGTTTGAATGGCTGTGTAAAAGTTTGCATGGTCACTATGAAGAGGTTGCGGGATAATTTCGATTCTTTTTACGAAATTTATTTTCAACGAGACAAAATTGTTGTTGTATTGTATAATAGTACTGCTGCGGAATCACAGTGATAATTTTAGTTGCCAAGAACTTGTTAACTGAATTCGCTATATGGTATGGATATACTTTCGGGATGCAACACTTGATTTTCGGTCTGAAACAAATGACCATTTTTCGAAGTCTTTCCAGAACCTATTGGTAAAAATTGTTTTTGTTTCTGGTTTACTGTTTTGCATTGATACACAAATTCCTTATGGATGATCCTCTAGCTATCAAAATAGTAAATCAGCATGCTCTTGATCTTGGATCTGCTTTTTCTAGCTTTTTTTGGCCGTGGTGAGGTTTAAGTGTGTTATTCCTAGCTCTGGCACTCTGATAGGACTCGTCACCAGGAATAACACGTTCTAGAAAATGAGGATCATTTTCAATCTGCCTTAAAAGTCACGACAAGTTTCTTTGTTGTTTTGTCCTGTTGTTCTTTTAATCCTGCCAAAAATTTTCCGGAATCACTTTCGCATATATTTTATTTATAAGCAGTTAATTCATTAAAATCAGATGAATGGTTGGGTGAGTTAACTCTCGCTTCTCCAAATGGGAAACCAACAATGTTGATTTTATTGAGACGCCTCGTATACAGCCACGGATTGGATTGGTTCAAAATATCGATCCAGTTCCAGGTGAGGGTTTGAAAGAGATACAGATTTACACACGGGCTGTAGTACCTCAGAAAGAAGAAGTATATGAGTAGTTTTTTGTAGCAGTAAAGAATGAAGTATGAAATTTTCCTCAAATAAACATATTTGGTGATTTTGAAATAGTAATACTTTATCTAGAATTAAAGTACATTTTTAAAATTTAATAATACAACTAATTTAACATATTACATACTATCAGACAACACTAATAAAATCACTATCGTGATTAAATATTTTTATATCCAAATTTGAACATATTCGGTATAGGGTTGTAAATGCTTTTATATTATTTGCATAATGGCTTACAATTTGTATGGGAAGAACTCTCACAAAAGTTAATAGATAATGTACTGTAGGAACTGTAATACAAACATGACCGTGCAAAACACCAAAACAGGCTTATTTACGCGGAGAGACAATTAATTACTTATTTTTCTGAGTTAAGAAAGTGAATTCTTTAACTGAAATCATCATCATCAACCCGTGTCTATCCACTGTAGGATAAAGGCCTCTTTAACATGCTTCCAACTTTCACGGTCCTGGGTTTTCCTCTGCCACTGTGGTTCAATATACTTAACGATGTCATTAATCCATCGTGCTTTCGGTCTTCTTTGTGGACGTTTGCGATCAAGCGGTATCCATTCCAGGATTGCCTTGGTCCATCTGTCATCCCATCGCCTCCCTATATGACCTGCCCATTTGCATTTCAATTGCTTTACTATTCCAATGATGTCACAGACTTTCCTTTGTTCCCTGATCCATGCACAGGACTTTCGGTCTCGTCTTGTAATGCCAAGCATACATCTTTCCATTCCCCTCTGTGTGCTACCCGAAGTTTTTGGATTTGTTGCGATGTGAGTGTCTAGGTTTCACTTCCGTATGTATATATATATATATATATATATATATATATATATATATATATATATATATATATATATATATATATATATATATATATATATATATATTATCCACAAGCTTGCAATTGTTTTACTATTCCAATGATGTCACAGACTTTCCTTTGTTCCCTGATCCATGCGCAGGATTTCGGTCTCGTCTTGTAATGCCAAGCATACATCTTTCCATTCCCCTCTGTGCTACCCGAAGTTTTTGGATTTGTTGCGATGTGAGTGTCTAGGTTTCACTTCCGTATGTATATATATATATTTATATATATATATATATATATATATATATATATATATATATATATATATATATATATATATATATATATATATATATATATATATATATATATGTATTATCCACAAGCTTACATTGTTGTGATTAAATAACAATTTCTTTTAAAGAAAGGCCGCCATCAGACTGAGGTATCCGCACGCCTCTCGCACCGCATAAATACACGTACGCGCGAACTAAACCGTCGTATAGTAAGAAAGTTACAAACGATTATTTTTTCTTTCATTTGTACCCCAGGGTACGGTTTTAGGGTACCAAATAATGGGCTCATATATATATATATATATATATATATATATATATATATATATATATATATATATATATATATATATATATATATATATATATATGATGTTTTGCAAATGCCGTGTTTTATTTTCTATCCCACAATCAAATTTTCCCGTTGTAAACAACCTTCATTCACTTTCAATTGATCAATAAAGTTTCAAGCCTTCCAGGAAGTGTCTTATCTAATTTTCTATTGCCGGTAGTAATAACTGAGATAATTTTAGATTCGATAAAAACGTAATGCATTGCCTCACTGAAACATGTCGACTTGAAATTTTAATATTGCCTAGAATTACAAAAACAATTTGTCTATCACCATATCTTCTAACGATTATTTAAATGTAAATACGAAAACTTATGTTTAAATTTTCACTATATTAGAAAATAGTGTAACAATTTTTTCGACATTCAGTCTCTTGTCCTCTTTTGACTCACAATCCCTCGCTTTAGATACGAAAATACAATTTTTTAATATAGTAGAAATTTAGACATAAATCTTAGTTGATTTATTTAAAATTCCAAGTATCACCTATTTCAGCTAAACATATGATATATAGCTCTATATATATATATATATATATATATATATATATATATATATATATATATATATATATATATATATATATATACATATATAGCACAAAGAATAAAATATCCTATCCTTAAATATCTCTTAGAAAAGAGAGGATATCTAAATTAAGCCACGATGGAGGCCTTATTGATAAAAGAAGGAAGAGGATACATAAAAGTCAAGTTTCAAGGTTAGAAGCGCATCAGCAACTGAGAGGGTTATTTAGCGACTGGACCTACTACTTAAGGTGTGTTCCGAACCAAGGTCATTGGCTACCGAACACCCCGGTCAACCCGGTCTAATAGCTCTTGCTTTCGTCCCCCTCGGTCCCCCTCGGACCCCCTCGGTCTAATAGCTCTTGCTTTCGTCCTTAACCTTAAGTCTCTCTCGAGAAGTCTATCGACTTGCAAGTAACCAACATAGAGGACCTCTCAGAAGTCATCGGGGTTTACCCAGCTTCGAACTGTCGCCAGTAAGAGGTGATCTGATTCACAGACATTTAAAAAAAATCCAAATCTAAGTGCGGGGATCGAATCCGTTACCATGCTAACTATCGTGACCAACGTAGCTCCAAGGAGAGACATAGGGGAGAGGTGGCATAGCTCTGTAATGACAAATTTAGTTGATGTCAAGATCTAAAATGAAATAGCACTAAATATAATGGGAATTCAAGCAATAAGCATATAGAACCATGTACATATTGTTAAAGTAATACAGAGTTTTTGGTAAGAAGCTCTGGACTTATATGACTGTAGCTTTTAAAATAATCCCTTGCGGTTAAAAAGGCAAATTGTCCAACTTATTTTATGGTTTTAAAACTTCAAAATCACCTGATCTAATTCACCACCGCCAAAAATTTTAATACTATTTTGTATAAATCATGAGAATGCTCATTATATTTACATATACCTAAACACTTACCTGTATCGCCAATAATCTTGATCTTCATTCCAGTCCCATTTTTTATGGTGTTGCGAAAACGAGCTTGGTGTACCACGCGACGAGAACAACCACACGTCCATATCTCGATCGGCAAAATAATACGGAAGTGAATCTTTTCCGAAAAAAAGGAAATTTTCTGGACTTCCTCCCATACCATGCAGTAGCATAACAATACTTTTATTTTTCTTGTTTTGATTACCTACGTAGGGACTGTAAGGGACTCTATAAAAAGACAGAATGTAGTCGTCTTCTGTTTCAACTCGATGAACTTCCAACGGATAACCATGACGTTGTACTTTTTGTTCCTATAAATATTAAAAAATATGCATTAAAAAATATTTATAAACACTCTTTAAAAGTTGAGATAGTTATAATTGTGTATATTTAATAAGGAGGTGTAGTTGCACGGTAAATTGTGATGGGTTTCAAAACAACGTTTGAATTTAATTGGTCAAAATTTAGTTACAATTTAATGATCATTAATTGGTTGTTGTTGTAGCACGAAATACACGACCCAATCCAATGCCAGATATAGGGTCTAACGAATAATATTAACTTAGCTCTGCAAATTTTTAAGCAATAAGTGCCTGAGGATGGAAGAGTCTAGTTTATACATGGTTCGTAGTGATATGTCGCAAAACCTACTAGATTAATAAGCATTGAAAATGATGAAAAATTTCTTACTTAACTTTTGATCGATAAGGCCTAATGACATATGTATGGCCCTTCAAAGGTCTATAATAAAATTTGAAATGTCTTAATCCTTTAGAAACAACAAAAAATGTCATCTAAAAGCTGTTGTAAAAAATGTCATCTAAAATGGTAGAATACCAGAAGAACTTTGGGGGTTCACATAGAGGTGGCGCGGCCTGGTCGACCATCAGCGACTCTCCAGCTCCCAGTTCAAGAGCGCTCTGTTGGGTGAATAGGGAGAAAGAAGAAGAACTTCTCTTGCTCTCTTAATAGCGGATGCACTCAATATCATCTTTTTTACTTTTTCCCATTTCACAATTGTCGATAGATTCTAACTATTAACTCTTCCACTTCCATAATTCCAACTGAGGAGGCTGGTCCGTGGATGGTGCTTGCCACGTTGCAAATCAAGTAGCACCAAAATTAAGTGGCGCGTCCATGCCGCGCCACACAGGTGGCCTCATGACACGACTTTCTTACCACAGACTTACCCCTTTTGAGAATAATATTTTTAAATTGACATTGCTGTTAATAAACGTTGCTTATCGTCATAAGTAATAAGTGAGTTAAGAGTTTCAAGTTCCACTAACATAAACTGAACTTAGAGCATGCGTTAAACGCTCAAGGTCACTTTATTCGCATATATTCTTGTTACCAATTCTCAATTTTTTGTATGAAAATGAAAACCTTATTCAGAATTTGTAAATGTCAGATGAAACATATTTTCCCCTTTGGGATTTTGTGAATGGACAAAATTTTCAATATCGGTCTGACGAAAAACTTGTCATCAATATCTCAGATTTTCGAGATAACGTGTTGGATTTTACTAACAGTTTGTAATGTTTTTAGTAATATACAGTGAGCTTCAGGTATTTAAGAAAGCACATGAAGTAATGGTGGGAAAGAAATATACTAAAAATCAAATTACAAGGGGGAAAATGTGAAAGAAGGATGGAGCCGCTGCCAAAAAAAAACCCTTTACAGAGAACTAAAATGTCATTCTGGTAGACAACATTATCTTTTGGCATTATTGGTCCTTACTTTTTTGAGGACGCCAACGAATCACGTTTTTAATACAACGTTAACCTGGTTTCCTCTTATTGATGATGACATAATTTCAGTAAGATTGAACAATTCTTTACACTTCTAGGATATCGATAACCCTCATTAGAAAGTTCTTTTCCTATAGTGACTTCTCCATACATCAGAACGTTCCTTGGTTAACAACTTGGCCAGATTTAACGAAATGTGAATTATGATTTGTGGAAATATTTGAGGAGCAAAGTCAATAACTTATAACACAAACAATTACACAATGATCTCGATATTGTATAATATGTGAGGGTTCAGGTGGTATGGTAGTGAATATGCCAGGAAGCGATGGGGTATCAGAAAAAAAGGTGAACCAAAGATGCGGTGGCAGGACAATGTAAGAAGAGATGCTGAAGAATTTCTGCATATCAAAAACCGGCAAGGGGCCGCTGAAGTCAAAGCTCACTGTCAAGCTGACGATGATCCCCCACATAATTTTGCGGAAAAAAAAGCTGAAATAATTCATCAGGAAATGTTCTGAATTTTAGTAACACCCTCCAGTTAACAAAGAAAATACATCTAATCCTGAAAAAGTAAATAAGTCCTGTGTCCTGTCCTGACCATGTAAAAATCTTATTGGGTGATTTCAGAGCCCAACTAAGGAAAGAAAGACAGTACAGGAAAACAGTTTTTCTGTTCATAAATGGACTAACCATAATGGTAGAAGATTGGTTGAACTATGTTCCCAGTTTAACCTAAAAATAATGTCAACCCATTTTAAGAAGAAAATAACGAAACAAAAGACCTAGAGGTGCCCAAACACGTACATGGGTGAATTTCAAATTGACTATGTTGCCATTTCGTACCCCAATTATAAAGAGATTTTGAATGTTCAAGTCAGGAAAGGAGCTAACATAGACACGGATCACTACTTGACTAGAATCAAACTTAATTTAAAACCTCAAAAACTTATTCAAAAGAAACTGCTAATACCAAAGATCGACCCTACGAAAATAAAACCAACCCTAACAGCGGAGCTTGATAAATAACCAGCACAAAACAGGCAAGAATTGAAACAAAAAATTATTAAAACAGTCTTAAAGTTGGTCCCTTTACAAAAACGTAGAAAACATCCGTGGTGGGATGAAGTTTGCGAGCAAGCAGTATTAAGCCGAAGTAAAGCATTCAATGAACAGTCAAAAAACAGCAATGAATTATAACATCTTTTTGGAATTAAGAAAAGAAACATCGAAAACAATTAGACAAATTAAAAGAAAATATGAAAACAATAAACTTAATGAAATAGAAAAAGATTTCCAAAAAATAATACCCGAAACTTTTATAAAACATTTAAAACTAAATTAACAGACTATCAACCCCAAAGTCGTTGCTTCCAAAAGGAAAACGGATAATTAGCTCTAAATAACCAAGACAATTGCAAAGAACTTGCGAAATATTTTGAACAACTACTAAACTGTCCTGAGCCCTTAAACAAATTACCAACACTAAACCCTAAACAAACAAATCCAGACCACCGAATAAGGATGAAATAATTAGGGAAATCAAACGACTTAAAAAGAACAAGGCTTCTGGTGAAGATGGAATCACTGCTGAAATTTTGAAATTCGCTGGCCCAGGTATAATCAAGGAAATAACTAAAATTCTACAAAAGGTTTGGCAAACCCAACGGATTCCGCAAGATTGGAAAGATGCTCTAATCCATCCACTACACAAGAACGGAGATAGAACCGACGTAAACAACTACAGACGGATATCTCTTCTCCCAGTTTGTTACAAGATTATATCTCAATGTCTACTAGACAAAACACAGGGACAGTTAGAACCTAAAATTGGTGAATATCAAGCAGGACCGGGTTTCGGATTTCGACCGGGTAGATCCTGCCCTGAACAGATCCTGAATCTAAAGTTGATCTAAGACATCAAAAACTGTACAATAAAAATCTCGTCTATACATTTGAGCATTTCAAAAAAACATATGATTCTATTGACCGCGAATCTTTATTCCAGATCTTGAAAGAATAAGGACTAGATCTGAAACGCTGGCAATTATTAAAGCAACATTAACTAACCCAAGGTCAAAAGTTAAATTCATGGGTGACATCTCAGAGCCCTTCGAAATGAAAACTGGAGTGAGACAAGGGGATGAACTCTCGCCACTCTTATTTAACTGTGTTCTAGAAAAAGGAATACAGGAGTGGTGTGACAAAAAGTCGGCCCTAAATATTGACCAGCCCATTAAACTGGGGAGAACCAACATTAAAATGGATTGTCTGGCGTTTACTTATGATCTAGCAATTTTGGCTCAAGATATATTGACGGCACAAAACAGATTGAAATCCTAAAAGAAACAGCAGAAAAGGTAGGACTCCAAATTTCCTTTGAAAAGACACAATACATGACCTGCAACAAACTAAGAACATCATTTCCAAAAACAAAATATGGTAACATCAGACGAGTCTCTCAGTTCAAATATTTGGGTGAAATAATCATGGAAAATGGGTTGGAAAAAGCAACCAATAAAGGTAGATGTCTAAAAATGAAAATGGCATGAAAAGTACACAAAATATTTACAACAAAAAATGTATATCTAAAAACACAAAACTGAGATATTACAACACAGTTATTAAACCAGAATGTCTATATAGAGCAGAAACGCTCATTTTGAATGGGAAGAGAGACATCGAGGACATTGAAAACAAGGAAAGAAAAATCATAAGAAAAATCTTAGGCCCCAAACAAATAAATGGCACAACATACCGACTTCAAGAAAACTAAGAAATCAAACAATACACGGATATACATAGCGATATGAGAAAAAGAAGACTTAAGTTTTACGGACACATAAAACGGATGTAGTCCAAGTAACCTAATTAGATAAATACTCGAATTTTATGAAAATAGGAGTAGAGCTAAAATAGAAATAATTAAATGGATTGCTGCAATTAAAGAGGATCTCAGATCAGCACATATTACACAATGTGAAATTCAGGATAGAGGCTGTTTCAGTCACAACGTTATTGAAGAAGGCAATAGATATTTCTAAGCCAAAGTGATTTCATGCCAAACCATTTTTTAAAATTTATTTATATATAGTGGTTTTAGAATATATTAGAACTATGAATGAAGTAGATAACACCTTTAACGCAACACGTTTTATAGTCCAATTGTTTCACATTATCGTTTAATTGTTTTCGGTTATTTTTGTCGTTGATCGACGCCTGAAACCGATGTACAACACGAAACAAAATTTCATATTCAAGGAAAATAAAATAGCATAATGAATTGTGGCATTCTGTATTATGATGCAATTGAAACAGTTAAAGATAATTTAGAAAAAATTGGGTCATAGTTAAAAAAAATATGTTAAGGTCATTACTGAGGAAATCGTCAACAACCTTTATGATATTATGACGGTCGGTCACAGAAAAAAGAGAGGAGATCGGAGAGATTAGAAAAGGTTCCGGATTATTTTTTAAGGGAACTTTTGAAGGAAAATGTTTACATAAGTAAGCCCATCGTGCTGACATCGCTGTATTCAGATCAAACATGTTGACAAAACTTATGGTAATATCAAAAAAATATCAAAAATATCTGTTCTTTTGTAAATAAAGAATCAATGGGAAAAACCAAACGGAGACAAAATTCTCAGTGACTCTTTTCCTGTGTTGCCTAACCAATAAAATTTTAAAACATATAATAATTTTCTAAAATATAAACAAACATTTGAACGTTCCCGCTTCGGGAGGCCTTATTCTCCCGTTTTGAAAACGAATCTAAAAAATAAATTATAACAATTTCTCGAGAATTAGACAGTATATATTAAATTTTATAACTCGTTACATTCAATTTCTCGAGTTTAGTTTACATCGAAATTTCAAATCGTAACGTGTGTACGCTCTTTCCATTTGTCAAGTTTAACTAATATTAAAACAACATTGTAATTGTAATTGTTAAGTTTCGAATATATATATATATATATATATATATATATATATATATATATATATATATATATATATATATATATATATATATATATATATATATATATATATATATATATATTTGTTAGCCTTCCTTTGCGCCCATACTGATTTCATTCTTTCGCTATGAGATTTTTCCATTCGTTAGACCAAGTTGTTCAGTCTTCCTACATTTTTCTCTCTAGCCAATCTCCCAAACGTTATCCTTGTGTCGGAAGCAGCCTCTATCCTGAATCTCACTTTGTATAATATTTGCTGATCTTATCCATTAATCCGTTTAATTATTTTTACTTTAGCCTACACGGATTCATCCGTTTTAAGTGTCCGTAAAACTTAAACCTTCTTTTTCTCATATCGCTATGTAAGCCTATGTATTGTTTGATTTCTCGGTTTTCTCGAAGTCGGTATGTTATTTATTTGTTTGGGGTCTAAGATTTTTCTTATGATTTTTCTTTCCTTCTTTTCAATCTCCTCGATGTCTCTCTTTCTATTCAAAATGAGCGTTTCTGCGCCATATAGACATTCTGACTTAATAACTGTGTTGTAATGTCCCAATTTTGTGTTTTTAGATATGCATTTTTTGTTGTAAATATTTTGTGTAAGTTTCAATGCATTTTCATTTTTAGACATCTACCCTTATTGGCCGCTTTTTCCAAACCATTTTCCATGATTATTTCACCCAAATATTTGAACTGAGAGACTCGTCTGATGCTACCATATTTTGTTTTTAGAAATGGTGTTCTTAGTCTGTTGCAGGTCATGTATTGTGTCTTTTCAAAGGAAATTTAGAGTCCTACCTTCTCTGCTGTTTCTTTTAGGATTTCAATCTGTGTTTGTGCCGTTAATATATCTTGAGCCAAAATTGCTAGATCATCAGCAAATACCAGACAATCTATTTTGATGTTGGTTCTCCCCAATTTAATGGGCTGGTCAATATTCACTCCTGTATGACTTTTTCTAAAACCCAATTAAATAAGAGTGGCTAGAGTCCATCCACTTGTCTCACTCCAGTTTTAATTTCGAAGGGCTCTGAGATGTCATGCATGAATTTAACTTTTGACCTTGTGTTAGTTAATGTTCCTTTAATAATTGCTAGCGTTTTCAGATCTAGTCTTTATTTTTTCAAGATTTGGAATAAATATTCCTGGTCAGTAGAATAATATGCTTTTTTAAAATTCACAAATATACAGACGAGATTTTTATTGCATAGTTTTTGATATCTTAGGATCAACTATAGATTCAGGATCTGCCTGGTCGAAAACATGCTTGTTAAATTTATCAATTTTTTGACCAATTTTAGGCTTTAATTGTCCCTGTGTTCTGTCTAGTAGACATTGAGATAGAATTTTGTAACAAACTGGAAAAAGATATATCCCTCTGTAGTTGTTTAGATCCGTTCTATCTCCTTTCTTATGCAGTGGATGGATTAGAGCATCTTTCCAATCTTTCGGAATCCGTTCGGTTCGTCAAACTTCTTATAGAATTTTGGTTATTTTCTTGATTGTACCTAGACCAGCGGATTTCAAAAGTTCAGCAGTGATTCCATCTTCACCAGAAGATTTGTTATTTTTAAGTCGTTTGATTTACCTAATTATTTCATCCTCATTCGATGGTAATGAATCTGGGTTTGTTTGTTTAGGGTTTAGTATTGGTAATCTGTTTAAGGATTCAGGACAGTTTAGTAGTTGTTCTTTGCAATTGTCTTGGTTATTTAGAGCTAATTGTCCGTTTTTCTTTTGGAAACAAAGACTTTGGGGTTGATAGCGTGTTAATTTAGTTTTAAATGTTTTGTAAAAATTTCCGTTGTTCATTTTTTGGAAATCTATATCTATTTCATTAAGTTCATTGTTTTCATATTTTCTTTTAATTTGTCTAATTAGTTTCGATGTTGGTGAAATCATCATCATCAACCCGTGTCTATCCACTGTAGGATAAAGGCATCTTTAACATGCTTCCAACTTTCACGGCCCTGGGTTTTCCTCTGCCACTGTGGTTCAATATACTTAACGATGTCATTAATCCATCGTGCTTTCGGTCTTCTTTGTGGGCATTTGCGATCAAAGCAGTGTCCACTCCAGGATTGTCTTGGTCCATCTGTTGTCCCATCGCCTCGCTATCTGGCCTGCCTATCTCCATTTACAATTGCTTTACTCTTCCAATTTTACACACTTTCGTTTGTTCCCTGATCCATGTGCAGGGCTTTTTGTCTCGTCTTGCAATGCCAAGAATACATCTTTCCCTCCGTGTCAGTGCTGCCTGAAGTTTTTGTATTGATTGCAATGTGAGTGTCCAGTTTTCACTTCCGTATGCCATAACGAGCAGGACGCACTGATCAAAGACTTTTTATTTTAGGCAAAGTGGGAGTTTGCTCTTAAATACTATGTTGAGCCTGCCAGCCACATTTAACAAGCCATGCCATCTCCTGGGCGGTATCCCACTCCATTGAAATTTTCTGCCCAAGATATAGAAAGTGGTTCACAATCTTTAAACCTCTTCCTGAAATTGAAATTTTTCTGTCCTCAGAAAATTTATTGAATATAACCTGATTCTTTTCCGGTTTATTTTTAAGCTAAATGGTTTGCCAGTCCTTTCCAGCTCTTGTTTACGTTTAAGCAGCTCCTCTGGGACTTATAAAAGGACGACGATATCATCTGCAAATCTAAGATAGTTTAAGTTTGCAGCATTGATCATTACACTAAGCTGTTTCCAATTCAGATTACGGAACATTTCTTCAAGGCAAACCGAGAAAAATATAGGCGATATTGCGTCACCCTGCCGTACACCTCGTTATATATATATATATATATATATATATATATATATATATATATATATATATATATATATATATATATATATATATATATATATATATGTATATATATATATATATATATATATATATATATATATATATATATATATATATATATACATATATATATATATATATATATATATATATATATATATATATATATATATATATATATATATATATTATTGTATAAACGTTTTGTATTCATACCTATTTAACATAAAAATATTTATTACTGACGAAGCTACAGTGTTAACGAAGCGCGTTAAACATTAAAGCAATAAAGTGGACATTTTGACAAAAAAGTATTTCATTAAACATCTGTAATAAATTTTCAAGATGACTCAAGCAGAAACCAACGAAATTGAAAAGTTAGTAACTTCCAACTCTAGGGGGAGATTTGATTGCAATATCAATTTGATTATTCAAGCATCACGTTTTCAAAGATTCGATAAAGCAATGCAAACTACTTATAGCGTAAATTCGAATGACTTTAAATTATTATACACTCTAGAAACTGGAATCAGATTAATTTAATTTTCAAGAAGAAGACTGGACTATAATGCCCTTCAGAATATCTACTACATGATAATAATAGTTGATAATAATATTTGAATTAATACTTACAATAGTTAAAAAGATTTCCGGATGATAATTTTTTGCATCTAAAGGTGGAATATAAAATAGGATAACTGTAAAACCGATAGATATACAAAGGACTTTCCATAAATACCTCATAATTTAACTAAAATCTTTTGAAGTACTATGCACTTGTAACAAAATAAAATGTTTCCTATTTACAGACTGGCAAATGGCTTTTAAACTAATAATATAATTTGTTTTCAACCTTTATGTCATCAGTAAAATTAGTTTGTCATTGTTAAGTGTACGTGTAATTGCGGCTAATTTAGTTTCGAAAAAGCTGTAACTAAGGATAGGTTAAAATTAACTTTGAAATTAGAAAAACGCCTGGAGAAATATTCGCGAATATCATATTCATCAAACATCATTCACCTATAACCAATAACATACTCCACTATGATCTAAAGGTAAAGATGACTTTTTAAATGAAATAAAAAGTATTTATTTATCTATACAAATTTGTTTTGTCTTCTTCAAAGGAATTTCGTCGCATTGTAATACACTTTTTCCAACATTTCTTCTCAGTCTTCGACACAGTTTCTGTCTTCAAATTGTTGTTTATCCTTGAAACTGAACAGCGAACTCTCCTCAATGCATTCTGCGGATCCAAAACGTGTCCATGAAGTGGTTTCTTCAATCGAGGTACAGTAAAAAGTCACACGGTATCATATCTGGCGAATATGGTACTTGCGGTGTTTGTTTGATTTATAGCAAAAAAATGAGGAATTGTTACTGTTGTGTGAGATGGTGCTTTATCGAAAGGTAAAAATAGATTGTTCGCCCCAAATTTGGACGAATAAATTCATACAAGTGACACGTAAAGCTTAAATAACGTTCTTTGTTAGCACGATACTCTCTTGATTGTTGTGCTGTTTCTGGTGATATCGGTGATATCGAACACCTCTTACCCATCAATAGGTTCAATGTTCACATTTGTTCACCTTTTGGTTGTCAAGACGGATGCATCTGTTGAAAGGTTAGACGCATGCGGTGTTGGACGAGAGGCGTACAAGGGCGTAAGGAAAAATCATAACACAAAAATCAAAACATAAATATTTATGTTTGAAAGTAATATTTTTTTAAACTATGGCAGGATGAAATCACAGCAGAAATGCTGAAATATATGGGAGAAATAGCAAAGGAAGAAATTTTGTTACCACTAAACGACATCATAATAGAAAAGAAAGTACCAGTACAAACGTAAAAAAAATGTAAACAGACTGGAATGTGGGTATAATATTGCCTTTATTTAAAAATGGAGATATCAAAGACTGTAAAAACTACCGAGATACCACACCGACAAGTTTAAGACTAGGAGAAAAAAGTTTAAGAAAAGACACCGTTCGTTGCCATGAACCCAAAAACCATTTGATAGAGTGAAAAGAAGAGATGTCTGGAAAAGTCTAAAGAGAAGAGGAGTGGAAGAGGGAGTAATAGAAATTATCAAGGCCAAGAATCGGCCTAAGGCAGGACTGCGTACTGACTCCACTGTTATGTTCAGTAGTTACTGACGATATAATAAAATAGTAAAGCAAATTGCAGGAATGCAAAAATTGGTTTTAAAAAAATGAAAACAGTGACAACACAAGAATTACTGTTCGGTGATCATCGACATATCTATATTATATGACATTATAATTTGTTTTACGGATACTGACAGACAATGAAATCAATTCCTAACTTATATAAACTCTTTACATAAGAACATTCATTTTACAGTTGAAGAAGAACAAAACAACAGTATTAACTTTTTGGATTTAACAGTTAACAATATGTTATGTTAATAACTATAACAAAGAATTGAATGTCATCAAACAGATCGCAGTGAATAATGGTTAAGACCCAAACATTATAAATAAAATAATTAATAAAAAATGTTATAATAATATCATTAATTTAATATATCCTGTCAATAAAGTCAAGAACCCCGCATACAAAACAATTACATATACTGGAAAAGTCACCAAATTAATTTCTAAACATTTGTCAAAAACAAGCGATATAAATATTGCATTCAGAACACATCACAGTCTTAGACGCTTAATAAAAAACAATAAAAGTCAAACAAATAAACTTCATAAATCAGGAGTTTATTTAATTGAGTGCAGTTTTTGTCCAAAAGTCTATGTTGGACAAACAGGAAGATCCTTTTCCACCAGGCTTAATGAACATAAAAGAAGTTATATTAAAGAACAGAATAATTCTCATTATGTCAATCACTTAATGTTAGAAAATCACACTTTCAACGATAATTTCAAAATGTTGCATAACGAAAATAAATCTAAAAAACTAAATATTATAGAGAGCCTAGAAATTTATATAAGAAAAAATTTGGGCATTTTACTTAATGATCAGGCAGACTTGAATGGTTCACCCTTGTCAAACTTATATTACTCTAGACATTGAGACGCGGGACTCCCACTATCATCATTTATGGTTTTATTAGATTAGTTTAGGTAGTAACTGCTTTTCTTACTGTTAGTTTAATTTAGTGTGTATTTGAAAAAGACACTGTGTGTCGAAGCAATTGTCATACGTACAAGTTTTAAATATAGTGGAAATTTAGATATTAATCTTGGTTTTTTATTTAAACATGGAAAATAAACATGAAAATAAACATAATTAAAACATGGAAATAAATATTGACAAAAGCAAAAAACATGAAATTGTACTCGATGGGAAGTTAATGGAGCAAGTCAAAAACTATAAGTATTTTGATACAATAATAGAAGATTATGGAAAAATGGACGCCCAAATGAACGAAAACATTTGAATAGCAATAGTTTGCCTGCTTTTCAACAACACCATAAAAATAATATTCCTAGGAAAAAGAGATATGCCGAAAGAGGTGAAAGCACATCTATATCTGGAAGTAGTGAGGCTTTCAATGATATTCAGCAGCGAATCTTGGACCTTAACAAAAAGAGACAAAAGTAGAATTATAATTCTGCTAATATTATTAAACTACTATTATACTATTCTATTAATATTATTAATTTATGTTATTACCGCACTGTGATTAATTTATTTAACAGTGAGTGAGAGAAGAAATCGTAGTACTTGTTTCCGTTAAACTTAATTAACAATGAAACTTTTGTCGTTCCTTTGTCTTTATTACCAAAGCGCATAATTGATAACAAACCTGCCTAAGCGCGCTCAGGACGAATGATCTGTCTAAAATGTGCGAGCGGGTGGCGAGAGGTTCGCGGGCGGTGCATTTTACAAGAGCGTGCAGGGCACAGGTTGAAACTGGTAAAAGTAATATAAGAACAAGGGGTTACACAAGACTTGTACTTTCGCATTTGTGCGGAATACGGTATAAGTGTAACAGGCCATTCACACATACATCCGTCATTGACGATCCGTCAAAGTATTGTCTGAATGATTGTGGCGTGTTCATGTATTTTTTCTTTTTTTGGATTTTTCGACACGATCTAAATCTCAAAAAAAATATCAAAAATATCTGTTCTTATATAAATAAAAAATCAATGGGTAAAAAACAAATAAAACCAAACGGAGACAAATTTCAACTATATCAACAAATAATGTTTCAAAACATTAACGTTTCGGGAGGTCTTCTCCTCCCGTTTTTAAAACGAATTTAAAATAATAACTTATATTAATGTGATTTTTTGTGACCCAGTTATTCTTTATTAGCATAAGAACAGATATTTTAAATATTTTTTTGAGTTTTAGACCATATAGAAAAACCCAAAAAAAGAAATAAATAAATAGATGATTCGTTTTTTTTATAAGACAATTAAATATAAAAACGATTATTCATAATTTAAATTATTGTATAGATAAAGTGGGTCCAGACCAATAAAATTTTGCGTGTGTATTTAATTTACTGGAACAAATTATTAACACATACAGCCCGCACAATGCAAATTTGTATTGATGTGTACCCAGCTTAAGATACATATGCGTACGGCGCGGGTGTACATGTGAAAGGAAGGGATAATGTTCACACACGCACAGTACGCACATTTATTTTGATCTGGGTCCACACCAATAAAATTTGTGCGTGTGTGTTGAATTTACTGGAACAATTTATTTGAATTATCTGGTGGACAACAGATGGTTCGCGTGCGTGCTGTACGGAGACAATATTTGTGTGTAACTTTGTGTGTATGTCTTCGCTGCCGCGCAGACACACCACATACAACACATTCAGCCCGCGCAATGCAAATTTGTATTGATGTAGACCCAGCTTTAAAGGTAAATTAGTCTATATAATACTTTACGGAATGGTTATAGAACATAAACTAAAAAAAATATTTATTTAGCGTATGGCTTACATGGATTTGAATTAGGTATATATATTAAAACATAATATATAAACAGATTATATTGTACAAAAGAAAAGAAAATATAAAATATAAAATAAAATATAAAATGAACCAAAAAAAATATTTAAAATAACGTTTAGCACCAGGTATATATTAATCATTAAAATAAAAAACATAAGCAGATTAAATTGTAAGACAGACTATTCTAATTGTAAGACAGACTATACTAATTGTAAGACTCTTGATGTTCAGGCTCATCAGGGTACCGACACATGCTTTCCCGTCAAGAATAGGGAGACCCCACCCACAGTCAGCAACCTATACGCCCGCCGACTTCCCGTCGGTATATATGTAATTTTAGATTAATTTAAGCGGAGACGCAGGTTGCTGTGTGTTCCACATGAGATGTGAAACCCAGCGGTTGGGTCACAAACCGGCGACCCAGTCAGTTCCCATTTGTAGAAAGAGTTACGGCATATGCCCAGGGACTTTCTTATTCTATTAAGTATCTTCCAATTGTGGCAGGGAAGCTGCATTTCTGGTAAGGGTGCTATAGGGTCGATAACATGAGCCGTCTGACTCGTGCCCGAATTGTTCCAGAATTCCCTCCATTTAGAATTAAGGTTGAAACTTTCGAGAAGTTGTTCTACTAGCAGCAGTAAAGGGATCTAGACTTCTATCTCCGACAACAGATTTGATAGTACTTTATTGAATTCCGTGTCTAGCCTTTCCTGTCTGCGGAGAGTGGAAGAAGCAATATGACTTAGAGTGGGAAGCCAAGCTAGTGGTGTGCTTTTTAAACAGCTATTGATTATTCTCATTGTCTCATTGGCAGTGGTGTTTTAGTGTCAGTTATCTTTACGTGGCAGCTGCTTAGCTAGACTAGGACGCAGTATTCAGCAGCCGAGTAGATCGGGCTAAAAGCTGATGTTTTAAGGGTATACCCATTTGCCCCTCAGAATATATAGTGAGAATCGACATTTAACCGACCGATGTAAAACTTCGATGAACGTTTTTTACTTAACTTTTTAGCTATCTGGTGGGTCGCGACCCTAAATAGATTGAGACAAATTGGACATATTAGGGAAACAAATTAAAACATATTATTGTTTATACCGACTCGTTTATTAAAATGAAATGTTATTAACTATTTCTTTTTCGTACAATTCTAGGTGGAATATTGCCGTTGTCAAAATCCTTAAAAAGTTTTAAAGTCGGTTCGTAGAGAAGAAATGTGGCATTTTTAGCAAAAATGAAATCCAAGTGAACGAAACTGGGACCTACTTCATAGTCAAGTACAACATTGCTTAGATGTTCTTGCCCTTTCCACATTTCCTATAAAAAAATATGTTTATGGTCTTTCGTATAATGTACAGTATATTTATACTTCTCTTAAAACTATTGAATCAGTGGCACCTGAGAAGAAAGCAGTGGGAACAACGCACGCCGAGATGTTATATGCCTTTGGTAAAGCTTGTCCATAAAGAGCTTTGTTCAGTTTGGTACCATAATCATATAGACGAAAATCACCTAAAACAATTAAAAATAAAAACAAGGGGAAAAATTGAATATTAGATAATCTACAAAGGTTATTCAAAAAGCTCTCAGCCAAAGAAAGACAAGACAATATTATTTCAAGAAAGTCTTGTAATTCAACAGATTTAAACCAATGAAGATTTAACGTTTTAACACCCTCTTCTTCTTTTAATACTACAGCCCGTTTGAGAGATTCGACCTTTTTTAACCTTCGCTTCCAACCGGATCGGTATATTAAAGATATACGAGGCGTGCTAACAAATAAAGTAACGAGTTTGGTGGTATAACGTTCGATCAGGCAACATTGTTGGTCTCATTTTTGGAGGGTTGATAAGACAATATCGGATGAGTCTTCAGTACTAGTTTAGGTATTTTAAGGCATTCCCAGAAGACCGAAACTCGATCGAACACGAACCTAGCAGTAAATATGTATATGTAAATATGTAAATATGTAAATATGTAAATATGTAAATATGTAAATATGTAAATATGTAAATATGTAAATATGTAAATATGTAAATATGTAAATATGTAAATATGTAAATATGTAAATATGTAAATATGTAAATATGTAAATATGTATAAATATATAGCTGTGCATCCTTATAGTCGGTTGATGGTCAGAATGATCGGGGAAGAATTGAACTTGACTTCGCCTTATCAAGTTTTGAAGAAAAAGTATGGAAAAAATCTGTGATAAATACTTCCAAAAACATTTCGCAGACTTCTTTCTTTTTCCAAGATTTTCGTCGAAGAACACAATTTTGGGACATTGGAGAACTTTGAAGAGGTCGTAATCCAGTCGACCAGCTGAAAGCGATTCAAGTATCTGCGTTTCAGCAACGCTGCGAAAAGTGAACAAACCATCTTCAACTTTGGGTAGCTTACTTTGAAGTTCAATGTAAAATTGTACTTTCAATTGAATAAACAAATTATAATCAGTCCTATTATACTATTTACACACCTCGCATCAGGTTTCCTAACAATTGTTTTTCGGGGTGTGCTAAGCCTTTTAATACCCTCAATATATTTTTAGTTTTGACCTCAACATTTAAAGTGGAACGACGCAATAATTCTAAAAAATCAATGAAGTAAAAACAGGCCTCGTTGGTCAATCAAAGAAAGTCTTGCAATTTAGCAAATTTAAACCAATGAAGGTTTAACTTTTTAACACCCTCTTCTTCTTTTAATACTACAGCCCGTTAGAGAGACTTGACCTTTTTTAACCTTCGCTTCCAACCGGATCAGTATATTAAAGATATACGAGGCGGGCTAACAAATAAAGTAACGAGTTTGGTGGTATAACGTTCGATCAGGCAACATTGTTGGTCTCATTTTTGGAGGGTTGATATGACAACATCGGATGAGTCTTCAGAACTAGTTTAGGTATTTTAAGGCATTCCCAGAAGACCGAAACTCGATCGAAGACGAACCTAGCAGTAAATATGTATATGTAAATATGTATAAATATATAGCTGTGCATCCTTATAGTCGGTTGATGGTCAGAATGATCGGGGAAGAATTGAACTTGACTTCGCCTTATCATTTTGAAGGAAAAGTATGGAAAAAATCTGTGATAAATACTTCCGAAAACATTTCGCAGACTTCTTTCTTTTTCCAAGACTGAAAATTTTCGTCGAAGAACCCAATTTTGGGACATTGGAGAACTTTGAAGAGGTCGTAATCGACCAGCTGAAAGCGATTCAAGTATCTGCGTTTCAGCACCGCTGCGAAAAGTGAACAAACCATATTCAGCGTTGAGTAATTTACTTTGTAACTTATTTTGTCAATGTAACTTTGTACTTTAAATTGAATAAACAAATTATAATCAGTGTCATTATGCTATTTACACACCTCGCATCAGGTTTCCCAGCAAATGTTTTTCGGGGTGGGCTAAGCCTTTTAATACCCTCAATATATTTTTAGTTTTGACCTCAACATTTAAAATGGAACGACGCAAACATTAAAAAAAATCAATGAAGTGGAGGCAGGCATCGTAGGTCAATCAAGTTTGGATGGACGTGTTATAGTAACTTATAAAGCCAGGCCCGGAACCAATGAAGACCATCTGTCAAGCAGCCCTTACAGATTATCTACTGAGCTAAATTCTTTGAAAAAATCATAGCGTTACACCTTCATGCTCTTTGGAGGATTAAATAATGAATATTAGAAGTGCCTCTCATTCTGGAAATGGTAAGTCAACTAACCATTTCCAAAACTTGCTTTCAAAGTTGCAGAAGACAAATGTTCCATCCGCCGAATTATAATTTGTAATATACATTGGTTTACTTCCATAACGCTGATATCAGATACCAGTTGTACTAACATTTTTGATTGGCGGTCAAAGGACAGATCGGAAAGGGGTGTCGAAAGAATCACTAAGAAATTAAACGTTGTAATAAAACGTTGGTCAAACTGCAAAGAAAATGCAACAAATAAGAAGACAATATAATATATAAGTAAAGTAAAATATAAAATAATAGACACCCAGTCATTTCAAATCATAAAAATCGGTACATCTTGGTTTAAGGCCGTGCACCATAAATATATATTTAATAATAATTATTAGTAATTATTATTATTTAATAGCAATATAGATAATTATTTTACCTACCACGCTTGACGTTATCGATAAGATGAATTAAAGCTTTGCTTGAAAATCGTGGTGGGGCATCACTAGTAACAATTTCGACGATGTCCTTAAATGAAAAACACATTTTATTTACATTGAATTAAAAAATATAATAAATAATTTAAGAAAATATTGAATGAATATCAGTATGGTAAATGGTAACATGGTAAATCATAATTTTCTATTATTAGCAATACGCACATCCTCAATGTGAGTGGATACATGAGATCCAAAACACCATAAAACCGCTTTACAGGCGAGTCTAAACTTTGGATCTGCACAAAATACTCTTATGAAAGGATTGGCTACTTTTGCCACAGGTGGGGGGAATATTTCGTGAAGATCAAGTATTCTAAATAATCCCTGAAAAGAAAACATGAATTATTATATATTTAACTTTAATAACACTATTAAATTACTCTAGATACACTTCGAATCGACAGCAGACCTTTCGTACACTGCAGCGCCTTCATTTAATCAAGTTACCCACTTGGCTAGTGATTTATTTATAAATAAATACGCAAAGATTTCCGCTATGTTTAAAATAGTATGTGTAACAATTGTTTCGAGACACACCATCTTTATTTAATATATCATTATTTCCCGATAAGAGGCCATTCGTTTTTGACCTGCGATAGAGATTTTGGCTGTGTTATACGGAATTTCAGAAGACATGGTCGCATCTATACTCCAGAAGACTATGAAGACTTCCAGAAAAAGACAACCATTTACTGTGAAGCAAATTCGATACACTGATGTTATTGTTTTTAAGAACTGGTGGCATGACCAATATAAAAAAAACGTGTAGTACTACAGTGTCAAACTACAGGCAGTTCCTGTATGAAAGTTCACATAATGGATATGTTAAAACGTGAGAATGTATAGATGGCTTACAATCCCACACTTTTATATTGCTGAAAGAACACAAGGAAAACCCACTTCTGCCCAATAGTGAGGTATATAAACAACCTGTTCCGATTGATGGGAAAAAAATCCTCAATCATAGACATCAAGAAGGTAATATCTTATATCTATGGTGAAATATTGGAATTTTATTACCATGTCACATCATGAAAAACGACAAAAACAGAAAATGATGATTAGATGATCGAGCTAACAGTTTTCTATTACGATTCTATTATTCGTTATTTAAACGGATTCAAAAACTGTTTAAAGTCCATCAGCTGTTGTAGACCATTTTATTTGTCGGAAAACTATTATTAAAAATACATTGCAAATCATGTGATCTGAAAACTTTTCTATGAATACCAGTAATATATATCAAGTGGTATTTCAACGTAATTGGTTTTTTTTTAAATTTTCTCGAAACGACGATTTTGGACATGTACGGTTTTCTAGCTCATTGATTTAATTATTCTAACGTTTTTCCTGGTATTTTCTTTAAAGCGGTCAGCGAACTCTCTTGATAGCTTTTATGGACTCAAAACGGCGTCCACAAAGTGCATTCTTCAAGCGATGCACAGGAAAAATCACAATTTGCCCTATCTGGTGAATAAAGTATTCGTGGTACGTTGTTTGCTTGATTTTGGTCAAAAAATTAACGAATATGTATTACTGTGTGTACAATGTGTACAAAAATCATCAATTCTTTTGTCACAAAACTGAACGGTTTTTTCGAATGGACTATAATACATAATCGACGTTTACTTAGAAGAAGATCCTTGAGTTTGGTAATATTTTTTCATTAGTTAATCTGGAAGGTCTTCATGAATACTTAACTTAAAAAAATAAAATACAAAACTTAAAAAACGAACTACAAAATGTTTTAAAAATTGCAAACATGTCAACTTAAAGAAAAAAATTATGTATCGATGTGTAAAGCGCAAGGATTTTTAAAACAAAAGCCTTTTGGCGTAGCGTTTTGTTTGAAAACAATTTTCAGCACATTCAGATTAAATACACTCAAAGTTCAGAAAAAGCTTTATCTAGATTGCATTAAGATTTATACTCTGTATGTTGATTATTTTACCTTGACTAGATTTGACAGTTCACAAAGCGTTTCTAAAGCAGGATAATCCATTTGTGTAATGATGGGGCTGCCAGCATAATTTGCTACGATCTTCAGTTTCTTGTTGTATTCGGGTCGTTCGGACAACAAAGCAAACATTTCGTTTACTCCAGCGGAATGTCCAATATAAAATACCTTCTTTTGATTCGTTACTTTGGTGATGAAATCTATGCTGGCAGCTACGTCATAAACTCCAATTTCATGAAAACTAAAAACAAATTAATATAGATAGTGATTTAAAGGAAAGTAAAGTAAAGTGTTTGGGTTAGAGGCGCATCAGCAACTAGGCTATTTAGCGACTGGACCTACAGCTTAACGTGGGTTCCGAACCACGGTCATCAGCTTCCGACAAACCCAGGCCAGCACCCCCCTCGGGCTATAAACCGTTGGTTATGTGCCTACCCATAAGTCTATCAGGAAACCTACCGACTGGCGAGTGACCAACGTAGAACACTTCTCAGAAGGCATCCGGCCTTACCCAGCCTTTAACTGGCGTGACTGAGGGGTAATTCGTAATCGGATTTTACACTCTTGCCTAGAAACAATCTCAAACATTTAGGAAAGATAAACGGACAGAAGAAAGAAAAATAACCATCCGAGCGCTGGAATCGAACCAGCTATCGCTCCAGCGCGGATTCGGCAAAGCAGGCGCTCTTACCGCCGCACCAACGCGACCGGCGATAGTGATTTACTCTTATCACAATAGAAATTCTAATATGAAAACTATCACTTTTTCGTATATAATGAAGCCTTTGATGAAGCAAACAAAAGTACAGTACATACATAGATGGGTGCACAGGTTAAATATGTGGAAGCCTAGAACCAACGTAGGAAGACATACGAAGGAAAGCAGTGGCACCTTGATGTCTAAGAAAGGGACATGGTAAGGCAAAGAAAAGGAGACCTGAAAGGTGGTTGAAGGAAAAGAAGAGAATAATGTTGAAGTTAATTAAAAATTATTTATTCATTATAGAAATATTGTAAACATTTTTAAATTCGAGTATTTTTATTAATGGAGGCACGTTCTTTAGAAACGGAAAAGGAAAAGGTAAACCCTATGTGAAAGGTGAAGGGGCAGTTCAAAAAACTGACTCAGAAAATCATGACCACGAATCATACGACCCCGAAAAAAACCAGAGTCAGAAATGGTACACTCCAACCTCATCACGGCTAAGAAAAGCCCGGATGAGCAAAGATTAAAGACATGCTGATTTGCTTTCATAGCAAGGGGATGATCCATAAGGCATTTGTGAAATAGCGATTTGAGTTAATGAGGTTTTGTTAAGTAAAAACACCACCGTGGCTCCGCAGCCCCTTTATTCAGCAGACTTGAGTCCTTGGGATTTTTTCTTTTTCACAAGATTGAACATCTCAGGTTTTTTGGGATATTGGAGAACATTGGGAAAGCCATAACCGGGGTATGGCTGGCTAGTACAGTATTGCCTTGAAGAGTGGGCGAATTGTCTCCAGCGTTGTGTCGCTACCCAAGGTAACTATTTTGAAGGAGATAATATTGATAATGTTTATGGATTCTACAGTTGGTTCCTTATGAAAGATTTCGAAAATACTACGATTTTAACTGATACATTTGTAGCTTTTTAATGTTTCAAACGTTTATTATAAATTTTCCTCTACATATGTTCGCCTTCGCCGTTAGAGCTTTCTCAAAAATAACTTGAACTAATATTAATTGTCAAACACAATGTTTTCAAATATACAGATAAAATTATTTCTTTTATATAGGCTGATAAAAACCGGGTTATTCAATTATTGTTATAATTTAATTTTAATTTTTGTTATAATTCAATTATCTATTACCGGGGTGTTTTGGAATTTTAGCTGATCTTTCGTGGTTATTATATTTTTTATTTTCAATATTTCCAGTAGGTCTAATTTTTTACTATTCTTTTCTGAGTGTAATAATTTAACATTGTTTATATCCATAATTTTTTTTTCAATACAGTGTGGTGGTGCTTTTTATATTATTTAAGATATATTTTTTGTGTTCTTTTATTCTACAATCTATACTTCTATCAGTTTGACCGATATATACCGCTTTACAATCCTTGCAGTTAATTTCTACCTACATTAAGTTTATTTACACAAATAGGCTTACAGCCTAGTTTATTTAATCTTTTACACTCTTCCGACTTATATAACTAAGCCAATACTTTGTATTTTATTGGACAACTCACTAATTTTAGTTGTTGACTAGCTGTACCCGCCCGCTTCGCTGGGCGTTTAAAATTAACATTATTATTTATTGTCATTATTACAGTTTCTTTATTAAATTTTTTTTAACTTCCCCTTCCCGTTTTAAATCAAGCTTACATATAGTGCCCTCAAATATAGTATTTAATCGTCCTAACATTTAATCTTTATCATCTATCTCATCTTCTTCGATTATAGTTTCGATTGGCCGCAAATCGTTCATGAGCCCCATGTACTTATTAGTTAAAACGACAGCTTCTTCATTGTACCGAATGATGTCATTTGGAAAGCATTGTTGTAAGGTCTGATAGATTTTAAAAATGCATTTGATTTTACATGTGTTCCATCGAGTAGCGATTTTAATAGCTCTGGAAGTTGTCGCAAAGGTTCTAGTTTTATTTTGCCAGCAGAATAGCATAAACCTTCCCATTCACCAATCCACTTTAATGCTTTACAATAACTACAAATTTTTGTCATTGAACTTAATTTTGATTCTTGTTTATAATCAACTGTAGGATCATACGAAACACCACAATTTATTTTTACTTTCCAACGAATTTTTAATTTCATACGTCGTAAATCTTCTATCCTTTTTTGTTCTTTTTGTAATCTATTTTCCGTTTCATCTTGACTTTCACATGCACGCTTAGCTTTCATATACTTTAATTTAGACGTTACCAAATTTAATTTGGACTTTCCTTTTTTAGGCATTTATGACTACAACAAATACTTGGAAATAATTAAAAACTATCTTGAGACTGACAACCGAAAATTCAGTATAAAAAGTTGAATTAAATATCTTACTAATTTAATGCTGGGAAACTAATTTTTCGTTTTAATCTAATTATTCCACGCTTCCTTCTTTTCTTCTTTTTCTTCTTTAGTTAATAAATACAAACATATACATATACATAGATATATATATTTTTAATATCTTTTTAAATCAGTCAATTGACATTTGGTAAAAATTTGTTTAGGTTAGAAAAAAACAAACAAAGTTTTAATGCTACAGAAAAATATTAATTTAATAGTTTAATTAATAATTAATTTATTAAAATTAATAATAATAGTAGTTAATGTACATGATGTTAATAATAATCAATAATAAGTTGATAAAAGCTGAAATTTGAAATTTAGCGTTTTTGATCATTAGCGCCCTCACAACCGCTTTGGGAGTTTGAACTCCGTTGCAGACGTTCTTAGTCTTAATATAGCCCAAGAAAGAAAAAATTCATTTCAAATTTTCATTTTAATAATAAGTTTATTAAAACTATAAAATCAGATAATTAGCGATTCTCATCATTAACACCTCCGTAACTGGTGTAGGGAGTCCAACACTCATATAAATATTAGCCTATCCATTAAGTTCATGTATTTTCTACATGGATACCAAGTTTCAAGTCAATCGGATGCATGGTTCAGTAGTTATAACGGAACATCCGTAAAAACCACTGTAGATTTATATATTACTTTAGATTTGATGGTACATGATTGTTTTATGAACTGAATTGCAAGCGAGCTATAAAGTTATTCAACAAAATTTACCTGAAGTTCCAGTATTCAGGAGCTTTGTCCCAGTCGTATTTCGTGTGCTTTTCCTTATTAACACAGTGTACACCTCGCCCGCATATCAACCAAACATCGAAACCTCTATCTGCAAAGTAATATGCCGGGGCTTTTTTACGTCCTAAGGCGATAAAATTATGAGGTGATCCGCCATTTCCATGCATTATTAAAATAACACTTTTGTTTTTCGATTCGTTTTGAGATTTCGATATACCACGTGGAATACGTAGCAAATCGATGATATAACCATCATCTGTTATGGCCTGATGGACCTCAAGGGGGTAACCATGACGTTTTACCCTTTCTGCCTACAAACACATTAATGGAGTAGTGTATTTTTTTCTTTATTAGGGTTCTTCGCCACGATCTAAAACTCAAAAAATATCAAAATATCTTTTCTTATGTAAATAAAAAATCACTGGGTAAAAAACAAAAAACCAAACGGAGACAAATTTCTCAGTGATTCTTTTTTTGTAATAAATTTGCCTAACGAACAAAATTTTAAAAATATAAAAATATTCTAAAAAAAATATGCAAACTTTTAACGTTAACGTTTCGGGAAATATTCTCCTCCCGTTTTCAAAACGAACCTAAAAATAACATATATTAATTTCTATAAATTATGGAGAGATAGAAAGGAAATATTTAACGAACGACATTTAAAACAAAAAATACTCTTAGATCTCTATTAACAAAAACTAAACCAAACAATACACAACAAAATACCAAGAATGTGGTTTATAAAATTCCCTGCGAATGTGGCAAATTCTATATAGATGAGACATCTAGACCGTTAAATGTTAGAATAAAAGAACATAAAAACCTTCTTAGAAAAGGCGATTTTAATAAATCTAGAATTTGTTAACACGCATGGGAATCGGGTCATAAAATCAATTGGAATAATTCCAAAACGGTATTAAAAGAATCGGTAACAAAATTAAGAAGATTAAAAGAAACCGTTATTATTAATTTAAATAAAAATAAATGTATTGTTAGGCCTTCGGTAGATTTAAATTCAATATAGTTCCTGATTCTAAAGAATACAATTAAAAGCATTTAAGAATTTCAATAAACAATTACGATCACGGTAATCTCACCTATATATATATATATATATATATATATATATATATATATATATATATATATATATATATATATATATATATATATATATATATATATATATATATATATATTTTTTTTTTTTTTTTTTTTTTGGTAGTATGTCACTGTCATTAAAAACTAATTGTCAATGTAAGTATCATACATTGACAATTCATTGACATACGCAAAAATGTATTTACTTTCTATCTTTTCATAATTTATAGAAATTAATATACTTTATTTTTAGGTTCGTTTTGAAAACGGGAGGAGAATACTTCCCGAAACGTTAACGTTAAAATTTGTATAGTTTTTTTAGAATATTTTTAAATTTTTAAAATTTTGTTTGTTAGGCAAATTTATTACAAAAAAAATCACTGAGAAATTTATCTCCGTTTGGTTTTTTGTTTTTATCCAGTGATTTTTTATTTACATAAGAACAGATATTTTGACATTTTTTGAGTTTTAGATCGTGGCGAAAAACCCAAATAAAGAAAAATATATATGAACATGTCACAATCATTCAGACATTAATGTAGTAGTGTAACAAAAGAATTTACATTTTTTATTTTCTTTACATATTCACTCCTCGGAGGTTAAATCAGATTTCAACTTTTTGCTCCGACAAATAAACATTCCTTCTTCAGTATTAAAGTGATTCCACTGCGAAATATTCAGTCGACTTCTTTTAACAACAACGATAAAATGAGTGAAACACGTTGCAAAATGTGGACGGGGATTGTAAAATTTGCGAAGTAGAAGGGGAAGATTCTCAATCAATTTAAACAGTTCTAGTGCAAGAAGTCCCGGGAGGAAACTGTGAGTCTTGAAAATGAGAAGAAGGTCATGTTATTTACGGTGTCTCGTTACCGACGTTTTAAAAGCAGCTATGGCTGAAGATCCTAGAACAAGCATTAGGAAACTTTCAGGGAAATTAGAAGTATCCCACACCACCATTAACCGGAACTTTTAAGACATAGACATAGTGAAATTTTTTAAACAGTAAATATCTAAGTACCTCAAAAAGGGAAATGCTTTTGTTAGACTCTAGAAATATTTACTTTCGATATACTTATATTTATTAACAATATAGATATAAATCCTTAAACAACTACTTTTAGAACAGTTTGATATCAATCTAAAGTACTAGGCTAACTACCTACCAGTAAAGTAACTATACGAGGTGTAGCTATTAAATAACGAGACTGACGCTGCTACAGAAGAAATAGGCGTTAAACGCCCAGCGACCAACAGCTGTTTAGCGTGAAGCCTTCTCTTTCGAATGCAGTACCTCTCGCTTCTGTAAACAAACCCATATAACCGTAGGTTATATTGTGAAATTTCACTTGAAACTTGGAAAAACCGCTACTAAAACTTATAATTTAGTGAAAGAAGCATATGACAATGAATCCTTATCACGTGCACGTGTTTTTGAGTGGCTTAAGCGTATTCAAGATGGCTGAGAAGACACTGAAGATGATTTGAGTCACCCTTCCACGTAAAAAATGGATCACAATATAGAAAAAAATCGGTAATCTATTTCGATCTGACTGTCGGTTAAGTATTCGTGCCATTGCTGAAACTGTAGGAATTGACAAAGAATGCGTACGGCAAATTTTACATAATGATTTTAACATGCAAAAACTGTGTGCCAAAATGGTGCCTAAAATTCTCACGTTTGAACAACAAGAAGCTCACAAAAATGTTTGTACTGACACTTTGATTGCCATTGAAAATGACCCAAACTTATTGGAAATGCTAATAACATGTGACAAATCATGTTTTTTTACTTATAATTCTTAAACGAAGCGCCAATCCATGCAGTGGAAGAGCCCAATTTCAACAAGAGCCACAAAAGCACGAATAAGCAAATCAAAATTCAAAGCAATGATGATTGTTTTTTTCGATATTTATGGGATTGTGTACCTTCACTGGGTTCCTGAAGGTTGAACTATTAATCAACATTACTACCTTCACGTTCTTGCTGAACTCCGTGAAACAATAAGGAAAAAGCGACCCGAATCGTGGAAGGACAGGTCATCGGTTCTCCACCAAGGTAATGCGCCAGCTCATTCCGCATTGTCTGTCAAGAGGTTTCTAGCCAAGAGAGAGAGAGAGAACATCCCAGTGTTAGATCATCCGTCTTATTCGCCGCATCTTGCATCGTGCGACTTCTATCTCTTTCCTAAGGTGAAACCTGCACTGGAACAGAATTTGAGTCCGGTGAAGCTGTGAAAGAGAAAGTGGCAGGCGTTCTGAAGGAGCTGACAGAAGAAAACTTCCAGCACTGTTTCGAACAATGGAAGATTCGCATGGAGTGTTGTAAGGATATGGGAAGGGTGTATATGAACATATTTAAAGTTTCATGTCGATCTGTCAATTCATTCGTACAAAAACAGCAGCTTAAAATGTCTCAGTGATATTTTTTTAAATGGAAAATTATGTAAACTGTGCAGTGATTAAATTATTTGTAAAAAAAAGTTTAAAGGCAATGGAAATTCAATATCCAATAAGGTCATTAAAGCAAATTAATTCTGTACATGATATGATCATGGATGATAGACAATTGACTTTGAATGAAATTGTTAAGGCATTGGGCATATTTTGAAAAAGGAAATGAGCGTGACAAAACAATGTGCAAGATGGTGCCGTATTTGTTAAATTCTGATCAAAAACGACTTAGAGTAAAATTTTCTAACCAATATTTGGATGTTTTTCGAAAGAATAAAATATATTTTAAACGTCATTTTGTAACCATGGATAAGACTTGCGTTTACGACTACAATTCTCAACTGAGACCAACAAATCGCAGAGTGAACTGAGCTCCGAAACTGTCAAAGTGGTCACAATCGACCGAAAAGGTTATGAATTAATTTTTTTGGGATGCAATTATGGACCAATTGGATGCAAAAATTCGAGAGAAATGACCACGTTTAGCTAAGAAAAAATCATTTTTCTTCAAGATAATGCACGGGTTCACAGAGGTGTTCTTGCAATGGCCAAATTGAAGGAGTTACACTACGAATTGTTGGAGCATCCACAATATTCACCAGATCTGGCCTCCTCTGACTTTTATCTGTTCCAAACATCAAAACATCAAAAAACTTATACGTGGCAGGCATTTTTCATTAAATGAAGAAGTTATAGCAGCCGTATATGAGTATTTTGAAAAATTTATTGAGCTTAAGGGAGAATATTTGTAGGAATAAAGTAATTTTTTTAACTATAATATATTGAGCAGTTAAAAAAAGTTATTTGGTGTTTAGGGGTAAATCTCTTCAAGTTTAGTGTTTCACTCCAAAGGTTCCAATAGAAGAATTGAATATAGGAATAATTAAATAGTTTGACAAAAATATAAATTTTATTTCTGTGGTTATTTAGATACCAGGCTAGACATTAATTGTGTTTAGCCATTCAGCCATATTTTTATTGCACCATTCATGTGTATTTGTATTTTGTACAACTATACCAAATATAAACAGAGCCTAACTACAATCCTTTAAATTTGAAGAAATTTAATCACAGATTAATTATTAGCCTTGAATCATCTTCTGATGATATCAACATGGTTAGTGAAACACACGTAGAACAGCTAAACAAAAGTGATTTGTTGTCTAACGTTAGATCTTTTCAAGTTTATTTTTTAAACCAGGTTCAAATATAGAACAGACGAGAATATACAACAAAAGACGATAAGGTCTTGTTACTACTGGATGGTCATACGACACAGTAAAATTTTAGATGCTTTGTTACAATTACCGGGACACACAACTAATAGACTTAGATGTGTCGTTTTTTCAATCCCATGAGTACTTACTACACGCAAGCTATCGAATCTTGGATGCGAACAAATCCCGGTAGAACTGTTACTCAATGTCAAGTTGGTTAATTGATTAACACAGCTTATAAGCGTGCCACTATTGGTACTATCGGTAATGTAGTGAATGAGTTTAAAGCATGGGGCATTTGGCCCGTTAATCGAAATATTTTTCAAGACTGCCATTTTGCGTCTGCTGAATCTTTGCTTGTTACGATACTGAAACTAACACGCCATCCTCTTCAAACTTTCCTCTCCAAGTTCAACCTTCCATGCAACCTAAGACACAAATTGCAATACCTTCCATGTCGCAGATAGCCACACGGTGCTCAATGAAAGTTATATCATCTACTTCGCAAATATTGAGCAATTAGATTTTGCCAAACCATCCACATCGCAGGCTATTCAGGTGAGACTTGAATTAGAAGCCAGTCTTAACCTCCTATCATCAGTACCAAGGACCAGGCAATTTATCAAAGTGGAGGTGCACAGAAAGCTATGCACCTCTAGAATTGACATCTAGTCCGTACAAGAATAATTTAGAAGCGTTTCAACAGAAGCTAAAGGCAGTCAAATTAAATTTAGATAAGAAAAATAATAAAAAACAAACCAAAAGCTCTAATAAAACAACAAGAATAAATAAAAAAATAAAGTCCACAACATTGAACGGAAAAGGATGTAAACAACAATATAAAAAAAAGAAAAATCAATGAAATTGACAGTGACGAATCCACCGATGAAAAAGAACTCCTAGTTTTGAATGATTCTAATAGTCTAATAATTGTTGTTTTATTTCAAGCAATAGACATTTTTTAAAAATCTAAAAATATATATTAAATAAATTTTCAACAAAAAATTCCATATTGTTATATGAAAAATTGCTATATCAAAATGTGAAAATTAAATAAAAAAAGAGATATAACTATTATACTTACAAAGTTAAGAGTTACTTCAGGGTGCATCCCATTGATTAAAATAAAATAATTTAAAAGGGTTGTTGCGAGAAAAAATAAGGAATTCGTTTCCATATTGGTAAAGTTTTTTTCACACTGGATTTAACTAAAGACCACGATAAAGGAACATGATGGATATACCCAAGGATATGACGTTTATCGAATTAATGTAACTGAATTTTTCTAATTGTTGAAAAAACAGTCTTTGACCTGTATTTTACAATTATTTACAATTTCACGTCATAATGGTAATCGAAATAAACAATACAATTAATTAGCAACCTCATATAGTGCTAATTAGAATGATATCAATAAAGAAAGAAGGATGTTACATGCACTGTACTTGAAAGTAATTGTTTTTTGTAATTGTTGCAGATACAAAATTGTTTTATGGTAGTAGTAAAAAGTGAATGTTTTCTTTAATAAGATTAATTGGTCAACTTTCTCCGTCTCTTTTTTTTAATGCTTCACCTTTCGCATGGGATCCACAAAATATTGATTTGTGAAGGCGTCTTCACGTGGCAAATAATAAAGGGTGATTTTTTTAGTGTGTTCGAACTTCCGATATGGGTCGCTGTCAAATCATCATGGCAAATATCATCATGGCAAATGTCATCATGACAATTATCATAGCACATAAAAGGCCTGCCAAATCTTCATGGAACGTTTAACATGATGTGTAACGCTTGCAAATTGTCGAAAATTATTATCAAAATCAGTCTAGAATCTTTTATGGGTTACATAATGGCCCAACTAAACGATGCATTCGCCAAAAACAAGATAAAAAACTATGGGTTCCGAAGAAAATATCGCTGTTATTGCTGGTAGTGTTGATGAAGATCTAAATTTATTAATTCACTTAATTTATTAATTCACCTTTTCACAGAAATGGCCTATTACGTCCCATTTCCAAGGACCTGCTTCTGCTTTATATCACAGGATTTTATATAAAATGGAAAGTTCTAGTCGTTGATTTTGAAAAAATCCAGTGGATAAGTTTTGTTATATATGCGGATGGTTTATTTTAAAGTCAGAAGCTAGATCTATATCCGAGGAAGTCAAAAAAGTCTACCTTTTATATTTTAAGTGTCAAATTGGTAATCAAGATAAAAGTTGGGCTCCTCATGTTTGTTATATGAGTTGTCACGTAAATTTAGAGCAGTGGCTACATTGCAAGAAAAATTCTATGCGTTTGCCGTTCTTGTGATGTGGAGAGAACCTACTCACCATGTAACCGATTGCTACTTTTGTATCACTAAAATAGAAGGGATTTCAAAAAAGCAAAGGGACAAAATTCAGTATCCAAATTTGTCTTGTACACTTAGGCCAGTTTCTTATATCCAGGAACTACCGGTACCAATTGCACCTTTAAACTTCGATAACATGTTTCCCGGGAGTTGTAATTCTTCATCAGGATCTGATCCACAACTTCCTGATAACTACTTCAAATATAAAATATACCCCTCTAATTAACCCAAAAAATGGTACTTCTTCCGCCTCTCAAAATTAAGCTTGGACTAATAAAAAACTTTGTCAAAGCCATGGACAAAGAAGGTAATTGTTTCAAGCACCTAAAAGAAATATTTCCTCAATTAAGTAATTAAGTGACGCAAAATTAAAAGAAGGCATATTTATTGGACTCAAATAAAGAAGCTGGAAAGAAGAAAGATAAAAACTATAAAAACGTCATAGATGAACTCTTGAAAGCCTATGAAATACTCGGGTGTCGCAACTCCTGGAAAATGCATATTTTAGACTTCTATTTGGATTTTATTTCGGAAAATTTGGATGTAATAGGCGACAAACAAGGAGAGAGGTTTCATCAGAACATCAGGACGATGGAAGCAAGATACCAGGCACGCTGGAACCCATCTATGTTGGGCGACTCCTGGTGGTTTTTAAAAAGAGATAATGCTGCAGAACCTAAGAGGAAAAAGCAAACCTTTTTGTAACTAGCAACTATTGATGCCTTGGAGGCCAACATAATTCGGACAATTGCAGATATAAGACCCAAATTGCTTGAAAAATGATCGGAAACCGAATTGACAGAATGCGCTTTCTCAGAAGAACCCGCGGTGGACTTTTGTCCGAAATTGTCTCTAAACATTAATGCCATTGAAAGTTATTTCACATAAAATAAATAGTTTTAAGATATCTAATTTGATTGTTGTTTTATTTGAATTTAAAGTTCGGGCGCATTAAAGTCACCTTACATAAAGAACTGTTTCAAAGTCCAGAAAGATAGTCGCGATACCCACGCGGCCTGAGAAAATATGCATTGATGTGATAAGCACTTATGCTTAGGACATTTTACCATTATAGTTTTAACTATTATAGAATTATTGATAGAATATTATTAACTATTATACTATTATTTTTTATTATATTACTTTTTTTATATTTATTATTATACTTTTTAATCTTAGAAAACCAGGAAAATTCGTTCGTGCTCCACGGAAATATGGCTTCTGTCGCCACCGAAACGTCAGTAAGTATCTCCCTGAACCTTCGGAAAGCAGTTGAAGGAATGCCCAATGATACGACCATATACATCGGCTTTGTCTTTATTCGGTGCTTCAATACCTTGCCCATGGTGTCTTGCCCGTAAGCTAGAAAGCTCTCCGCCAAGAAAAGTCTCAAGATCAGTTTTTACTATTTAACATACACAGAATCCTTAACATATGAAAAACAAATTTTACTCCAATGGATGGATATATCCTTTTTTCTAATTCTGACAGAAAATAGTAGAGTAGACCTTATTTATCGATTGAATCAATAGTTTCATATTTGTTCCCAACTACAGTCATCAACGCTCTATCCCCTATCCTATAAGGCTATCCCTGACTGGCGAGTGACCAATGCAACAGGTATCCCAAAAGAAAGTTCATTTTAGATCTAGCGTATACCTTTATTAATTTATATTAACTGTATAAATACGACCAGACGAACTATATCTCATTCGATTACTAGGAGGAAAAATTCATCCACATCCTAAGACCGGGTCTTGATGCCGGATTTTGTGGACGAAGCTATCGGAGGATTGCCCTATGACTAGGACGGAAGATCCGATAATTCTCGCAGCAGATGATGATGAAGCGAAGCCCAAGCTCTCAACTTTGCGAGCTGGAGTTGATTGAGTTGGGAAATCTGTGGAACAAGTGCTTTCCGATGATTTGGTTGTTTCTAAAAAACCACGGTGCGTTGAAAGCCACACGCAGTGATTTGTTTTGGAAAATCTGAAACTTTTCAGTCGCTGCCGGCGTGACAAATCGATAGTAAGCCTGAAGACCGTACAGGGCTACGGATCTTACCAGGACTTGAAAAATTTTAACCCTGATTTTCGAGGTAAATTTACTCGTTCTACAGGAGAGTGGGTATAACAACTTGATTGTGTGCTGTGGCCCTTGCAGATTACTTGACCTAGATAGGTTGTTTTTTGCAACCATGGTATTGAAACTTTGTCCCCCAGTAGCTTTGCTTCGCGTGGAGTGCGTTTTCTGGTGAAAATTATCGCCTGGATCTTCTTGGGGTTAACCTGAAGGCGCCAGAATTTCAGCCATTTAATAGCAGCGTTTAACTGCTTCTGAACTTTATTGCGTATTGCTGACGTTTGGTAGGACGCAACAAAGAAGGCTGTGTCGTCCGCGAAAAATGCGGACTTCACTTCAGGGAGATGGGGGGTGCCAGCCATGTAGACGTTAAACAGGGACGGAGCCAGTGGAGAAGCTTGCGGGATGCCCGATTCGATGGATGTCCTCGTGGATAGAGAGGATTTGATTTTAACCTGGAAAGATCTTCCCTGCGGGAAAGATTGGATAAGCATGATTAGGTCCCGAGGGAAACCAAATTCGATGGTTTTGAAGATGAGACCATCGTGAAATACTTTGTCGAAGGCCTTGGGTATGTCGAGGAAAACTGAGGCGAAGTACCGTTTTCTTTCGATGAAAAGTAATCGAACCAGATCTAGTCGTCTTTAATCCCGAAAATCGGTAACATAGGTGAACGATATGTAGTAACGCAACCTAGTGGTCGGAGTGCTACCAGCGTATTCCGACCTCCAACTTGCGACAGGTCACCTTTCCGGGCTAGGTTTAAATAAAAGAGAAGCAAAGTTATGTCTACTTGATCGTACTAATTATTAATATATAATAATTAACTGTATTTTTAAATACAGGCAGTACGACTAGACGAACTGTGCCTCGTTCGATTACCTGGAGGAAAAATTAATCCAGATCTTAAGACCGGTTTCGTTCTTTAAGAACTCGTCAGTTCATGTCAGTTCATTCAGTCATGTCTCTCTCAAAGTAATCGAACCAGATCCAGTTGTCTTTAATCCCGAAAATCGGATAACAATAGGTGAACGCTGAGGAGAACACTGTTTACATATTTCATTTTACGCAAACCACCATGATTGCAGAATTTTCTCCATCGCCGATTAATTGTTTTTGTAAAATTCTCGCACACACAATGCACGGTCTGTTCCCGAAAAACGCTCCATACCGACTAGATTCCTAAATGTTGTACGCAAAGTAGGTCTCTCCTCGGAGGCTCACCCATCTAACTTTTTCGATTTTTTCAAGAGATGTGAAGCGGGTATCCCGCGGGTAATGTTGCAAGGATCGAATAAGTCAAAAATCCTAAGGAGCCAAGTCAGAAGAATACGCCGGGCTATAAAATCTCCCAACCTAACTTGGTAATCGCTTCCACAGACCTTTTTACTGTAAGTGACCGTGTAGTGTCCTGAAGCAAAAATAGTTCAAACACGAATCACTTGCTGCTGATAATGGTAAACTATAATCGTTTGACCAGATTGGAGAAGCTCATAATGCACGACATCCAGCTGATAAGAACATAACACCAACATAAGACCTTTTAGGCGCGGATATTTATTAAGCTACGAGTTTCGCTACTTCACATACCATAATCTTACGCAAGAAGTTGTTTTTCTTAAATCTGAGGAACAGGACTAGCATCTACGTTTATTCTCAATTGGGAGTTCGTAGTATTTCCCTAGCCTGCGTAAATGTTTATAAGTAGCTTCTACTATAACATATGATTTTTCTTCTTTAAACTTTTTGCAGCATTTTTTTTCAGTTGAAAGGTGAAAAAAGTCAGTACCTCAAATACACTTACTTTTCGAACAACATCGCATCTACAACTGATTTTCAGCTTATATTCGCAGTAGGTTTGCATGCTATATCTCATTTTGAAACTGAAAAATTAATAAGCATATTGCTTGAAAAAATTCTGGTTCTGCAGTTTATGAAACCTAAAGGACGAGAATTAAGTGGAAAATACATAATTTCAAGAGGAGTTGATTTAAGGGGAAAATAATACTTTTATCATGCAATAATATTTATATTACTTTAAAATAAATTACATATATCAGTATATACTAGTTCTGTTAAAAGTGGTTTATAATACTTAATGGAGCTAATATTTGTTTAATTTACAGGGAAACTATATCCCTTTTTGTAATTCTGTTAGGTGTCTTGCCTTCATCATAATCCTTAAACAATTTACACGTTGGTTCGTAGACTAGATGGGTCGAATTTCGCCCAAAAATAAAGTCCGTGTGTGTATATTCTGCAAATGGTATTTCGTAATCGAGAATCACGTTTGGAATTTGGTTTATAGCTTTATACAGATCCTAAAAAGTGAGAAAAATAAAATATTACAATAAAATTCTATACATATTACTCAAATTAAACCAGAGGAAATCCTTCTGTCGACTTTTTACATGTTTAAGTTAAAATTTAAGAAATAAATTAAAAAAAAAATAAGTAGAAAAAGTGCGCAAACGATTCACCGTAGCGCACAGCGTCACGTAAAATTACTTAGATTCGTGGGTACAAACTAATAAATTCAAATCGTGCAATCTGCATGCATCGTTCGCTGCGTTCACCGGTAGAATGAAAAGGTAGTGTTGAAAAATGTTGCTATTTTTTTAGTAGAAAGTTGCAAAATTTTCAAAAGCAAAAAAATGTATTCCCTCTACAAGCCTCGGTACCTAACAACGCACTGCTAGCATCCTTCAAGGTGGCAAAATGTAAAAAACCTCACACCATCGCAGAAGAGTTTATTCTAACGGATTATAAAATTATCGACATAATATTATTATATTCAAAAGAGACTGCTAATACCAAAGTTCGACCCAACGAAAATAAAACCAGCCCTAACAGAAGAGCTTGATAAACAACCAGTACGAACTGGCAAGAATTGAAACAAAAATTATTAAAACAGCCTTAAAGTTAGTCCTTTTACAAAAATGTAGAAAACATCCGTGGTGTTACAAACTAAAAGAAAATATGAAAATAATTAACTTAATTAAATAGAAAAAGACTTCCAAAGAAATAACACCCGAAATTTTTACAAAACATTTAAAACTAAATTAACATGCTATCAACTCCAAAGTCTTTGCTTCCAAAAGAAAAACGGACAATTAGCTCTAAATAACCAAGATAATTGCAAATAACTTGCGAAATATTTTGAACAAATACTAACTGTCCTGGGACTTTAAACAAATTACCAACATTAAATCCTAAACAAACAAACCCAGATTCATTACCACCGAATGAAGATGAAATAATTAGGCAAATCAAGCGGCTCAAAAATAACAAAGCTACTAGTGAAGATGGAATCACTGCTGAACTATTGAAATCCGCTGGTCCAGGTACAATCAAGGATATAACCAAAATTCTACAAGAAGTTTGGCGAACCGAACGGATTCCGGAAGATTGGAAAAATGCTCTAATCCATCGACTACACAAGAAAGGAGATAGAAGGGATGTAAACAACTATAGAAGGATATCTATCTACCAGTTTGTTACAAGACTATATCAATGTCTACTAGACAGAGCACAGGGACAGTTAGAACCTAAAATTGGTGAATATCAAGCAGGATTTCGACCGGGCAGATCCTGCCCGGAACAGATCCTGTATCTAAAGTTGATCCTAAGACATCAAAAACTGTACAATAAAAATCTCGTCTGTACATTTGTGGATTTCAAAAAAAGCATACGATTCTATTGACCGCGAATCTTTATTCCGAATCTTGAAAGAACAAGGACTAGATCTGAAAACGCTGGCAATTATTAAAGCAACGTTAACTAACACAAGGTCAAAAGTTAAATTCATGGGTGACATCTCAGAGCCCTCCGAAATTAAAACTGGAGTGGGACAAGGGGATGAACTCTCGCCACTCTTATTTAACTGTGTTCTAGAAAAAGTAATATAGGAGTGGTGTGAAAAAAAGTCGGCCTGAATATTGACCAGCCCATTAAACTGGGGAGAACCAACATCACAATTGATTGTCTGATGTTTGCTGATAATCTAGCAATTTTAGCTCAAGATGTATTAACGGCACAGAAACAGACTGAAATCCTAAAAGAAACAGCAGAAAACGTAGGACTCCAAATTTCCTTTGAAAAGACACAATACATGACCTGCAACAGACTAAGATCACCATTTCTGAAAACAAAATATGGTAACATCAGACTCAGACATAATTGAGTCTCTCAATTCAAATATTTGGGTGAAATAATCATGAAAAATGGGTTGGAAAAAGCGGCCAATAAGGGTAGATGTCAAAAAATGGAAATAGCATTGAGACTTACACAAAATATTTATAACAAGAAATCCATATCTAAAAACACAAAACTGAGACATTACAACACAGTTATTAAGTCAGAATGTCTATATGGGGCAGAAATGCTTGAATATTGAAAACAAATAAATACAACATACCGACTTCGAGAAAACCAAGAAATCAAACAATACACAGATATACATAGCGATATGAGAAAAAGAAGACTTAAGTTTTACGGACACATAAAACGGATGAATCCGAGTAGGCTAACTAGACAAATAGTCGAATTTTATGAAAATAGGAGTATGGCTAATGTAGAAATAATTAAATGGATTGCTGCAATTAAAGAGGACCTAAGATCAGTAAATATTACACAAAGTGAAATTCAGGAGGCTGTTTCAGATACAAGGTTGACGTTTGGAAGGTTGGTCAGAGAGAAAAATGTAGGAAGACTGGAATAACTTGGTCCGACGAAAAGAAAAAAGCTCATAGCAAAAGAATGAAATTAGTATGGGCGCAAAGGAAGGCTAACAACAACGAACGCCTCTAATTGTACTTAGCGTGGTCCACCAGGGCCCATACGTGAATTATAATAAAATAAATATTGACCTGGAACATATGTGGTTCCAACAGGAAGCGCTACACCTCACTGACCACACTTGGACACCAAGATCATGTGATTTGACATGGCTGGACTATTTTTTTTGGAGTTACGGGAAAAGTCAGGTCTACCAACACAATCCACAATCGATTCCTGAATTAAAAGATGAAATTATTCGCGCTTTTGGCGAGAAAAGCTCCTTATCCTAAAAACTCTAAACTTATCTGCTTTCGAATACTACCAGAACAAAATTAAATCTCATATCAGCTTCAAATTCATGGAGAGTTACTAGAAAGGAAGCTACTTTTCAGAAATTTGACATGTCACGCTCTCCTCTAAAATCGGTTTGTTACTTAGCACACACCCTATATAAAGATTACCTTTTTAACGCAGAAACTATCTTTGGAACCATAAAAAAATGCCACTGGTGCCTTACAATTGGACAGCTTATATTGGGGAGGCATAACATCTCCATATACTTTTTTATTTATCTTTGCTCCATAATTGAATTGCCTAAATTCACCTAATTATAAACAATAATTCAATGTCATCTAAGTAACTGTCATAAGTTTTCACTTCATCACTTACCTATTTTAACATTATCTAAATATTGAATTATTTGTCTTGATGACAGTCTGCCGATTGACTCACTTGCAATTAATGGAACCAGCTCCTAAATTACAGACATTTAAAGTTTATATCTCGATATTAGTAGAGCAAAATTGATTGAATTAAAGGGCCGTGGTCATTTAAGAACAAAGAATATTATAACATAACAATACAAAGAATATATAAAGTTATTTAATCAATAACATCATAGAACATATAAAGTTGAACTGCCAACCCATCGTCTCGATGGATGATCTGCCCATCTCCATTTCAATTCCTTTACTCTCCCAATGATGTCACGTACTTTGTTTTATTCTATGACACATGTACAGAGCTTCCTGTCCCGTCTTGTAATGTCCATTTTTGTTATAAGCATATTACTTCTTTTATAACAGATTCTGACTTTTGAATTGTGTTTTCTACTTGCTGATTTTTTTTATTTTGTTCTATTCTAAAAGAAAATTCGTAGTAATACTGTTTGATGCCCAATAAACACGAGACAATTAATACAAGAGTTTGAAAAAAACTGGCCATTACGATAGTCTACAAACCATACAATAAGTGTAAAGAAGTCCTGGGCAATCGAAAGGATAAAATAAAGTAACATGAAAAATCAAGGATTTTACGGGCTTTACGAAATTATGTTAGTTCAAGATTGTGATCGGCGATACCTTAGATAAACTAAAAGATCCGAGAAACGAGCAATCTTGTGTTATCCACCATCCACTGGAGCATAACCATAATATAAATATTACTGGATTTGTTAAAAGTGTAAATTAGAATAGGGTTTTCAACGCATATAAAAGCATTAACATAGCAAAATGTTAGAAATCCATAAACCGGGATGAAGAACCTATTCCATTCAGCCAACTTTTTGAATTGTTAATGTATCGCTTGGTTAACTTCACGGCTGATAATTTTACATGCTTCTTTAGGTACGATTATCCTACGAAAGAGAACATAGCTTAGTTTTCGATCTCACCTTCATAGCCAGAGATAAGAAAAATCTACAAGAAACGCTCACAGAAATAAATAGAGAAGACAAAAAAATACTAAATACATGAAATGTAGTAGATCGATATCAAATAAGAATGAACCGAAAACAATAGATCCACTCCAGTTTGAGGAAGTGGACAATGTTAAATATTTAGGTGTAATAGTTAATAGGCACAACAACAATACAGGCAATAGAGTATACTACACATACAAAAGGTTATTAAAGAACAGAAAGATTCGATACGGCACAGATAGTAGAATCTGTAAAACAATCATAAGACCCATTGTAATGTACGTAGCAGAAACGATGATCCTCATCACAAGAGAGGAAGAAGAATTAAGAGAAGGATAATAAGGACAGTGTACAAAAAGGTACATAGAACTAGATGATATGGGCACATCCATAGAAAATACCAACAAAGTAGTATACTGGCAATCACCAACTAGAGACCGGTAGGAAAAAGGATGAGGGAAAACAGCGAGCAGAATGGAGTGACCAAGTTGATAAGGCGAATTGAATCACCAGGATGGACATCGAAAATGAAGGACAGAAAGGAATGAAGAAGAATTGTGGAGAAGGTCAGGACACACTACTCAGGCAACGGGAAGTAGATGGGGAGTGATCTACCGCAATATATAGATCAAAAGAACCTCCAACGGTGACTCAAATTCCGCAGGAATGCATGGCCGATGATGTTTTATTTTTAGAATTACATTGAATTATCTTCTGCTAATACCTACATCTCCTGCTGATGGTAACATGGTTGGCAAAACACACATCAAGAAATTAAAAAAAGTAATTTTATACTTACATAAAGGTTATATTATACAGCAATATTTTATAGGAGTTTGTAATGCTTACATTATCCATTAACACTGATTTAGAACTTCCAATAGCATCTATGACAAGTCTGCATGCTTTTAAAAACGTTTTTGTCATACATAATAGTTTTGATACGTCGTTGAGAAATCTTAGTTGAGGAAAAAACTCCGTCATCCCCAAATATTTTACTACACCCTAAAATAAATAAAACAAAATTCATTAATTGCTTGAAAAGTTTTAACCATTTTTTTGGTGTTCCTTTGGTTAGTGTGTTTTTTTTGTATTATAGATTAAAATGTTATTATATATGATAAACTTGAAGAGATTTACCCCAAAACACCAAATCACTTTTTTTGAACTGCTCGACGCACGTTTCGCTAATGTTAGCATCACCAGGAGATGATTTAATCTAATTCTAACCTTACATTAATAATTGAACAAGTTGACTGAACGAGATAGGATCTTTATCTCGATTCATGCTCGGTTTCAACTTTTTCAATTATTAATGTAAGGCTTAGTAAACATCACGGTTCATGATTTTTACACGCTTCGTTAGGTGGGGTTTTTCATATAAATAGAACATAGTTTAGTTTTAGAATTAGATTAAATCATCTCCTGATGATGCTAACATGGTTAGCGAAACGTGCGTCGAGCAGTTTAAAAAAAGTGATTTGGTGTTTAGTGATAAATCTCTTCAAGTTTCATATTTCACACCAAAGCTTCCAATAGAAGAATTGATTATATATGATGTTAACAAATAAATAGTTGTTAAACATTTTTGACATTGAAAAATTTACATTCAATTTTGTACAAAAATCGAAATTCCTTATCTTAGTGCATTAAAAATATTAAGACAATGTTACAGCAATATCTATTTAAAAAATATATATAAGCGTTAAAAGGGTTTTAGTCTTAGTAAAGAAGCAGTTGAAAATAAACCTCATTTAGGAAAACGTTCCACATCAAGCAAGGAAGAAAACATTATCAAAATCAAAGATCTTGAACTGAGTAATCGCCAATTTAGTAACTTCCAAAATTGCATCAAAACAATTCATGGTTGTTGTATAATTTGTCGTCAATTTTAAGTTAAAAATCAAATAAATACCATTCCACAAGCGCTATATTCACCAGATACAGACTATTGCCTATTCTCTCGATTGAAGAAAATATTACGTGTATGATGTTTTGAGTCCATAGAAGCTATTTAAGATACTCCGCTGGCTGATTTGAAGGAAATATCAGAAGTGGAGCATAAAACCTGTTCCAAAGACTGGAAAGGACGTTAAAATAAAAGTATTGCAATGAATGGAGATAAAAGTTAATTTAAATTGCAAGAATAAATAAATAATTTGTGTTTTATTTAAAAAATTACCTTATTTTTTAATTAAAACAGTATTTTTGGTCGATAAAAAGCTCAAAGATTTTGAACAAATCGAATTATATGCAACATCCAGCATACAACCCAGACCTAAGCTCATCCCACCCCCATCTTTCCGTTATGATAATTAGTTAATTATGTTTAAGAAAAAAAGTGAATTATTGAATTTATAATGTGACAAAAAATCACATCGCCCTTAATTATAATATAAATTTTTTAACAAACACATTTCGTACATATGCTTGAGTATTGGGAATAATAAATTATAACACAGTCAGCAATAAATATAATAGTTATATCATTTATTTATCGATTTCCAACCAATTAACTGTTGCTTTACAATATACAGGGCCGCTATTGTTTATTTCTTAACGATATTTTGTACACAAACATCAAGAAATGTTTGACACTTTTTGGGTATATTTTCAATTTTCTTGTCGCATACTTGAAATCCAATGCTAATTTGATTGGTTTTTAATGAAAACAGTACTGGAATTTGGCATCGTTGGAAAGAGCATTTTTTCTGAATTCAACGATATAAATATTGTATGGATTTTTTTTTCAAAATAGATTTTAAAAAATCGGTAAAAGGTGTCGGTCTGTTTTAGGGTATATCTATTTTTCATTGAATAGGCTATGGAACTATGGATGTAATGAACTCAATTTGTAAATTTTAAATGTCTTTCAATTTTTATATGGAATTAATATGTATTTAACTAAAAAAGAAAGAATTGAAATAATAGCTATTGTTAGTATTTCAAAGACAGAAAACTCACTTTATACATCCAAATAAAAACATCACTAAGTCAACAGTTTCAAAAATTAGGGAGACAAAAAACAAAAACTAATGCCGAAAATTCATTGAATGTTTTAATTGATGTAGTAGACAATGGTAAAGTTTCTATGCAACAACTAATTTTAAATCATAGCATGTGTAGACGCTCAGTACAAAAAAAAAATAATAAAAAAATATTTATAACAGAACGAAATATTTTTAGTAAATACTAAACTGTCCTGAGCCCTTAAACAAATTACCAACACTAAACCCTAAACAAACAAACCCTGATTTATTACCACCGAATGAAGATGAAATAATTAGGCAAACCAAGCGGCTTAAAAATAACAAAGCTTCTGGTGAAGATGGAATCACTGCTGAACTCTTCAAATCCGCTGGTCCAGGTGCAATCAAGGAAATAACCAAGAAGTTTGGCGAACCGAACGAATTCCGGAAGATTGGAAAGATGCTCTAATCCATCCACTACACAAGAAAGGAGATAGAACGGATGTAAATAACTATAGAGGGATATCTCTTCTCCCAGTTTGTCACAAGATTCTATCTCAATGTCTACTAGATAGAGCACAGGGACAGTTAGAACCTCAAATTGGTGAATATCAAGCAGGTTTTCGACCAGGCAGATCCTGCCCTGAACAGATCCTGAATATCAAGTTGATCCTAAGGTATCAAAAACTGTACAATAAAAATCTCGTTTGTATATTTGTGGATTTCAAAAAAGCATATTGACGCGAATCTTTATCCCGAATCTTGAAAGAACAAGGACTAGATCTGAAAACGCTGGCAATTATTAAAACAACATTAACTAACACAAGGTCAAAAGTTAAATTCGTGGGTGACATCTTAGAGCCTTTCGAAATTATAACTGGAGTGAGACAAGTGGATGGACTCTCTCCACTCTTATTTAACTGCGTTCTAGAAAAAGTAATACAGGAGTGGTGTGAAAAAAAGTCGGCCCTGAATATTGACCAGCCCATTAAACTGGGGAGAACCAACATCAAAATTGATTATCTGGCGTTTGCTGATGATCTAGCAATTTTGGCTCAAGATGTATTAACGGCACAGAAACAGATTGAAATCCTAAAAGAAACAGCAGAAAAGGTAGGGCTTCAAATTTCCTTTGAAAAGACACAATAAATAACCTGCAACAGACTAAGATCACCATTTCTGAAAACAAAATATGGTAACATCAGGCGAGTCTCTCAACTCAAATATTTGGATAAAATAATCATGGAAAATGTGCTGGAAAAAGCGGCCAATAACCGTAGATGTCAAAAAATGGGAACGGCATTAAAACTTACACAAAATATTTACAACAAAAAATGCCTATTTAAAAACACAAAACTGAGACATTACAACACAGTTATTAAGCCAGAATGTCTATATGGAGCAGAAACGCTCATTTTGAATAGAAAGAGAGACATCGAAGACATTGAAAAGAGGGAAAGAAAAATCATAAGAAAAATCTTAGGCCCCAAATAAATAAATAGCACAACATACCGACTTCGAGAAAACGAAGGAATCAAACAATACACAGATATACATAGCGATATGAGAAAAAAAGGACTTAAGTTTTACGGACACATAAAACGGATGAATCCAAGTAGGCTAACTAGACAAATAGTCGAATTTTATGAAAATAGGAGTAAAGCTAAAGTAGAAATAATTAAATGGATTGCTGTAATTAAAGAGGACCTAAGATCCGCAAATATTACGCAAAGTGAAATTCAGGATAGAGGCTCTTTCAGACACAAGGTTGACGTTTGGAAGGTTGGCCAGAGAGAATAATGTAAGAAGACTGGAACAACTTGGTCTGACGATAGCAAAAAAGCTCATAGCGAAAGAATGGCGCAAAGGAAGGGTAACAACAACAAACGCAACATACGTGAATAATAAATAATAATAAAAAAATATTTTTATTCCTACAAAATACAATTGCTACAAGAATTAAGTAAAGATAATGTTGATCGAAGAGTTGAGTTTAGCGAAGTTTTGATGGAAAAAATAAATACCAATCCAACTTTTGGTTCAAATATTATTTTTACGAATGAAGCAACATTATGTTTAAATGGTCATGTTAACAGGCAAAACTGTAGATATTGGGCTGATACTAATCCGCACTGGATGGAGCAGTTTCATACACAGTATTCTCAAAAGTTAATTGTTTGGATGCGATTTAGTGGTAAAAATACTGTTGTGAAAACATTCACAACTGAAAATAAATTTCACCCTGTAGATATATACAAAATTAATAAAAGTTTAGACCCTTACTGAAGTCCAAAAGAGAATGAATCGAGAGTTTGAGTTGAATGGTTGGTGAAGAGAGTTCGGGTTAACCCATTACACGTAAATAGTTCTAGAGAAATCACGGTAAAAGAGTGAGAGTTGAAAGCACACCTTTAAGAGTTGCACGCGAAGATTAACAGTACAAAGCACAATTTGAAAATCGCACGTTAGTCAGTTCCCTGTCGATTCCGATTCCGAAATCCAGTTATTTTTGTTACGCCAAATCTCGCAAAACTTAAGACAATTACAGAAAAATTGCCCATTAAAAGTGTAGTGAAGTAGTTGTGAATTTTAGTAAATAAATGTATATATGTGTATCTTCTGCTTATTAATTCAATAACCAAGATCCATTTCGCGAACCAGCGAATCCTGTGGAAATATTATTATATCTCTCAATGTGCGGACGAGGTTTCTAACAGAGGACTTCCCGCACAAATACTATAGGACCTATTTTTTCATTGATGGCAACTGGACAGCAGATAAGTATTTAGATCTATTCGAAGAAATTCGAGGAAATATCATCCCCCAAATTTTGTCTGTTTCTAGATTTAATTAACCAAAACCAGGAAATATGGTTCCAGCAAGATTATTCTCGAGCACACCATGGCATTAACATTAGAAATTTTTTAATGGGGCTATTTACAAAGTGGGGTTTACGTTAATAGGCCAGGAAATCTCGAAGATGTCAAAATCCGATACAAGGCTTTGTCCGACCTATCCATTACTGTCAGAAACTTAATGGTAGACACTTTGAACATCTTTTGTAAATAGTTCTTTCAGAAAAAAAAGTATAATTTTGATAACGTGTTTTTTTTAATCTGATATTGACAAGAGAGACCGAAACATCTTTTGGCCACCCAAAATCTGTTTTGAGAAAAAAAATAAATATGGCATCGGCATATAAAATTGGCAAAAAGTGGCAAACATTTCCAGGTGTCCAGTTTGAGCCCAACTGATGACGGCTTAACGCCAGAAACAGGTCTTGGGAGAAGCTTGCTGGCAAAGCACGACGTGGAGCACGGGTGAACTTCCTTAGCTTTTTAATACTTTTCTCCACGGGCCCAGTTCACAATTTTTTGATTGTACCTGATATTTACCCGAGGTTAGACGGGTCACGAACGGTTTCGCACATTCTGACTGCTGCGACCGTTTGCCGAAGGATGGCGTGGCTGCATGTGATTGCAGCCTCCATTCGACATGGCCAATTTATATGGTCATGGCTTTAGTCGTTCCTTCATCCGCTCCTTCATCCGGCTTAAGGCCAGAAACCGGTCTTGGGTGATGCTTACTGGTGCTTTGGATGGCGGATGAAGGAATGGCAAAGCACGACGTGGAGCACGTGTGAACTTTCTTAGCTTTTTAATATATATATATATATATATATATATATATATATATATATATATATATATATATATATATATCTATGTTATTATACTTACTTTCACTAAGTCAACTAGAGTACTAGCAAATAACACCATTGGATAGTCAACATCTTTCAGAATAGGACTCGAACCATATATGTTCCCTATTTTTATTTTTCCATTGTATTGAGGCTTTTCTGACATCATGATAAAAAATTGAGGACAAGCGGCTGAATGTCCGACAAAGAAGATCTTTTCTTGTTTTGTGTAATCAATAACGTAATCTATGGCTGCTGGCAAATCGTAGATTCCTATATCATGTAAACTAAAAAAAACTATTTTTAAACTTATAAAATAATCGTTTTATATGTATAATTGAATTTTGACCCTTTGCCTGGCGTGAAATGGATGTTACGTGATCTTTGCAAGAAAACCAATGAAGCTTTATGGCCAATCTTTGTGAAATAACCGACTGTAGAAATACTGCTTAGTCATTTTTAACATTTTATTGCATCAGGGCAATATATTCTTTTCGAAAGAAAAGTTAATCTTTAATAAACGTTCGAGCTGTGTAAATAAAGTAATGAGACTGGTGGTGTAGGGTTCAATCTGGCAACACTGTTGCCTTCCACTTTTTTTTGGTGGGGGACATCTGATGCATCTTAAGTACGAGTTTGAAATCCCTGGAGTTACTTGGTGGTCCGTAACAATTATTTTCGTGAATCGGATTTTTCTAATGCATTCTGAAAATGAGTGACAACAATTTCTAGCAATCCTCTACGAAAACGGTTTTGCAAAATCTCAATAGGCCTATAGAAACAGTGTTTTGTCAAAGATCCAATTTTCCAGATGGTTTAAGGGATTAGCAAAAGGCTGAGACCAGATTGAAGATAAATCCAACAGCAACACCTTCAACAAGAAATGATAAAAATATCCACATAATACGGGATCTTGTGCATTCTGATTGTAGATTGCACACAACCGTTTGTGTGAATCAAAGATCAAGTCAGACGAGATTGAAACCGATCTTTATCTTTAAAGAGTCTCGGATTTTTGAATACGACCAGGAAATGGAGCCCAGAGAATGGTATACTCCAACCTCAGCATGGCCCAGAAGAACTAGAATGAACAAATCAAACATCCAAAGCATGCTGATTTGCTTTTTGGTAGCCTGAGAATTGTCTTTAAAAAATGTGTGCCTCTAGATCAGACGGTAAATAAGTATTTTTACCGAGAAGTTCTTGAAGCACTTCGAAAAAAGATCATTCGTTGGTTGCTACATCACAACAATGTGATGCAGCAACCAGACCACACAGCAATTTCAATTAAAGAGTAAGAGAATAAGTTTCGGCAAGTAAGAACCTTGTCCTTGTATCTTTTTCCTTTTCTCAGATTTGAAAATTCCCCTCAAACGACGCTATTTTGTAGCATTGAAGAACATTGAAAAAGCGGTAACCGACCAGCTGAAAGCGATTCCACTATTTGAGTTCAAGAACTGCTATTAAAAGTGAACAAATCGCCTTGAGAACTATGTGACTTTCCAAGGTAACTAAGAGAGTAGTCTACAAAGATTCCAGCCCCATGAGAAGAGAAAAGCCGTCATTAAATTTTTGCATTTGGAATATAGGCAATACGCCTACACAAATTAAAGCGGAAATGCTGCTTACGACCGAGATAGTACGCTGCATCATCATTTGCCACCGTGAATTTTAGGCAGCTGAATTTAAACATGGTCGTATCAGCTTGGTTGACGATGATCATTCGGAAGGGCCAAAAACTGCAGCCACTACCGATAACATTGAAAAAGTTCACCAAATGGTGCTTGACGATCGTCGAATTAAGGTTAGAGAGAGAGAACAGAGACTATGGGTATCTCGAAAGAACGTGGTTGTCATATATTTACCGAAGATTTGGGCATAAAAAAATTAACCGCGCGTAGGGTGCCGCGATTGCTCACTCAGAACCGACAACATTCGAATGAACATTTCCGAAACCCTGTTGAAGCAGTTTAAGCGAAATAAGTCGGTGTTTTGGCGTCGATTAATAACTGTAAATGAAACATGGATACACCACTATACTCCTGAGATCAAGGCACAGTCGAAACAATGGACTGCGAAGGGTGAATCGACTCCGACAAAGGCGAAGACTGTTCCATCGGTCGAGGAAGTGACGGCGACTGTTTATTGAGATAGTCATCTATCTCAAAAAAAGACTATCTTAAAAAAAAGTATAAACTATAACAGGGGCATACTACGCATCATTACTTGATAAGCTGAAGGCGGAAAAACGGCCTTATTTGAAGAAAATTAAAGTTTTATTCCACCAAGACAATGTACTATGCCACACTTCAGAGTTCACCATGGCAAAAATTCACACACTGGGATTCGAATTGATTAACCATCCACCGTATTCGCCAGATCTGCTCCCCAGGGACTTTCTTCTCTTTCCTAGGCGCAAAGTTTAGGTCGGATAACAGATATTTTCATCCAATGAGGGAGGCCATAACAGTCGTAAACGACTATTAGCATCGATGGAAAAAGTGTATATAATTTCAAAGAGACTATATTGAGAAATAAAGACTATATTTTCAAATGAATTTGACAAAAAAATACTTGTCTCTGTGATAGTCTGGAAACTTTTCAGGCTTTTTAGAATTGTAGTTTTAAATGAATAAAAAAATTAAAAATCAGTCTCATTACTTTATTTACATACCTCGTATGTAGTACCTGTAGTCCCAATATTCTAAGTCATCCAACCAGTCGTATTTTATATGTTTCTTTTCTAACCAAGTCTCAACACCACGACATGCCATAATCCAAACGTCAAATCCACGATCTGCGAAATAATAAGGGGAGGAATCTTTTGGACCCAAAAGAATCTAAAATCAATAAATATTCGATAATACTGTTCATATTAAAATCTGACACCTATAATTGATTCACAAGAAATTATGAATCTTCATCATTAGCTTTCAGGCTTTTTATTAACGTCATTAATCATTTCACATATACGATTAAGTATACTATCTTTCTTAAAATGTATAGCCTGATGATACTTGTTGTCTGTTTATATATATATATATATATATATATATATATATATATATATATATATATATATATATATATATATATATATATATATATATATATATATATGTATATATATAATGAAACCTTCTCTCTAAAGCTGGGTCCACATCAATACAAATTTGCGTTGTGCGGGCTGTTTGTATTGTAAGTGGGGTGTTTACGTGGCAATATAGATGCTCTGACTCACAAAGTTACTCACAAATATTGTCGCCGCGCAGCACGCACACGAACCATATGTTTTTCATCGGATAATTCAAACAAATTGCTCCAGTAAATTCAAAACACACGCAAACTTTTATTGGTGTGGACCCAGCTTAATATGATACAGTGAAAGCTCCTTATTCGCGATGGATACGTTCCGTAAATATGCCGCGAATACAGAAATTGTAAATACGGAATCGTAATTTTTACGGGATTATAAAGGATATATTCCAAGGTTACAAAATATGTAATAAAAGCAATTTAAAGAATTTTTTAAAAAAGGAATAAAACAATTTTTTACTTTGTTATCTGTCACTTTTATTTTTAAACAAAATTTGTGTGACTATAGTTTCGTAAAACGATTTTACATTCTCAAACACTACTTTAAAACTTTTTTAGCAGTGAGTTTTAAAGTAGCGTTTGAGAATGTAAAATCATACAAATTTTGTTTAAAAATAAAAGTGATAGACAACAAAGTAAAAAATTGTTTTATTCCTTTTTTAGTTATTATCAGGTATTCCTTTATTCCATATTCCTTTTTTAGTCATTATCATAATGTGTTTCAATTCGGATTAATATTCGACTGTTGCTTTAACAATTTGCCCTTTAAAAATAAGACTTATTTCCATAGACGGATCAATTTTCAGTGGAATAGGGATTTAGCTTTCCTCCAAATCAATTTGAGTCAAATCTTTATCTTGCGATTCAAACAATTCTTGAATATCACTTATACTATCTGTTCGAAACCATCTCGTCCTATGCCATTCGCAACTTGAGCAATCTGTTCAGTTAATGTTTGAATTTGTACGGATTCTTCATCATTGCCGACAGTCAGATCAAGTCACAGTTTTTTCTAGCAGGATTTTAATGTATATGACTTCAGATCATGCAATGATACTTTTATGTTAACAATGAACTTTGCTATATTAAAATTTTTCCAGCATTACAAAACATTCATATCAGGATCACATTCCATGGTGTTCAGTATGATTTTAAAGGTTTGTCTAATGTAATAGTGTTTAAGGGCCTGAATTATTCCTTTATCTATAGGTTGGAGTAAGGCCGTCGTGTTAGGAGGCAAAAATACAACGCTAGAACTGCCTTAAAATATAAATTATTTTTCTTTCAATAAGTTTCAACTTCAGGAACAAAACAATCTCGGAACCAGCCACAAAAATGATACTTGTAATCCATACTTTCTTGTTTGAATGCCAAAACACTGGTAGATTGTTGTTGTTTATATTTTTCAAAGCGCGAGGATTTAGCCATATATAGAGCATAAGTGGCCTAATTAAACAATCTCCAGATTTATTACAACAGAGCAGCAAAAGGATAGAGTTACCCTTCGTTTGCTGCCTTTAAATCAGAGGCGGACTTTTCACTTTTAGATAAAAAAGTTTTATTTGGCTTTCTTTTCTAAAACAGGGCAGTTTTGTCTGCATTAAATACTTATTCATTTTTGTATCCACCATCAGCAATTAATTTTGAAAATTCTTCTGGATATGTTGCTCCTGCTAAAGTGTCTGCAGATGTAGCTTCTTCAACAATTTTGATTTTATGTAGTGATTGTCGCATTTTGAACTCTCTTCTGGCCACTGTCTTTAATCCATAATGTTAATGCTGCTTCCATTTTTCAATTGCTGAGTCACGAACAATTTTTTCTGATAGTGAGGTTGAAACTATAGAATTTGTTATTTTGTCTTCTGATTTCTTGATGGACCGGACATTGACATTAAAAAAACGTAATATGAATGCAAACGACTCGCCAAGGCATTTACCTTAAGCGACAACACGACTTTTTCCGTGTATAAACTAATTTTCCATTGCTTTTACTCGACACTATAAATCGCGAACAAAGCAGAACAGAAACGTGCTATTTACTCGAAATTATTGCAATTACAAGTTAAAGCAATATAACAATTCATTCGACACCTATAGTGCGAAGGCGGCTTTTATCAAAAGCCATAGCCTCACGCATAACCCGGGGACGTATGGTGGCGGCGACTTATTTACCAAAGAACTTTCGGCTAAGGGGCAATAAGTCTTGTTTGTTTATAAATACTTTGATACTTGTTTGTTTTCAAAAGGTAGCTGGTAAATACATACATATTATTCTTAAAATACAATATGTATCATTAGTTTTGAATCCGCGAATAGACAGAAAACGCGAAGAACAAATATAATCAAGATTGTGACCGAACGTATATTGGGTAAACTAAAAAATCAATAATAACTAGATTTTATATAGACTGCATATTGCCTACATTAGATATTGGAGAAATGTGAAATCTTGTGTTGCCCAACATGCACTCGAAATTAACTAATATAAATATTAGTAATTTATGACTTGTAAAAAGTGTGTATAATATTAGGGCTTTGGATGCATATGAATGAATTCAAATTGCAAAATGTAAGAAAACGTATTACATTTAGCCAACTTTTTGAATTATTTGTGTATCACTTGGTTCACTTCATGGCTCATGATTTTCATATGATGGCTACACGCCATATTAGGTACGGTTGTCTTCTAAATAGAACATAGTTTAGTTTTAGGTTATGGTTATGTGAAACGCGCGTCGTGAAATTTCGAAAAAGTAATCTAATATCTGGTGGAAAATCTGTTCGAGTTTGGTGTTTCGTAGGAAAGATTCCTATAGAAGAATTGAGTGACATACATACCCAATTATTTGGTGATCCTCCCATTCCATGCAAAAATAAAACAGCACTTTTATTTTTGGTTATACTTTGTGATTCATGTATTCCGTATGGTATTCGATACAAGCACAAAATATAACCATCTTCTGTAGTAACCTGATGAAGAGTGACAGGATAACCATGCCTTTTTACTCTCTGGATCTTAAATAGAAATATTTGACTGTTTTTATTTAAAGTTTTATAACTGTAATATATTAAAGTTGTCAGGACTATACATTGATTTACGTAAAAGTAATCTTAAAGATAAAGATAATGAATATTCAGGGCCTTCCATTTAAAAAAATGTGTATTTTTGTGGTATGCAGGCTGTTTGCAAAAAAAAAAAAGCAAATTGAGCAGTTTTTTTTTATTCTTGAATAAAACACATAATCTGCGTTGTATTCAAAAAAGCTTCTTAATGACAATTGAAGCATACTGCATACTGCATATACCATGGCTCTATCTCACCAATGGCAATAATTTCATACTTTAGTTCAGGAATAGATTGGATCATTCTTATAGACCTGGCTTTTTACGTAACCTCAAAGAAAATAGTCCAACGGTCAAATCTCATGATCTTGGTAGCCAATTAACATATCCATTTCTTGAAATAACTCGTCCAGGATTTTTATTCTTTCAATAAATCAATTGTTTGATCAATTGACAAATGTCAAATCAAATTTCAATTGACAAATGCAGGACGCTGAAATGCACAACGCGCAAAGCTAAATTATTTCGTAAAATTCACCATGTTGAGGATTCATCGAGTCCAAATTGTTGTGAACGTCGACTAATGGAAATTTCTAGATCTTCAGTAATACTTCACGTACCAAATCAATATGCCTTTGTGATCAACTACGACAACTATATATTGCTCTTCTTTTATCTTCCACCGAACCAGTTTCATAAAATTATTGAACACACCATTTTTCTAAATGTAAACATTACACTTCTGATATGAAACTAGACATAAGCAAATCCACAACGCCATCTGTGTTTTATTCAAGAATTAAAAAAAAAACTGCCAGTTTGAAAGACTCGTTAAAATTAATGTCGTTATTTTTTCTACTTTGAAAAACATTGCCATCTACTGAGAATAATTTCACTTAATATAACATAACCTATATTTTAATTCAATGTATTAATATTTACAGTTTATTGTTATATTTAAAAAAAAAAGTAAGTAAACCCTATGAGATTGGAGGGGTAAAATATAGATATGTTAGTGTGTGTTATGTAGACATTTGATGCTTTTTAAATTTCGAAAGCAGAACAAAACCACTAATGCCATAAATGTGAGTCATGATATATATCATTGTGCTTTCGATAACAGACGTGTCAAGATTGGTTTTAAAAAAATTAAAACGATGATTTTAATATTTTCAATGGTTTAAAGTTGAGAGTTTGATAGCTTATTCAGTTTGCTCAGTTTGATAAGGATCTGTTGGGTAAAATTGAAACTAATCCCAAACACACAAAGTTTAATACTTCATGGTCTGTAATAATACGGTGTAAAATAAATGAACAGAGTGTAAAAAATATGGAAGTGCACTTTTATGCAGGTTAGGTACATATTCTTTTCTTTAACAACAATCTACATAAGAAAAAACGGTTGTTAATATCAGGACAACCATCTTTGCTCACTTCAAAATTAGATATTCACTCTAAAAAGTGTTACTGTCAGTATGGTGAGATTTTGCAGGAATTATTCATTATGAAATTCTGAATACTAATGAAACCGTTAGTGTTGAATATTATTGTACTCTACTTGATAGACTAGATTTTGATTCAAAAACGTCCAAGACTGATTAATCGAAAAAAGTTTTAATCTGCAGCATGACAATACACGACCTCATAGTGTAAGAATTACCCAAAAAAATCAAGAGTTGGGCTGAGAAGTTCTTGCTCGCCCACAGTATTCTCCAGACTTTTCAGATCTATCCTACTTCTTTAGGAAAAAACATGCTGCGACAGCTATTAAAATTATTTTCATCACCAGGTGTGGCGGCTAATAATTCATAATTTTTTTAGGAGATGGCGCTGGAAACAAGGATCGGTTCACAGTCTAATCTATGGCATTTTGTTGTTACGGCAGTACTTTTCAAAATACCATTGATATTTAAACGATTTCGAGTTAGCGTCATATTTTTTTCGTGTGGAAAACAATTCGAGTTTCGAGCTAAATAAAGAGCGTTTGCAGCACGTGGTGCTTTTCTTGTTCAATCTAAAGAAAAACGCGAAAAAACTTGTGGATACTTACGGTAACAAACGTGTACGGTTACGGAAACTTGCGTGTGCCAACGCAAGATGCGTTGGTTTAGACAATTCAAAACACCCAGCTCGACCGAAAAAAAATGCCGAATTGCAAGCATTATTGGAAGAAGATGACATGAAAACTCAACAACAAATGGCAGAGAGATTAAATGTTGATCGCCGAACCATTTGTGATCATCTGCATGCCATGGAAACATGCACAGATGGAAAAGCAAAAAACTGTGTGCCAAGTTTTGTATTCTCAGCATAAAAAAAGACTTTTTTGTATCGGATCGTGATTGGAGACGAAAAATGGATATATTTCGAGAACCCAAAAGGCAGAAAATCATTGGTCGACAGGACAACCATCGACATCGACCGCAAGACCGAATCGCTTTGGAAAGAAGACAATGCCGGATCACAAGGGTTTCATGTACTATGAGCTTCTGAAACTAGGTGAAACGCTTAATATCGTTCGCTACCGTTAATAAGTGATCAATTTGAACCATGCATTGATCGAAAAACGATCAGAATGGGCTACATGAAACGGAAAAGTGATTTTGCAGCACAACGCTCTATCACACTCAACGAATGCGGTCAGTGACACCATTTCTGCATTTGGCTGGAAACTCTTGCCACGCCAGCCGTACTCACCAAACTTGGTCCCTTCCAACCTACCACTTGTTTTCATCGATGTCTCATGCACTTTCCATGACACATAATTAAAGGAGATATCGAATAATGGCTTGATGACTAAGCCACCTCAAAAGATGTACAGTTTTTTCTGAGGACATCCACAGAGTTGCGGGAGAGATTAGAAAAATGTGCAGCTAGCGATGGCTCATGCTTTGAATAAACCATCTTTACCTTTCTTTCAAATTACACGTGTTTTTTTTTTTAAGAAAAAAAATAGGAATTGACTGCCACACCTGTTATCAGTATTTAAAGACGTATTAACACTTAAAGAGTATTTGACTTCCAAAGCACCTTAATTTTACAAAAAAAAAGAAATAAAAAGTCAGTCAGACAAATGGGTAAAAGTTGGCAATAACAATGGAGATTATATTGTAGATTGAAACTGTATTAACCTTTAAATGAAATAGATTTTTTTGCAATATCAAACAAGGACATCAATTGGCCCCTAATGCATCATTAAAATATTCTAAATTTAAATATGTCTAGTAGTTATAGACCACACTGTATATACTTACAAAAGACAGTCCAATATCAGGATGAAACTTTGCTAATACTGGCAAACAAATAGTAACATTACATAATACCACAATTAATATTTTCATGTTTTTTTAATTCGTTGTAATAATAATCACAAGCACTCAGTTTTAATATCTAAACAACTAGCCCTTAAGTTAGTTTACTCTATTTTTTATCGTAAAACATTTTTTAACACATTAAAATTGTGACGTATTATTAACATGCAAAAACAAATACATGAATAGACATGTTATTAAAAGCAAATGGTTAGTTAAGTAATTGTCGCAAATTACTCGTTAAATACCTTTATAGGTACTGCTTGGTAAATACCGTAAACATTTTATAATTTATACCTACTTCAAAATTGTCTTGAAAAGTGCTTTTAAAATAGACTTGATTAGCTTTTACATACAACATTGAATTATCAATTAGGTAACTTTAAATTATCCAGCTGATAAATGCTAAATAGTGCTGGAGGAACATTAGGTGACATCTTTTCGGTTTAGCTCAAAGTAATGCAGAACTTTAAAATTAGGCACAATTAAAACTACAAGTGATAATCTTGAAGAATACGGTCTGTAATTTCGGTAAACTAGAGATTTAACATAATTCCACAAAGAAAAAATAATCAAAAATGTGATATGGCATGATATTGGTGACCAGATGGCCAAATAATGCGTTCATGAAACTTTTCTTGTAATAAATCGATTGTCTGGCGAGATGCATGACAAGTCGCACCATCTTGTTGAAAGAAAACATTGTTTATATCCACATTTATCAATTCAGGCCATAGATAGTCTGTGAGCATATTCTTATAGCGTTCACCAGTAACAGTAACACGATTTCCATCATCGTCATAAAAAAAACAAGGTGATATCACTCCTTTAGCCTAAAATCCGCTCCAAACAGTAACCAAACGGTAATGAAGAACTCCTGAATCACTTGAAGATTTTCATTGTCCGAAATCCTGCAGTTATGTTTAAAATTAAATTTAAAATCAAATTAATAGTATCATTACACGCATTGATATTAAAATCCCGAAGATGACTGCTTTAACGCAATAATAAATAATAAAACTATCCAAATATATATATATATATATATATATATATATATATATATATATATATATATATATATATATATATATCTATTATCTACATCCTACGTCACTGATTTTCGCAGAACTGATCAAAGTCACCCGTTTCACCCTCAAACGAAAGTGAAATTTATCTCCCTCTATTCTAGCGCCACCTTAACACGAACTAGAACATGCGCCCGAGGTTATTGAACTTCGAAGACAGAAAAAATAGTTTCGGGTCCATCGCTTATCGGTTGTTTGCCGAATTCCCGTCAATTTTTTTTTAATTTACGCCCCCTGAAGAATATCCTGCCATTATATTTACCACTAATGGCCTTGTTGTTGAGAGTAGAACAGTTTTTTTATGTTTTATATATATATATATATATATATATATATATATATATATATATATATATATATATATATATATATATATATATATATATATATATATCTTACATCTAATATTTTCACGGATCGTAGATAATGTTTCTAAATCATTCCGGGTATCGATCCGTTGATCCATACGTACCATACGTAAAAGGAATCACAGATAGCATAGGCAGACTACTAAGGAAACAGAAGATCAGAACAGCCTACAAGCCACACAAAACTGTTGCAAACATCCTAAAACACCACAAAGACAATGTTAGACTGGAAAATCATGGGGTGTATAGTATATCTTGTTCCGACTGCAACAGAGCATACATAGAACAAACAAACAGACGAATATCGGCCAGAATACAAGAACGAAGAACATAAAAACGACTTAAAAAACAAACAAACCACTTCCGCTCTGTTCCAGCACCATCTACATATAGGACATAAAATCAATTTTAAAGGAGCCAAAGAAATAGCGAATATTGAAAACTGCAAGGTCCGAACAATCAGAGAAGCCCTTGAAATAGAAGAAAGAGGTGAGCTGAATACGCGAAACGACGCTCGCAACATTCCAAAAGTATGGAAATCCCTTCTGAAAAAAGAAAAAATGTTGCAACGTGGCCGCGAGGTAGAAAAATCAATAAACGGACGCCCGACAGCGTTGCCGAGCGCCGCAAATGCTTCCGAACTACCCCGATATAACTTGCGCACTCGCTTTTGTGGCCGGCCGGCTATAAAAGCGAACACAACGACCCGTGCACGACAGTTGGACTCTTCAGTTGAAGCGGAAGCGGATATATATATATATATATATATATATATATATATATATATATATATATATATATATATATATATATATATATATATATATATATGTATTGTATTGTATTGTTTATCTCCCCTATAAAACGAAACCACGATCATCAGGTTAAAAGTGACAGTGCCTTTACTATTGTCCGCGCATTTTTTTTTATTAAAACTTTCCGTGTGCCTTAAGCAACATACGAAAAAAAAATTAGCCGTATTGGTCGCCGTTCTCGAGTTTTGCGCTTAGCAACATTTATTTATATATATATATATATATATATATATATATATATATATATATATATATATATATATATATATACAGAAATCTTTCACCCTTTCTCCACGTGGTGCCACCGATCGCCTTATGCGTTCACGACCCGTCATTAAAATGGCCAGTTAATCTGGTCTGGCCCCGATCGTCTCTCCGAACTGCTTTCCTTGCGTTCGTCTAGAGCTCGGCTGATGACGGCTGAAAGGTTAGAAACCGGTCCCGAGAGACACGTGACGTCGCATGGTTGACAGTTTGGCGAAGGCAATCGGTGGCACCACGTGGAGAAAGGGTGAAAGATTTCTGTAATATTTCCTTCCATGGTTCCGTTACGCTACCTTGTGAGTATACATATATATATATATATATATATATATATATATATATATATATATATATATATATATATATATATATATATATGTATGTGTATAATCTGTTTCTGTATTGTTTATCTCCCCTATAAAACGAAACCACGAGCATCAGGCTAAAAGTAACAGCGCCTTCTGTGGCTTTTGTTTCAAACTCGGTAAAACTTTTACAGAAACAGTTGAATTGCGGACAAAAGATTATTGTGATGAATACTTATCCCGTACGTGTGTGTTCGATTGGTATAAGCCATTCCAGGATGGCCGTGATGCTTTTGAAGACGACTCAAAGCCAGGCCGGCCAAAAAACAAAAATAGCGATAAGTTGGTGGAAAAAGTGCACAGGGTTAAACTCTCACTGGTAAATATTATCTGGGTGTTATGGAGCACCTGGAAGAGAATCGGTCGAGTGAGGACCGAATATCGAGCGCCAGGACGTTGGTTTTTGTTACACGAAATAGTCCATCTCACAGGACAGTCACTGTTTTTGAATTTTTGGCGAAAAAGCAAGTATGTGTGCTTCAACATCCTCTAAAATTCGCCTGATCAATTTCCGTGTGACTATTTGCTATTTCCGAAACTCAATCTAGCCATGAAAGAGACGGTTTATGACAGTGTTACACAACTCCAAGAAGCTCTGACCAGGATAATTGGGGCGATTCCGAAAGGATGTATTTTGTATAAAAGTAGTGTATATTGTTAAAAAGTTCCGTTATTGTTCCGACTATTCATCACTTCAGAAAATTCAACACGACGATGTTTTTAAAAAAAATCAATATTTTCGTAACAAAATGCGGATACAACAGACAAACTTAAATTATTTCTTAAAATTTAGTAAATTTGTCCATATGATATTTCAGTAATATCTACAATATCTGCAGTACTTAATCGGTGATTATTGAGTACAAGATTCCTGAGTTTCGTAATCTTTTCATCATTGGTTAACGTGGAAAGTCTTCCTGAACGCGATCATTTGATTTAGCTTCATCGCCAAAGAACAATTTTGAACATGTTTAAAACATCAGCTCAAGAATTTTCTTTTTTTTTGACAATATATAATATATTTAATTGAAGTAGCCGATACTTGATGGCAATTCATTAAAAAAAAAACCAAGACCAACATCTCAATTTCTACTAGATTTAAAATATATTATAACAATTATTTCGACAAACAGTATAGTAGTTTCGTATTTGAAAAAGGTATTGTCAAACAATTGTCATACATTAAATCAAAATTAGTGACAATTTAGACAAACGTCTCAAGTCTTTTATTTAAAATGTATTAAAAATTATTTGCTCGATAAACTTTTGAAACAATTACCGAAAACGCTGTAGTTTCTAATTTTATCCATACGTAAAGCACGATAATGTTTAAAACAAAACTTACCTTAGTTTTTGATCACAAAAAGAGTATTAAAAAATACTCGACTAATTCTAAATGTATTTCACGCTGCTCAATGTTAAAACAAAAACAAATCAAATAATGTGCATTCCGAAGAAAATATCGCAGCTGTGTTGATGAAGATCCAAATTTATTAATTCATCGCCGTTTACGATGATCAATGATTATTTAATTCCGAATTTGAAGGGTATTAATCTGGAAGAGATGGGGTTCTAATAGAACTACTACAACTGTATGACGCCAACGGAACAATCAATTTATTGAGAGAACAATTCGGCGAGAAAATTATTTCGAGGAACGGACCTGTTAATTGGCCACCAAGTCTTATCTTTAAATTATTTTCTTTGGGGTTATGATAAATTTTTGGTTTATGTTATCAATAGATTCAAGGCATCTAATTTGTTATTTTATATGAATTTAAAGTTCAGATATGCTAAAATAAATCACCCCATGTATATAGATATATATATATATATATATATATATATATATATATATATATATATATATATATATATATATATATATATATATATATATGTACAAATATCCGCAAGTAATACATGGTGGCGCAAAATAAGATACCTGTTTTTACAAATCATAACTTTTTTAGTTCTTTGTAGTTTTAAATTTTTTCTTTTCAATTTTACAGATAACAGTCGTCGAAAATATTCGATCAATATTTCTAACATCAATAATTCTGAAATGGTGATGTGAGATATCCACCGTGCTCACTAGATCTGGCTGCCCCATACATTTTTCCTATGGGACTATCTTAAGAACAGAGTATATTCCAACAACCCTCCAACAATCGAAGCCCTAAAGGTCTTCGAAAACCCTGTGGAAAGGGCACATGTTTGCGAGAAGAAGAACGGTAGTCATTTGGTCGTTTTGGTGATTTTTCAAATGTAATAAAAATACATCAACAGTGCAGGTCTAAGGAGATTAAATCATCTCCTGATGATGCTAACATGGTTAGCGAAACGTGCGTCGAGCAGTTCAAAAAAGTGTTTTGGTGTTTAGTGGTAAATCTCTTCAAGTCTAGGGACTGAGTTATCAATATACTGTAAAAAAAGTTGAAAATGTCACCTGCCACAACGCAATATATAATTAAAAAGTTTAAAAGTGGATCTCTTGACAATAAAAAAAATTACGTACAGAAAACGTTCCCTAACAGTGCGCGAATCCAGTGAAATCGTGGGGAAGGTGGCAAAATATCCCAAGCTGACTACTCGCGAGCTTGTGGAAGGCATCGCATCATGTTTTGGCAAAATTGCTACTCCCCAAATTGTGAGGAATCGGTTGCATGAAGCAGGATATAGAGGTAGGGCGGCAAGGAAAAAACCCTTCATAAATGAAAAAACTGGAAAAAATTGCAGTTTGCACGAGAGCTCGCAAACAGACCGCTTTCATTTTGAAAAAATGTGTTGTTTTCTGATGAAAACAAGTATTATTGGATCGGATGGAAGAAGATTTGTTTGGAGGAAAAAGGGGACACCTATTGAAGCAAATAATTTGCGACCGACCTGTATGCAAGTGGAGTAGGTGAAGTTGTAATTACTGAAGGAATTACGAATGCTGAGAAGTATGTAAACATGTTCAAAAGCAGTTTAAAAAAGTGTGCGGAAGTTGGAAATAGAGGACAGCTATTTGTTCCAGCAGAACAATGATCCGAAGCATATGGCCAAAAAGACCAAAAAATCAAATACACTTCCTCAGTCACCTGATATTAACCCCATTGAAAATTCATGGGCATTATTGGAGTTAAAATTGCGAAAATTGCAATGTTCCTCCAGGAATGACTTAATTCTCAACCTCCGGAAAGCCTGGGCAGAAATCGACTTTCAGGAGACTACCAAGCTCATAGACTCAATGCCCAGGAAACTTCAAACTAATATAAATGCGAAAGGTTACCCCAAGAAATATTGAGTTTTCTTAGGAATGACTTTTGTTTGCTTAATGTGTTTTGTTTTGTAGTTTATGAATAATTTTTTGTTCATAAGATTTGAAATATCGGTATTTAAACGATTGCATGGGTTTCTAATTTTCTGCGATCGCCTGAATTAATGCAGAATATTGTTTGTTATAATTATCACAGGTTATTTTGTGTTAAAAGCTTTATTAAAAATATTTTTATTAAAAAAATGAGTGCATCAATAATTTTTTGAACCACTGTATAATAAAATTTTAATTTGTTGTATAGATGGTTTATTTATTGTTTTGTTCAAATTTTACAGAGCAAACAAATTATGAACCTTATTTGACGGATGTAATGAAATATATAGCTATTGAAATGTTATTGAAATATATAGGTCATTTATTTTACAGTTAACTTCATGATCGACCTATAAAATAACAAACACAGTTTTGTAATCCAACGTGCAAACATTTATTTTTAGACAGTGAATGGATCGGTCGACTCCATGAGACAATGCCAGCGCGCGTACGCCAATGGCTCGCCTAGGATCTGAAAAAAATACGGCATTGTTCCACCCTCAACATGAAAGGGAGAGTGTTCCCTTCTGGCCCAAGCGGCGCCAATCGGAATAGGGCGTAAACTAGGGCAGAGCGGTTATTGACTTGGCCCCCCCTTTCGGTCCCTCGCCCTTCTAGGACGGTCACTGAACTAGCTGATGCGTAATAAAATTCGGGCAGAGCAAGGAGATCTGACTTTGGGTGCGTATGCCAGGTACGGACTCTTAGAAAATAAATTTATTTAGATGAGGCGTTCGTTGATGTTTAGATCAGCAATGATTTTATTTAAATTAAATTAGCTCCTTGATATATGAACAAACGTTGAGTGTTTTTTTTTAATATACAAAGATGTAAGGATACGACAAAAAAATGAAAAGGATAAATTTTTTTGAATAAACATATATATATAATATAGAAATAGATATACATATCTCCCTAATATTAACTGGAATGACTTAATTAGAATTGCTCTAACTGGGCGACTAGTTGGGTACATGAGTTTGAGGAGTATGGTGGTGGCCTCCAAGCATTGCAGCTTTAACTACCTGGAAATAAAAGTAACCCTGAACACTCCGAATCCATCAACTATTCCCTGTTTACTATCTGTTACTTTAAATTTTTCAGATCGATACAAATCTTATTTTAATACTAGACTGTTCACACTCTTAACGAGAGATACTTATTATAACCTCAGTTATAATGCATGATGATTGCAATCAACATGTATTCAAATAGAGATGTGCTACATAACTTCTACAATGATAATATTATCGGCCAGCATCAAATATCAGACTGGGTACTGTTCCTGACACTGAGGGGAGAGAGCGCAACAGTGCCTGCTTCGAGTATTAACGGGCTATCAAGGGAAAGCGCGCGAGATACCCATCCAAAGAGCTAACCAAAATATAATGGATATCCAACCACACGCTATGGTGTAACCCCTGTTACTGAGTTGTGCAATGGGTACAAAGGGAGAGCGCGCGATGTACCCGCTCCAGATATCAGAAAAGCAAAACAGCATTTACCCACTTCGTGGTATTGAAGGGAGAGCGAGCGACAACACCATGAAGATCTCTCAATATTTATTAAATTACAGATCATATACTTTCAGCAATGATCTCTCGATATTTATTAAATTACAGATCATACATTTTCAACAATGATAATTTTATCAGTCAATAGTAAAATTATCATTCTGGGTACTGTTCCTGACACTGAGGGAAGAACGCGCAATAGTGCCAGCTTCGGATATGAACGGGGTATCATACCCACCCAAAAACAAAACATAATGGACTATCCAACTACACCCTACGGTGTAACCTCTAGTACTGATTTGTGCAATGGGTACAAAGGGAGAGCGCGCGATGTACCCTCTCCAGATACTAGAAAAGCAAAACAGCATTTACCCACTTCGTGGTATTGAAGGGAGAGCGAGCGACAACACCATAAAGATCTCTCAATATTTATTAAATTACAGATCATATACTTTCAGCAATGATCTCTCGATATTTATTAAATTACAGATCATACATTTTCAACAATGCTAATTTTATCAGTCAATAGTAAAATTATCATTCTGGGTACTGTTCCTGACACTGAGGGAAGAACGCGCAATAGCGCCAGCTTCGGATATGAACGGGGTATCATACCCACCCAAATAGCCACCCAAAGAACTAAACAAAACATAATGGACTATCCAACTACACCCTACGGTGTAACCTCTAGTACTGATTTGTGCAATGGGTACAAAGGGAGAGCGCGCGATGTACCCTCTCCAGATACTAGAAAAGCAAAACAGCATTTACCCACTTCATGGTATTGAAGGGAGAGCGCGCGACAATTTCATCTCTCAATTAAATTTTAAATCATATGAATATGCTGATGCCAGTACTCAAACAAAGTTTGGATATTGACTTAAATAGAAATCATTTAGTATTGATCAAAACATTAATAAAGAACCACTGTTTTAAATATTATATTAACACTAACAATGAACACGAACAGATTTAATTCAATTGTACTTGAATATTTGATAATAATCAGAACAGTTTCCTGAGGGAAAAAGAAACAGAAGTAATCTTTAAATACTTATCAAAACTACCAAAATCAGTAGAAGATAAAGTGTTCAGTGAAAAATTCATTTATATAGTAATCATTTAATATTAATGAACACATTATATAGAAATAATAGATCTTTAAATACATCTCAAAACTAATATAAAACGATAGAAATTAAAGTGTTCAGTGACAAACTCACAGCCAATAAAAGTTAATAGATAACAAAGTGTTCAGTGATACACTCACCACACACATTTGGGAACGACACGACACTACACTTGTTCACAGTATAAATGAAAATATTGGTTTCAAATACTGAAATAAAGCCATCTCTAAAGATGCCCCACCATTATCAAACATCTGGCGGTTAACTACCCTTAAGTTTTATCGAAGCTTTTATATAGAACAGGCGAACTTATATTGGGTATAAACACAACACAACCCAGTATCAATAAAGCGAAAAATGAAATATAGTCAGCATCTGGCCCAATGTGACAAAAACCATCTTTACCAACGAAAAAGGCGATAAAACTATCGTTTTGCCTGAGATGGGACAAGAGACCGGAAGATGTAAATTAAACAAACATATTTCTTATATTTGTATGCTAAAAGGCCTTCTAAACAAACGATGCACCTATCGTTTTATTAGAGATCGATGTCTGAAAAATATTTACTAAACAAAAATATTTCTTACAAAAAACGCAAATAAAATAATGTGATTGATTTTTATAGTTTTTTTATTGAACTAAAATTAGAATTCAACATTATCTCCATCAAAGTAGCCACCTTGAGAAGCCACTCATCCCTGGTGAAGATTTGTCCACTCCTTATAACGTTGCTGAAACTCAGATACTGGAATCGCTTCAGGCGGGCGGTTACGGGCTTTTCAATGTTCTCCAATGTCCCAAAATGGTATCCTTTGAAGTGAGTTTTCAATTGAGGATGGTTGTGATATTTTTCTTGATGGAAATTCATACTAAATTGTATAAAAAAAACAAAGTTCTCTAATTTCCACTTATATTTTTCTCTAAAAAATAAAGCGTTTCGCTACACTGTAGCTTCTTCGGATGGTAATTCGGAGTAATTTTACCCTTACTCAGACTATTTTTTTGACAGTGCGTCCCGATACACATAGTTGGCAAATTAGTGAAGTTAGTAAAACGTTTTAATGGCATGAATGCATACGGTTAGAAATAGTATAAAACAGATATTTTTTTAAAGAATTCGAAGAACATGATACTTTTTAGTTTCTTTTTATATGCAATTTAAAGTTCAGCTTTAATTTTATTTTTACTTCTTCGAAAAACTTTGCGAGTCCATAAAAAACTAGATGTCGGTTGCATGTAATTTTCATAGAACCCTACAACATTACACATTAAAATTAAAAAAAATAATTAGGCGAATGTACGAATAACTTTTTATTAGTTTCAAGTTTTAATGCTGACTTTAGGAATTTGTCAAAAAAGATTTAAAAATTAATATAAAAAACCCTGTGGGCCCAATAATGCTTTATGGAGACTGAGGCGATAACAAAAGACCCCCTCCTATCAGTCATTTTAATTTGGCAAACGATTCACCAAACTCACAGTATAATTTTTCTGAAAAAATTAAAACCACTAATCTGTATACTTTCAGGAATGATGTTCCCTTATAAACTTTTTATCAAACAAGACGGCATTAAGGAATAGTATTAATTTGCTTAGTCCATCTCTGACTAATAGAGAATCCTTTTTCGTGCAGAGAAACAATTTTTGGACGGTTGAGGGACCGTGTGCGTCTTTCTTACTACGCAGGTTGCGTGCCCTGGATTGATTTTGCGTAACTATTTCGAATGCGCGTTGCCAGTTCTTCTTCGAAAACTGCCCTTTTTAGTATTGTTTTATGTGTTCAAGTATTCTACGTCGTTATCATTGAAGCTTCACTCGGGAATACCGGTCAATGTCGTAGATTATTTTCATTGCTATTTAAAATTAAACTACAAATTTAGATCAAAAGAAAAAAAATCTAGATTAGTGTATTTAATAAAATCAGCTTAAATTATCCCAAACTAGTTTTATTGCTTTAGATTTAAAGACTGTTTTTGTAATTTTCAAAAATGTCATATATTTTTAATTAATTTATCATACATAATAAAAGGGGGTCAAAAATACAAAAATAAACCATCAGAACTAACTCAAACTTATTCAGTTGCTGTTAAATTACGCAGTAGTTTTTGAATTTTTATTTATGGAAAACAATCATCCGTAAATGCGCACCATCCTCTTCTTCACATTCATCTAGCCTGGAAATGAAATTTTCAATCACTCGCTGGAGCATTGCTTAGAATCGCGTCTGTTATTCTTGGCTTAAAAAAATTTAAGTTAGGTGGTAATGAGTTGAAAACCTTACTGTTTAGGTAACACCATACGAAAAAAATCAGCAGGTGTTACATCTGGACTCCTCGGTGGCCAATTGATGTTCGCTCGGCAACTAATCACTTTTTCAGTGAATAAATCGTGAAGAGCTGCTAAGTAACACGGGTCGACACGATTGTTGGCAGACCCAGACCCTTCTCCTACGTTACAAACAAAGGAAAAAATAATTTTTCTGATCAAAGTTTGCTTTTGTAAAAACTAGAGCATTTTTTTCTAATTTTCAAGAAAAATGACTGATTTTTATGTTTTTTTAATTTAATTTTAAATTACGATTAGAAAAGTTTTTGCTGAATATCAGACACTTTTTAATTCAAGAATTGTGATAGCACATAAATGTAAAATAACAAAAAATCATGTTCAAAAATGAATATTTTTAGTAGTTCTCTTATGTTTGTATGGGCTTTCTCGTATTAAACCCCAAATGTAATATCCCATCATATTCTCGTTGAACTGCCCTTGGTAATGTTGTTCAAAGTCCATCACATCTTGGTGAAAACGTTCGCCTTGCTCCTCTGAGAAGGCATCCATATTATCTTTAAATTGGTCTAGGTGAAAATGTAGCATACAAAGTTTATGGGACATTCTGCAGCTCATAATTTTAAAGCTTTCAAGAATAATTTCAATCAATTCTTTATATTTGTTAGCTCTGTTGTTTCTAAGAAATCCATTAACAACTGCTTTAAGACTCTCCCAGGCTTGTTTTTCATGAGCAATGAGGAATCCTGTGAAATCATCATTGCTCATTATTTGTTTTATTTGTGGTCCGACGAAAATACCCGCTTTAACTTTAGCTTCAGATAATTTCGGAAAAAATCCCTTTAAATATTCAAAAGCTTCAGACTTTGGATCCAGAGCTTTCACAAATTCCTTCATTAGACCTAATTTTATATGTATGGGCAGCAAAAATATATATTTTAGGTTCTACAGTTGGTTCCGACTTCACATAATGTTTTCCTATCTGAAATTCGACTCGATTAGTCCATATACGCCATTGGTAATGTACTGAATCTGCTCTGCTATCCCATAAGCAAAGGTGACAAGAGTATTTAGTATACTCGCCTTACCAACCATCTTAAAATCATCTATTACCAGCTAATGCTATTCTGTATATTATAAGTTTTCCACTACCATTTTCACACTAACGTAACTTTCCTTAAGCATTACAGAATGTCTTTGGGAAGACTAGGGAATAAGTTTCCATTGTGAAGAAGAACTGGTTTTAAACTTTTTGAAAAGCTATCGCTGAAAAGCCGCCAGTCAGAAGGTATGCATGGTATTCCAATTTTCTCGAACAAATCAGTCACGCTATTACAGTAACAAAGTCCGGCTTCTTTGGTGAAAAAACATGAACAAATTTTATGGCGCTCTCTTTGATCAGTTATTTTCACATCGTCTTCAAGCAAATCCCACTGTATCAATCGTGAACCTAAAAGCTCTGCTTTATTCTTGGGTAGGTTTAGGTCTCGTACTAAATCATTAAATTCTGTGGAGCTGATGAATTGTTGTCCAAAACTTTGTGACTTTATTATGATTTCATTATCATCGGTGTTGGTAAGCAGTGTACTGGATTCTGTTGAATTTTGCGACGATTGAATTCCGAAATTATCTAATTCTGAGCGAGATGGAAAGGGAAAATTTTTACCATGAGGTATCGGAGAAGACGTTGATGGAAGATCAGGATATAAAATCCTTTCAGCATTTTTACCAGATCGACGCTTACTTGGATTAACGATACAAAAATAACAGTCTTGCACATGATCACTAGGTTCACTCCAAAGTCTTGGCACTGTAAACTTCATGTGTCGTTTTTCTCCTCGGTACCAGGCTAGAAATAACCAAAACAACTACTGTAATTTAAGTTTTATGCGTACAAAATTAAGAATGTTATGTTCGACATTTTTGAAAATTTTAAATTTTAGTTTTTTATCTTTTAAAGTATTTTTGCAATTAAAACAGGCAAAGTGAGGTACCCAATTTTCATCTTGATTCCGGATTTTGAGGTTAAAATAAGCTGTATAAGCTTCGCAAAGCTTCAAATTTGTTACCAAAGCAAATTTTTTGGTTCTTACTTTAATAAATTCACCGCAAATAAAACAGAATGAATCAACATCCTGTTTACACTGTCTTAACGCCATTTTCTAACTGAGTAATACACAAGTGCGGTTATTACAGCTGTGATAAACAAGTAAACACTCAATAGTGTCCCCTTCACAAATAATATACAGTTTGCTATCGAGTTGATCAAAGTGCTGCCATCTATTGCTCATAAAATCAATAAAAATCTTCAAAACTTACTTATCGACGTAAATCAGACTTTAAAAGCTAAAAATGGAAATTTAAGCGTTTTTCGATGAATCAGAATCTAGAATCAGAATGCAAGCATTAGAACAGAAACCAAAAAAAAAATTTTGTCGACCTGTCTAATCATAATATAATCGACCTGTCTAATCATTTATAGTCAATCGAGTTTTACATTTCAGGAGCCAAAAAAGTCGGGATCATATGACAATAAAGATCGGAATTAACATTCTGAGCACGACTACGGTTGTCCTCAAATAAGTAGGGACCGATAATTCCTTCGCTTGATATGGCTGCCCAAACAAGAACCTTAGGCGAGTGTAGTGGTTTCTGGTGCAGTTCCAGCGGATTGTCGGGAGCCTAATATCTGCAATTTTGTTTATTCACGTGGCCTTTGATGTGGAAATTCGATTCATCAGAAAACCAAATGTTATTAAAGCTCCTAAAATGATTTTTCATTGTCCTGCAGAATTCGACTCGTTTAACTGGATCATCCGTCGTCATCTCTTGCACAATAACAATTTTGTAGAGATGGAAATGTAAATATTTGCGAATAATGCAATGAATCGTGGATCTATGCAAATGTAGAGAAGCTGCGAGGAGTCGTAAAGACTGCCGTGGATCGTTTGTAACAGACTGGCGAACGCGGTCAACATCCGTGCTACTTACATATCCGCTAGTGAGAAATGAACCTGATCGCTGAAGAATATTTTATTCGAAAAATCAGGTGAATGTTCAAGCACGCAATCGGCCTATTCTCGATGCATTCCATGGTCGACGGGCTTCAATTCTTGCGCGAGTTGACCTTTGTAAGGATGAAGATGCAAGTCCAAATGCAAAATAAGTCAAAATGTGCGGTAAGTCAACCCCACAGACAGTGAACGCCGGGGAATCGATAAATTTGGGTCTTTAGCCACACTTTATATATATATATATATATATATATATATATATATATATATATATATATATATATATATATATATATATATATATATATATATATATATATATATATATATATATATTACAACATTCGTAACAGACCCAGTATTTTAAAATTTCTTGACTCTATTGGAAATTGTGCGTTTAGAACAACGATTATGTTGACCACATTCTGCTCGTAAGGCGCGAAACGTGGATGGTGTAGAATCACAATTTTTATAAAAACTTTTAACAATTCTAACACGTTTTTCGGTGGTTAAACGATCCATATTGTAAAATCGCAAACGTTAAATTAAACAAATCACACTTTGGATGATATTTAAGTTTGACGGTTGTCAAAATACTTGGCTGTAATTTCCGAAACACAAAATTGATAACCCTGTACATTTAAATATTTTCTCCATGTCAATTTAGAAAACTCAGGATATCCACAACACTGGTTTATATCATTACAAAAAAAACTAAACGTTTGGCAACGTCGCGAGGGGAAAAGCTCCGATAAGCTCTGGCTTATTCTAAAATCGGATTCCCTTTTACTTTCACTATGGATGGTCTCTTCAATCGATTTTACCCATATTTTATTTTTAATTAGCGTGATGGGAGTGGAATTTCCCAAGCCGATATACAACGGCCATTAGAAAAAAACTGGGTCAATAGAAATACAAGTGGACGAGGGGCGGGACTTTCAACTCTCATTAATTTAAATTTTTTGTTTGGCTCTAAATAGAGTAATAGAGAAAACAACTTATAAACTCTTTTCTTATTATCACTTTTGATGAACTTCTAGTAAATACGTACTCCTGTCATAAGGTCTGTCCCTTTTACATAAGTGTAAAGATTATAGAAAAACAAAGAGAAATTTAATGTATGTAAAATATAAAGCTTATTGGAAATATCCACCCGTTGGTTTCACTTCCTCAAACGATCCAGCCACTTATCGACCACCACAGGCACCACTTCCAAGGATAATACTTTCTTTTAAAACGTTCCACAACCGATGGTCCAGTGGATTGAGGCCTGGACTTACTTTAATCTTTGCAGTGATTAACTCAAACGAATTGGCTGAATCTTGGCGTTGAATATTGCTGTGTTATTAAGCCGATTTGCTCCCTTCTCCAAAATATCGCATTGACACTTTGTGCATGCGTTTTAAACTCTTGCTCGAAGAAAGGCAGTTGAGTGACGTCATCGTACGACACTCCCCACCAAATCATCACTGAAGTTCGATGATAATCTCTTTCCGATTTTCCAATTTTTTCAACCGCTTCCCAGGAGATACGAGGTTTGCTATTTATGTATCCGGATTAATAAATAAAAACAAATATTTATCATTGAAAATGGTTTTATTGATTTTCAACATGTTCTCCGCGATAATTGCATACGTTTGAACCAATTTTCATAGCACTATTTCCATTCTGATTGAGGTATGTCCAAATATGCATTTTGAAGGCATCAACCGGTTCTTCTAGTGTCGAAAATCATTGACCACGTAGATTATTCTTTGCGGACGAGAAAAAAATAAACCATTGGGTGCCAAATCAGGACCGTACGGCGGATAACTCATCAATTCGATCTTTTGACCGGTCAATTAATAAATTATTGGGCCCGATCCGTGAGCGGTGGCGTTGTCATGGAGAAGAATGATCTTGCGTCGCTGGATGATTTTTTCTTCAAAGACTTCTGGTAAACAAATGATTGTGTATCATGCAGAATTGACCGTTCTATGATTCTCTAGTGGCACTGTAGCCACGGGTCCATTTATCCCAAAAAAAACATACGACCATTTATTTCGAAGTGCTTCTTGCGCGAACAACTTTTATTGGGTTTGGCTCATGTTGAAAGATCCATACAGTGGACTGCTATTTCATTTCGGGCTCATACGCCTAAATCGAAGATTCATCACCTGTGTAGATATACCTGTGTAGATATACATACGTTTTTTGACGCACCACGATAAATTTTTTGAGCATTTCTTTGCACTAATTGACATGAGCTTTATTGAACGATTTTCAAATTATGCGGAATCCAATGCGCGCAAACCTTTTCCTTGTATATTGATATTGATATACAGTATATTGATATACAGAATTTATACAGTATATTGATATACAGCAGTTTTAGATGATGCTTCATCGCATCGATGCAATGTTGTTGAGATAATCAAGTCGAAAGTCGTAGTAAATCCTCTCATGAAAATGCTCACGAGTTAATTCTATGTTTTGACTGAGATGACATTTTCAAGTCACTAAACAACACCAACAGCGTTCGTTTTACAAAACGTTCTGAGTATATATACAGTCAACAATGTCAAACTTTTCGATGTATATGTCAGATGGCGCCTAATAACATTAGTAATGCCAATTCCAGATATTTAATTAGTAACCCTCATATGAGTCTAAATTCCGTCATTTTGCAGGTTGAATTTTTCTTTAACAGTGAAAATCTGTTCCTATGTTGAAAATATTTTCTTGTCTTTCTGCCCTTCGTTCGCATACAGATGAAGTAGCGCTTTTGCTCTCATGGCTTTTATGTTATGTAGAGCTGTCGTTAATCGCTATCCAGTAGATCTTTCCTACATAATCCTCGGCGATATTTTCATCTCTCGGACTATGGTTTTCTATTTTCGGAGCAGACTCTTCCGAATTATTTCAGCGAGCGCTTTGACAACTACTGAGGTCCTGGTTTAGCGAAGTCAGCCACGTCCTGTTGTATTGTAGACACAGGAGATCTCACTGTGTCGTTTCACAGCGTGATAAACGATTTTTTTAAATGATTCATTGCAGATTAATTTCACTTGTAAAGCGTTAAACAGCGACTCGATTCTCTTTATTAGCCCTCTCCATGTTTGACTGCTTGACGTATTGAGATGAACTGTTTTATTTATATTAGTTTAGTAATCTAGTTTAAAAATAAACGCATGAGCAGCACTTGAAACCGTTCTAGCGCACCTTCACGATTAAAAACATAATTTGTTGTATGACTTCGTACTATGATACTTAAAAAATCCGGCTCCTATCGTCATGGCAATATTTAAATTGAACTTACATATTTTCCTCAATAACTTCAGTTAAAGTTCGCGTAGACTGTTTACTGAAACACAAACATTCACATCGAGAGAGGGACTTAAACCACATTACCGCTTTGGGGCCAGTACCGTGGGACGATCGACTTAGGGCCGGTTCTATAATGCAAGAATATACTAATGCAAGAATATACCAGATATAAGCTATACTTGGAATAGAATTTAAAACGCCCGTAAACACCCGCCCGGCGTTTCAAATTTTATTCCAAGTATAGCTTATACCTTGTATAATCTTGCATTGTAGAACCAGCCCTTAGACACCGCGTAAATACCTATAAAAAGTTCTTTTATTATCCTTCATGCTACGATCTCTGATATATCCTGTAATGTTATTGTTTTATCCAGTTTGTTTCCGTATGATACTTCCTTCACAACTTAGGTATAGGAAATAGAGAAAAAATCATTCAGATTCTCTATTCCCTCCCCAACATTCTATTGATCGGACACATATATCATTAGTTTTCAGTAAAGAGTTTTGAGTTAATTATTTCAAATTCTACTATTTTAATGAACCGGAATACGAACTACAACTTTTATTCACATTCTAATTCAAGATAGCTTGCTTAACAAACAGCCTTAATAAATATTTTATGGAGTAGTTCATTAATACTAATGAAAGTAGGTTAAGTGTTACATGATGCACATAAACGATGTTAAAACCAAACGTTTGCTCGTATGAAGCTGATATTTTACTTTTATTTTCGTTCATATTGGACTCGTTTATTTACTTCAGAGTGGAGCAATGAAGGGTTGTGTTATTAATAATGCATTCCATATTTCCATATTTCCAGCAAGCTATATGTGAAAGTTACTTTTAGAATTATATTTTAAATATTCTATATAATATAATATAATATAATATATATATATATATATATATATATATATATATATATATATATATATATATATATATATATATTGCTATTTATGTATCCGGAATAATATTATAAATAAAAAGAAATATTTATCATTGAAAATGGTTTTATTGTTTTTCAAATATTCTCAGCGACGGGAACAAAAATTTCTTTTTACTGCTAAATATTCATATAAAATCTCTAATAAATATGAGCTCTCTGCATACTGTGCCATCCTCACGCATTAATGCAAACATTAGTGTCTCCTTAGCTTCTATTCCATTGTTTTTTCTAGTATTTTTTCACTAGCTGTACGTTGAACCGACGCGTTTCTTCTCGACTACGATTTCCTATAGTTTACATAGCTCAAGGTACTCAATTATATCAATAAGACTACCTGCATTCCTTATTGTCGGCGTTTCTTCATTAAATCAATGATCTGTTATTTTCTTCTAATCTGGGTCTTCCGTCTTCCAACACAGCAAAGCGGTTCAACAAAGCAATCTCAAAATCGCTGCCCCACTGAAGCAGCTTTCAGACTTCACTTTGCCCCTCTTAGATGTTACCATTATTGTACATTTTCTTCGACAGTTTATTAGCTCATTCTATTCTATGGTCACTTTACATTGCATTGAAATGCATAGCAATACTGTACCTTTTGCCGTACTGCACTGTACTGTACTGTACTGTAATATGCTGTACTGTACTGTAATATACTGTAATGTACTGTAATATAATATACTGTACTGTACTGCACTGTACTGTACTGCACTGTACTGTACTGAACTGTAATTCTACTCTAATTTACTCTATTGTATTGTATTGTACTGTACTCTACTCTGCTGTGCAGTGCAGTGCTGTGCTGTGCTGTGCTGTGCTGTGCTGTGCTGTGCTGTGCTGTGCTGTGCTGTGCTGTGCTGTGCTGTGCTGTGCTGTGCTGTGCTGTGCTGTGCTGTGCTGTGCTGTGATGTGCTGTGCTGTGCTGTGCTGTGCTGTGCTGTGCTGTGCTGTGCTGTGCTGTGCTGTGCTGTGCTGTGCTGTGCTGTGCTGTGCTGTGCTGTGCTGTGCTGTGCTGTGCTGTGCTGTGCTGTGCTGTGCTGTGCTGTGCTGTGCTGTGCTGTGCTGTGCTGTGCTGTGCTGTGCTGTGCTGTGCTGTGCTGTGCTGTGCTGTGCTGTGCTGTGCTGTGCTGTGCTGTGCTGTGCTGTGCTGTGCTGTGCTGTGCTGTGCTGTGCTGTGCTGTGCTGTGCTGTTCGGTGCTGTGCTGTGCTGTGCTGTGCTGTGCTGTGCTGTGCTGTGCTGTGCTGTGCTGTGCTGTGCTGTGCTGTGCTGTGCTGTGCTGTGCTGTGCTGTGCTGTGCTGTGCTGTGTTGTACTGTACTGTACTGTACTGTACTGTATTGCCCATTCCTTGGAAATGTCCCCACTATCCTAATTGTCTTTGTTCTATATATTCTTCTATGGATTTTATGACCAAATATTTTCTAATTATTTAATTTCTAATTCTGCCCTGCCTTGTTAGTCCCTTTACTGTGCGTAGATATTTAAACTCTACCGCTCTTATTTTAGTTTTTTAAGAAGAGTTAATAAGAATTCGAATTATATTTACGGTATTCCGAAGACATTAAAAACAAAGTTAAAATAAATAAAAACCACTATGATGGAATTTGTGAAACCTGGCGTCTGGAAATCTATAGGTTACAACATTTTTTCCTGGTCAGATCATATATCAAAAAGCAAAAATCAACAATCGCACTGACAAAAAAATGTGTTTTCCTTTCCGAATAATTTAGTTCGGTTTCGTTTCTAACATCAATGACAAATCGATTGAACGAAACAAGTTTTCTTAATAAAATTATTCATAGTCACAGTCGAATTTCCACAGCTGAAAAAGGCCGTTCGGGTCGGCGTAAACCGCACGTCAAAAAGACGAATGTCAGGTCGATGACCGCCATTTTTCGACAGGAAAAGAATGCGCTGCGTTGCATAACAACTCAAACGCTTTTTTTCCTCTCTTGATCCAGTCCAAATATATACCAAAAAGAAAATAATCATCGCGGGAAAAAATACATCAAATCGAGATATCAGAACGCATTAATTTTCATTTTATCTATTGAAAACGTTGTGTTTGTATATTTTAATATAATAGTTGCATAAATATTATAAGTTGGAAATTTCAGAATTAATAAATAAGGGGGAATTATCATACTCAATTGTCTAAATACTGGAAACATGAATGCTTGCAGAATCTATGAGGGTTGCTATTTATGCATTCGAAATTGGCCCCAATGGTGTTGCTAGGTGACAGCTGACATATGCATCGTAAAATTTGACATTATTGTTAGTGACTTGATTTAATCTCAGTCAAAAAAATGGAATTAACTCGAGTTATATCACCCAGATGTTTCTGCTATATTGAACAATTGGCTACTTAAAGACGTCAACACTTTATTTTTGCTATTGTACTTTTTAGTCCTGTGTATGTTTTCTGGTTAATAAATATTCAATAACGAACGTCCACGACTCCACTTGAAAGGGTCCAAAATAAATATTTTTCCCGCGAAAATATAAGTTCCCACGAAAAGGTCTGCATATTCCATAATCAGAACTTATTTAAGTATATTTAATCATTTATATATTTATTATGCTTTTTATTTTATATGCTTTAAAGCGTGAGGATGGCACAGTGTGCAGGGCGCGTACCCAAATGTTAGAGATTGTCAGAAGGTTTTATTCCCAGTTATATGAAGATCAGAGCCAGTCAGGGACAGCAATACCCACGGAAGAACAATATATAATGCCAGATATCCTAGTGGAGGAAGTAACAAATGCTATAGAATTGATGAAGAACGGCAAGGCTCCCGGAAAGGATAGTGTAACTGTCGAAATGCTAAAAGCTGGTGGTCGGACGTTACATAAAACACTGGCAAAATTATACTCAAAATGCCTCAAGGAACAAAAAGTACCTGACTTATGGAAAATGCAGAAGTGATCCTTTTACATAAAAAAGGAGCACAGGAAGATTTAAAGAACTACCGTCCAATAAGCATCCTATCAGTGATGTACAAAGTTTTCACTAAGATAATTTCTAAAAGAATATTAAAAAAACTGAATGACGCACAACCAAGAGAACAAGCAGGATTCAGAAGTAGATTCAGTACAATGGATCACATCCAGGTTGTGCAGCAGGTCATAGAAAGGCACAACGCATACACCATGCCACTGTGCTTGGCTTTTATCGACTACGAAAAATGCTTTTTCCATCTCAAAGCATGCGATAATGGATGCACTGCTAAGCCAAGGTGTAGAGAGAGCCTATGTAAACCTATTAGAATCGATATATGATGGAGCTACAGCCACAATTCACCTTGATGATCTTGAAGTGGGAATTAATATAGAACGAATGTTCAACTAGCCCATCCTAGATATCTCTAGGCAACAGGCAGTGACATCAGAAAATAGGAAAGTACAGTTTGCTAAAGTGAACTGGACGGTTATTCATCAACGTTGATTAGGAAGCTAATTTAACATAAATACCACAGGGAACTGAAGCTCCACTAGCTTAGCTAGTGTCTTTTCTTTGGCGTGGGCCTCGTAAGCCAGTGGCTTCGCGCGAGTTAGATATTTGTATTAGCCACACCTAAAGCCGCAAGACAAATGGGTAAGCCTTGCCCTATTTGCATCATGCGAGTCATATCTGGAAAATTGAGAGGCTGTTCAAAATTATCGAAACCAACGTTGAAGTTAACAGCCACTAAAATGCAGTTTCTGCTAATTTCTGTTTTATTGTGTTGACGTTCAGTCCAAGTTTCTTAGCCTTTTTCTTATTAATTCACTATTAATTCACAAATTCTTAGTATAATGTCATTTGATGTTCAGACTCTTCAGGGCACCGACATATGCTCTCTCGTCAGGAATAGGGAGACTCTATCAACAGTCAACAACCTACGCTCTCGCCTACTGTGCATCGGATGGCGTATATATGCAGTATTAGATTTCCTTGGACTGCGTCCAATGAGACAACAGTATCTGAGTGTCATCATACCCCTAACTGTTGAGTTCCACAATCTCATGTGGGACACACAACACAACAACCTGCGTCTCCGCTTAAATAAGCATTCTTGTTGGCTGCTTAACTGGGGACGAGCCCCACCCATCCCTCCAATTGGAGGGCATATGTTCTGTCAGTGCTATGAAGAGTCTGAACGAGTCAAGAGACGAATAATGATTAAACGACAGAAATGATTCAATTAGAAAAAAGTTGCACCTCACTGAACTCTGAAGATATGTGGGAAAAACCGAATTTCGCGAATTTGGATTTTATTCGTTTCTGATTCTATTTGAGGAGACATGTCAAAATAAAATTGACATTTTCATAGCCACTTTTTTTCCTTTGCAAGGTAGTGTAATTATTTTTTTGAGTGTAATAAATATTTAGTGTGACAAGTCGTTGGAATCAGAATAAAAAATAGAATTTACTAAACCTAAAATAAAATTTTTCGACTATTTAAAAAAAAACAAAATTTATGATGATCGAGCAAAGCCAAAACGTCGGATCAAAAATCTAAACAAACCGCTTTGTAGAGAAGGAAAAGTTGCTATGAAAATGTTAAATTGATTTTGACAGATCTCTTCAAATAGAATCGGAAACGAATAAAATCCAAATCACGAAAATTCGGTTTTTCCAACATATCTTCGGAAATATTCGGAATTTGAAATTAAAATTTGAAGACGTGACGTTGCAGAGTTCAATGAGGTGCAACTTTTTTCTAATTTAATCATCTCTGTATCTCTTAAGGTTTCCGAGATCCCTGTATAGTGCATTTTTATCTGGGACTCGTACATACATATATAAAATTTTTCGACTATTAAAAAAAACAAAATTTATGTTGATCGAGCAAAGCCGAAACGATTGATTTGACATGTTTCACTATTGTGGTGCATAATGTTTTCAACATAACTCATAGAGAAACTTAACATTTGAGGCAGGGGCCACTTGTTGACGGTTTGGGTAGCGGCTGAGGGAATGGACAATTTTGTGTAAAGCTCGAATAAATTTTCCTAGTTTCCTTCTCATCCAATAACATTTATTTTTCGTATAGAAGAGCATTTTTTTGTTCGTCGCTATATAAAATAGATCATGTATGAAAATCTATTCTTGTAACATCATTAATTTTCTAAAAAGTTGAATGACTACGTCATATCCCACGTGCCACACTAACTTGATGATTACCCTATTTGACTTGAGCTGCACAGCATGCCGTGCGTTTTATCTCTGGAAAATTCTCAAAGAAATGATGAGAAATAGTGGGCTATTATTTCTGCGGGAGATGTACCGTACTGAACACTCAATAAAAAATCAAAATATGAAATTGGCGAACAAATTAGACCGTCTTCTGAAGTAACTACTATTTATAGAAGTTTTTTAACAATAAAGCTCTTGCGTAGGAGGTGTTTTAATTTTAGAATGTTGCAATATTTTAATAAAGTACTAAATTAAAAAAGAATCAATTATTACCAAAAAAAAATATATAAAGAATTGCATAGATAATATTTAATAATTACACAAGCCAACGATGAAAAAACTTTTTAAATCATTTTACCCAATTCCTATGTTTCTTGGTGTGTTTATTTTTTATCACTCTAATGTTATTATATTGGCAATAAAATCAGAATGTTATAAGGTTGGCAGTAAAATCGATTGTTATTAGGTTCGCAGTGTTGATAAATGGCACAGCTGTTTGTTTTCCTCTAGTTAATATAACCTCGCATTGCATTGCATGTGCTTTATATTGCATGTCGATTATATATGTGCTGAGTTTGTAGTTAAAAACATCAAAGAAATATTACTGACTTTGTAAAAGAAGTAGCGTAGAGCGGGGAAAAGTTGTGCAATCGAAATATCTCGAACACTAAGCAACCTACAACAAAAGAAGGAGTTATGGGAGGGGAATACATAGCGCTGCTGTCAATTGCTGTCCGGTGCTTCGATAAAATTAGAGAACGCTTTGTTTTTTTTTTCGTCGTAAAAAATATATTACAGGTCATCATAATTTTTCTACTATACTCTTATAAAAATATTTAATACGGACCACATAAGTATTTAAAGATTACTTAATTATTGTTCTTTCGATTATAGATGATTATTTATTTTTAACTCTTATGACTTTTTTATAACCTATTTTTTATTTTGTTGACACAACTGGGGCTAGCTGAGCAACGCGCGTGGGGCGTCAACCAGCCCCACTAGATGTTCATTATAAAAAATCAAATTTTTCTTTAATTAATTAATAATCATCAATTAATTTGTGCATGTGATGATTCTACACAAAGTTTACTAATAAAATTTCTTATATTAATACATATAAAAGAAAAGTACATATAAAAGAAAGACTTCAAAAGGTTTAGCTACTAGTTTATAATTGAGTGAGGCAGCAAAAGCTGTAGAGGGGGAAAATGAGTCTAAATGCTGCAGACAAACAATTTATTGTTAACAGGATGATTTTAAAGAGATATGTTTGTATTAATTCTGATAGAGAGACAAAGATGATTAATAATTTGGGATTATTTATCATCTAGCAACATTCTTGATCTCATAATTAGTTACTACTTTAATTTAATATTTATTTGCCTTATAATTATTTCTAAATATATAATTTTAAATATAAAAAGTGCAATAATAAACCAAAAACTAGAAATTTTGTATTTTGTTTGATTTTAATTTTATTTTTCCAGAGATATAATAACAATGTGAGTATACAATAATCATCATAAAAAAATATTTGCTTATCGATTACAATTATTTTGTATTCCGATCATTCTATACAGTCATCAAGTCGATTTTAGCTATTGCCCAACTAACCCCATACCTATGCTCAACTAGCCCCACTAGTGGAGCAACTTGGAGCGCTCTTGCATTTCCGAAAATAACTTTTAAACTTGTATTCGGATCGTTTTTACATCGCTAGACGTTTTGGAGAAGAGTAAATTACGAACCTAACAGAGTAAGAATCAATTAAATCCGATGCATATTCTTAAAGTTATGGGAGATCAAGCGAAAAGTTACTTAACTAGCCCCGCTCTAGTCTATAGTTATTTTAGTGTAGAAATCGAAAATCGGAAATCGGCTGTGTCGAGGATCTTAGGAAATGATATAAGAAAGAAAAGAAATCTTTTAGACTTGCAGTAATCATGGTATAGAGGGAGCAAAAAAAGTATTCAAACGATTGTTATTTTTGCAGCGTTGATGTTTCTGGAACTCCAAAAATAAGAATGTAATTGTCTAACCTAACCTTACTTCAGCTAATCGGCCGGTAGGATATGGACCGGGACTTCCTAGCGATGACGTTTTACAGTCCAGTCTCGAATTTAATAAAAGTCGATCGAGTGATGGTGAATTTCAATGTTCTCCAGAAAATTTAAAAACAATTGTTTACAAAATTAAGTGAGTTAAATGATTTAATGAGAGATTTGGGTTTGACTGAGGAAAAAGCAGAATTGCTTGGTTCTAGGCTGAAAGAAAAACATTTATTGGAATTTAGAACATCTATTTACCATTATGAACCAATAATTCAACAGATTGTTCAGTTTTTCAAGCAGAAAGAGTATTTGGTTTACTGCCATGATATTGGAAGTCTAAATGAATTTGGCATTGAGTACTAGACAAGAGAAGGAAGATTGGAGGTTTTTTATAGACTCATCAAGAACTAGTTTAAAAGGTGTTCTGTTGCACAACAGAAATACTTATACTTCACTGCCTGTTCATTCAGTCCATATGAAGGGAACTTACGAAAATCTTAACATAATTTTACTGAAAATTAACTAACTAGCTCATGATTGAATGCTATGTGGAGATTTGTTGTCTCCGTAATCCTTGGTCAACAAAAGAACTTACAAAGTTTTCATTTTTTATATGTGAGTGGGACAGCAGAGCAAGGGATCAACATTGGTTCAAAAAATAATGGTCCGTAAGAAAAACTTTAACACCTGGTGAAAAGAACATTTTGCATCAAACTTTAGTAGACTAAAAAAAGATTCTTCTACCACTACTACATCAAGTTAAAACTTAACGAAACAATTTGTAAAAGTCTTACCTAACCATGGTGAATGTTTTAAATATTTGTGTAAAAGAGTTCATCATTTATCAGAAGCCAAACAAATTTGAAAGACCCGCTATAAGTTTGCACATTATTGAAAAATTACATTACTTATGGGTACCCCTAATATATAAATATCGAACGTTTTAAAAAGTTTATGAAGTTTGAACAACAAAATTACAGCGATTATAACATTATTTTTTCAATAAAAATGTTTTTGTTGATAATAATGTGTCACTTTTCCTTCCATATCCAAAAAAAAAACTTGAACAATTTTCAAATATTCAAATATAAGTAATGTCTGAATGATTGTGGCGTGTTCATATATTTTGTACTAACGAACAAAATTTTAAAGATATAAAAATGTTATAAAAATTTTTACAAACTTTTAACGTTAACGTTTCGGAGGGTACTCTCCCCCCGGAGGGTAACTCAAAACTAAACTAAAAAATAAATTATATTAATTTGTAATATATAAAATAACGAGTGAAAGTAAATATGTTTTTTTGTATATGTCAACGATACTTACATTGACAACAATAGATTTTCATGACAGTGACATACTACCAAAAATATATATATAGGTAATGTTTACTGTGTGATTATTTATTGTACTGATTGTGTATTCAAATATTTAAATGTGTTTAATTGTATTCTTTAGAATCGGGAACCATACTGAATTTAAATCTACCGAGGGCATAGCAATACAGTTATTTTTATTTACATTAATTAAAGCGGTTTCTTTTAATCTTCTATATTTTGTTACCGATTCTTTTAATACCGTTTTGGAATTATTCCAATTGATTTTATGGCCCGATTCCCATGCGTGTTGACAAATTCTAGATTTATTAAAATCGCCCTTTCTAAGAAGGTTTTTCTTTTATTCTAACATCTAACGGTCTAGATGTCTAACCAATATAGAATTTGCCACATTCGCAGGGAATTTTATAAACCACATTTTTAGTATGTTGTTGTATATTGTTTGGTTTAGTCTTTGTTAATAGAGATCTAAGAGTATTTTTTGTTTTAAATGCCGTTTTTATGTTGTATTTACTTCCTATTCTTTTAATTGTGTCAGAAATACCGCCGATATAAGGAATTGTGAGGTTAATTGTTTGGGAGTTATTATTATTGTTATTAATAATTTGTCTGTTTTGTCTAGTATCAAAATTTTTAGATTTATCTATAAAATTTTTTGGGTAATTGTTTTTTATTAAAATGTGTTTTATGTGATTTGTTTCTTTTTGTAGTGTATCACTGTCGGTACAAACAAGTTTTGCTTTGTCATATAAACTTTTAATTACTCCTATTTTGACCGATTTTGAGTGATTTGAAAAGAAATTGAGATACCTATCTGTGTTTGTCGGTTTTCTGTAAACTGTAGTTTTTAATTTGTTGTTTCGTTTTATTATTAAACTATCGAGGAATGACAATTTATTCTCCCTCTCCATCTCTAAAGTAAACTGAATTGTAGGCTCTCGAGAATTTATATTTTGTAAAAAAATATTTAGATCGTCAATGCTATGTTGCCATATCAAAAATATCATCAACGTACCTAAGCCATATTAATGGCTTTTTAAGAGATTTATTTAATGTCATTCTCAAGTTCCTTCATAAAGATATTACTCATCAAAGAAGAAAGAGAAGAACCCATTGCCATTCCGAAATTTTGTTGATAATAATCATTTTCTAATTGAAAATATGTGGTTTTTAAGCACAGAGTTAATAATTCCAAAATTGTATTTATGTTTAGTTTAGTGCGGTCTTTTAATGTTGTGTCATGTTTTAATCTCTTTCTAACTATTAAAAGTGATTTATCAACATATACCAGAAAATATTTTTACTATCACTCGTTATTTTATATATTACAAATTAATATAATTTATTTTTTAGTTTAGTTTTGAAAACGGGTTAACCGAAAGGTTAACGTTAAAAGTTTGTAAAATTTTTTATATCATTTTTATATATTTAAAATTTTGTTTTATAGGCAAATTTATTACAAAAAAGAATCACTGAGAAATGTGTCTCCGTTTGGTTTTTTGTTTGTACTCAGTGAGTCTTTCTTTAAATAAGAACAGGTATTTTTGATATTTTTTGAGTTTTAGATAGTGGCGAAAAACCCAAATAAGGGAAGAAAAAAAATACCAAAAATACCACCCAGTATAGAGAACACCGTAAAGATCTAACGCTGTTTTTTAGAGGGGCACAAATAACAAGCCATTGCGTCATACGCCAAGTTATCGGACGCATATTTTACGCATTGTGTTCCCGTGGTCAGAGGGAGTTTCTCGTTCCCCTGGCAACTCCCTGTTTTCACCGTTTTCGGGAATAATTGATCTTGGCCCGGTGCGTGCTTCCCCCCGCCCATAAATTTGGAAGTTCAACGCACCGATGGAACTGATGCACGTCACGTTATGCGATCATCACCGGTCCAACGAGTGCGCATGTCATGCGGATGCGTTTTGATTCAGTGGGTGTCTGACTTAACAGATTTTGAAACTAGTTGATATCTAGGTAACTAAAAAAAATGATACAGAAAACGTGCATGAAATACAGGGTCCGGCAGGAGGTATGATTTTTTTGAAAAAAATTGACACACTCTTATTTTTAAACGAACGAAAGTATACATAACACAGTCAGGTGCGAAAAATCACATCACTTAGGCGGCATCTATTTTTGTCTAGCCATTCTTGTAGACGGGTGGTAAAATCCTCCATACTCCTGTCGAGCACGACACGAGGAATCCTTTAGGAGCGGTGACCACGATGCGAGAAACCTCGTGCGTGAAGAGCATTCATGACTCGCACCTCGAAAGTAACATGGGTGACGTGTGTACACGGTTCAAGATATCTGCTGCCTCTATTTGTAAAGATGGCTTGGTTAGAACAAGGTGTGTGTGTTATTAGTGCAATGTTGGCAGTAATAATAGCAAAAAAACTGTTAAAAAATGAAAATACCAACAAATAGAAGAGTGTGGGTACGAAGCTGGATAAACAGGCGAAAGAAATTTGGTGCTTCAAATCAACTATGTAGAGAATTAAGAAATGAAGATATTCCTTCATTCAAAATTTTTTTTCGGCTTAATCCAGAACAATTTGATGTTCTGTTGCAAAAAGTGCAACCTTTCATTCAAAAACAGTAGACAAATATGCGTGACCCATTATCAGCTAAACTGAAACTAGAAATAACATTAAGATTTTTATGCAAGGGTGACTCCTTTTCCAGCCTCCAGTACTTATTTCGAGTGCCAAAAACTACAATATCTCGCTTTTTACCAGAAGTTTGCAATGCCATCAAAACAGCACTCGCAGAGTATATAGAGGTAAGGATTTTTACTGATTAGTGGTTAGGAGTTTAGGTAATAGTAAATAATCTAGACTTTAGAAACGATCGTTATTTTATGATAGTACTACTTCAGTCCTAACTTTAAACAACAACAAGCGAAAATAACTAATATCCTATTAGAATATACGCTATAGAGAAATTAGAAATTAAAAAAATAAACTACAAATCAAAATAAGAGAGAATAGAGTCATCTGTATTTTCATGCGAAAGGTCAGTGGTTCTTGGATCTTGGATCTTGTAGGTCAGTAGTAGGATCGCGATTGATGTGGCTAGAATAGTAGTCGTTCCGAGAATCTTGTGAAACCTGTGTGTTACCTTTATGAATGCGAATACGTTCTTGTGTCATTAATTTTTGAATTTTCAGTTGCAACTCTAGAGCGTGTTCAAAGTTCATATTGTTTAGCTGAGCTGCAACAGTTTTCAATTGCGGATTGTAGAAATACTGAGTCACTATCTGGCCCTTTTTTATTGGTCATCTTCTTTTTAGTGTTTCTCGTAGTCGATGTATATACGGAGCTATTGACTGGACGTTTCATTGCGCTGGCTTTACCGGTTGATGGTTCATTAATACTTTCAGATTCACTTACAGGTGTGGGAGTCGACTAATCACCTACTATCACTTCTGAATATGTTACCATGGCTGTCTCCGTATCAACTGTTATTTCTCTTTGCGTAACCTGTAAAAAGAAGAGTATGTTAAAATATGATTACTTGTTACAGGTTCCTTCATCATTGGAAGATTGGGGGCAAATTCAAAGTGGATTCGCAGAACGCTGGAACATTACAAACGCCATTGGGGCATTGGACGGAAAACATGTCAATATTAAATGTCCCAAAAAAAACGGGTCAGATTACTGCAATTATAAAGGCAAAAATAGTATAGTATTAATGGCGTTGGTGGATGATAACTATTGCTTTACTTACATTGATATAGGATCAAAGGGACGCTTCTCAGATGGAGGAATATTTAGAAACTCGAGTCTCTACGAAGCGTTATTAAACAAAACACTAAACATACTAGAAAACAGTATAATAGTAGCTGATGATGCGTTTGCTCTTACCACTCAAATAATGAAGCCGTACAAAAAACGAAATTTGAGCATTCCAGAAAGAATATTTAACTATCGACTTTCGAGAACAAGACGCATTGTTGAAAACGCATTTGGAATTTTAACAGCTCGCTTTCGAGTGTTTGAAAAAGATATTAGTTTAAGCCTAGAATCCCGCAAAGTGAATAAAGTCATAAGCTGTCATAGCTGCATGCTCGTTGTATAATTGGCTGCGAAAAACCAATGCTCGAAATTACTGGCCTAACGGGATAGCAGATAACGAGAACCTACATTCGGGTACAATTGTTGAAGGTAAATGGAGAGAAATTACACAGGGCTTAAGAAGTCTCAATGCTGATAGGAGTTCCAATAACCCTACACGAAATGCCTCAAGTTTACGGGATAAATACTGCCAATATTTCAATGGGGAAGGTACGGTACCATGGCAGAACAAAATGATTTAATTGTAATAGTTTGCAATAGAAATACTTACCTCCAAATTAGATTTTGTTTTCTGTATCACAACTGCTCTTAAGAAACTATCCAAAATATGGAACCACAGTAATGTTGGGTTATACACATCATCGGTCCCCATACCGCTTTCCATGGAATTCTTTATTTTTTTCAGCTCTTGACAATAATATGAGTGTACATTTTTTATTTTATTTTTACATTCATTCACTGTGAAATTCTGAATTTTCATCTCGTCCACTATATTCTGCAGAGCACTCTGTCTTTTGTCGGGATTTTTGTATTCCGGAGAGTTTGTTTTCCACAAACAAGAATGCGTTTCATACAAATGAATAAAATTAAACATCTGTTGTTCACTCCACTTTTCCATCCCGCATGAATCCCGAACGCCAACTAATAAACATGCATAAACAGATTCGAGCACGTTCGCGGTGGCATTCGAGCTCGCACGTGGTTAGTGTACACGGTTCGAGCTCGAATATGAGTCCTATTTGAGACCTTCTCGCGCGTGATTTCTCGCATCGTGTACACAGAGCATTAAATTTCGCGCGTTATGGTTTCGGTAAGAGCTTCAAAAGTTCGCGGTTTCTCTACGTAAGTTTTGGACTTTAAGTAGCCCCATAAAAGTAGTCATAAGCTGAAAAGTCTGGTGACCAACTAGGAATGTGGCCATTCCACATTCCCACGCAACGAATTAAGGCGCCCACGGAAATGCTCCCGTAAAAAGGCCATTGTTGCTCTTGACGTATGCTAGGTCGCCCCATCTTGTTGGAACCAAATTGTATGTAGGTTAATACGTCGTCTTCTTAGTTCTGGCAGAAATCAACTCTCTTGGAATGCAGAGGTTGATCATGTCGTTCTCGGGGGTTTTCGGGTGTCCAGTATCGAAAATTCTATTTGTTCACCATCACTGATAAATGAAACACTGATGTAGTCATTCATGAATAAATCGATGTTGTGGTGCAGCAATTCCAACATCCTTTCTACAAACCTACGCCGTCTCACAAAGTCATTTTGTTGCATTTTTGAACAACTATAATTTTATACGAATGGAAATGAAGGTCCAAGTGATTCTGCGAACTAACCTGTCTGATATTCTAAGAGCACGAGCGTGATGTACCGCTGAACAGTGAGGGTTAGTTTCCACCTTTTGTCGCACCCTTTCAATGTTTTCCGGGGTTCATTCGGTTCGATCTCCTCCCCGTGCAGTTCCAGGTCTCAACGATGATGTTGTTTGAAATTTATTCACCCACTTCATAATGGTATCGCGTTTTGGAAAGCGACCATGCCGACCAACGTTAAAATGATTTCGAAATCATCGCTGTGTAAGCACAACTGGACGACAAGTTTCAATAAAAGTGTTGTAAATAAACACGCGATGTGCCACAGACCACGGCTTCATGGCTACTGAGATGGCATTCCGGAACGAGTAGATATCAACCATTTTGAAAATATTCCGCGCGTAACAGGCGTTTCAAAAATACCATACCTCCCTGTCGAACCCTGTATAAGGGAAATGTTTACTATACTCATTGAAAAAGTGTTAGGAAGTCAATCAATCTGAAACACCAAGTTCACCAAGTTGATTTACCAACGTTAAAATGATTTTGAAATCATCGCTGTGTGAGCACAACTGGACGAGATGGCATTCCGGAACGAGTAGACATCAACCATTTTGAAAACATTAGCTCGACACTGCCACGCGTAACAGTCGTTTCAAAAATACCATACCTCCCTGTCGAACCCTGTATAAGGGAAATGTTTACTATACTCATTGAAAAAGTGTTAGGAAGTCAATCAATCTGAAACACCAAGTTCACCAAGTTGATTTACCAACGTTAAAATGATTTTGAAATCATCGCTGTGTGAGCACAACTGGACGAGATGGCATTCCGGAACGAGTAGACATCAACCATTTTGAAAACATTAGCTCGACACTGCCACGCGTAACAGTCGTTTCAAAAATACCATACCTCCCTGTCGAACCCTGTATAAGGGAAATGTTTACTATACTCATTGAAAAAGTGTTAGGAAGTCAATCAATCTGAAACACCAAGTTCACCAAGTTGATTTACCAACGTTAAAATGATTTTGAAATCATCGCTGTGTGAGCACAACAGGACGAGATGGCATTCCGGAACGAGTAGACATCAACCATTTTGAAAACATTAGCTCGACACTGCCACGCGTAACAGTCGTTTCAAAAATACCATACCTCCCTGTCGAACCCTGTATAAGGGAAATGTTTACTATACTCATTGAAAAAGTGTTAGGAAGTCAATCAATCTGAAACACCAAGTTCACCAAGTTGATTTACCAACGTTAAAATGATTTCGAAATCATCGCTGTGTGAGCACAACTGGACGAGATGGCATTCCGGAACGAGTAGACATCAACCATTTTGAAAACATTAGCTCGACACTGCCGCGCGTAACAGTCGTTTCAAAAATACCATACCTCCCTGTCGAACCCTGTATAAGGGAAATGTTTACTATACTCATTGAAAAAGTGTTAGGAAATCATATTAATCTGAAACACCAAGTTCACCAAGTTGATTTAGTCACTTATTTCGAAGTGTCCAATAAAGTCTTGTTATTTTCGTTTTATACAGAGCCTTTATTTAATCCCGTAATCCACGTGACTAGTGATTTATTTAAACTTCGCCACCAAAAAAATTATTAAAATTTTCCCTAGATCTGTCATCGAGATTTTTATTAGTTTCTTTGCTTCCTGAACAGTAAAGCGTATTTTAAAAGCATATCATAAATAATTTTCGTTGTCCATAAAAAATCTATGACATGGCCTTATCTTCTTTTTTCATTCCATGGCATCTGCTCCGATGGAGTTAATACTTTTTTACTTTAGGTTCAAAATAATGTAGGACTGGTCAACGTTACGTTTATTTTCGTTATTAGGGCTAAACAGTGTATATAATTCAAAGAAAAAGATACATTTATAAACATTAAAAAAAAACAATAAACGTAGTATGTCGTAGTTTAAGAAAACTAATGATTTCGTGTTTTGTCATTACCGACTTATGGCATGTTAGTTATCTAAGTTTATAAGTCACATGTGTTTCAGGATTAGAATTATACAAGGTGTTCCAAAAGAAAGTTGCCTTTTGATTTAGCTATATAAATAAAAGAGAGACGTCCGTCGAAAAAAAAACTTTTATTACTCATTGAAATACACAATTTAGGAAATTACTTTTTAGAAATAATGTCATCCAAATGTAAACCTGTAAAAATGGTTACTCATCTAAACAGACAGCATAATTCCTTAGGACGGTTCGACACATAATCTCTGGAATGGCTGCCATTTCCTGTCGGATATTTTCTTTTAACTGCATCAAAGAACGCGCTTTATTGACGTGAACTTTCGCTGATAGTCCCACTAGAAAAGTCCATAGGGCCCAAATCAGAACTACGTGGAAGCCAATTTAAGTCACCGCTCCAGGAAATCAATTTGTATGGGAAAATTTCACGAACTCGTGGCAGAGACGTTTTGGAAGTGCCTGACGTTGTTCGGTCTTGCCGAAACCCTGTTCTTCGATTATAAGTAACAAAGTCTTGCAGTCTAGATACCAAAAAATCGTCCAACATTTCCACATAATGCTCTGAATTGACTGTAACTGCACGTCCCCTGCTGTCTTCAAAAGAGTACAGGCCGATTATTCATCGCGCTGATATTGTAGCCCATACAGTAACTTTAGGCGAATGTATAGATTTTTGATATTTGTGTTTCGGATTTGTTGCACTCTAATAACGACGGTTCTGCTTATTTATAAAAATGAGCATCAAATCATTAATTTTGTAAAATTTTCACGTTCAAAACGCACGATCTGCTCCCAAGAAACGCTCCATACCGGCTAAATTCCCAAAGGCAGGGCTATCGATTGACATGCGCTACGCTCCCCTCACAATTGTTGCGCAGTGAGCCAATGAAATAGAAACTTTCTTATGGGATACCTTGTACTGTTAGCCACATTAGACTATACAAGATATATAGTTTTGTTGTTAGAAATTTGCATATTAGATATTTTTACTTCATCAAATCAGTCGCAACCTATCCACTAAAAGCAAAGGCTTCTTCAATTTTCCTTCATCGGTCTCTATCTAGGACAAACCGGGCACCCATCCTTTTCCTGCTAATTTCTTTAAGTCATCTGTCAATATTGTCTATGGTTTTCCTCTCTCCTTCACATGGTTAGCCTTAGTCTCCACGTTATAATTTTCGTATGCCAACGATACAGTTTGGGACGAGCTACATGTCCAGTCCATCACCACTTTGTTCTTAACACATTTTCGTTTATGTCCGTTACTATTGTGTTTTGTCCAAATTGTTCATGTGGCATTTTTTGGCGAAGACTAAAGCCAGTTATGGCCTTTTCCATGACTCTCTATGTATGTTTAAGTTTTATCATACGCTTCTTCGTTAATGTCATTGTCTCTAAACCATATGTTGTAACCGGGAGTACGCATGTGTCGTAAGTTTTTTGTTTTAGGCTTGTTGGGCTATTCGAGTTCTTCATCATTTGGCTGATTTTTTTGGCTCAGCCCAGAAATTTAAAAATCCCTGAGTTTGAATTTGAACTTGTTAATATTAAACATTTTAAATATATTGGGGAATCTATTCAATATATATATATATATATATATATATATATATATATATATATATATATATATATATATATATATATATATATCCAAAAGGAAAACGGACAATTAGCTCTAAATAACCAAGACAATTGCAAAGAACTTGCGAAATGTTTCGAACAAATACTAAACTGTCCTGAGCCCTTAAACAAATTAGCAACACTAAACCCTAAACAAACAAACCCAGATTCATTACCACCGAATGAAGATGAAATAATTAGGCAAATCAAGCGGCTTAAAAATGACAAAGCTTCTGGTGAAGATGGAATCACTGCTGAACTATTGAAATCCGCTGGTCCAGGTACAATCAAGGAAATAACCAAAATTCTGCAAGAAGTTTGCCGAACCGAACGAATTCCGGAAGATTGAAATGATGCTCTAATCCATCCACTACATAAGAAAGGAGATAGAACGGATAGGAACTATAGAGGGATATCTCTTCTCCCAGTTTGTTACAAGATTCTATCTCAATGTCTACTAGACAGAGCACAGGGACAGTTAGAACCTAACATTGGTGAATATCAAGCAGGTTTTCGACCGGGCAGATCCTGCTCTGAACAGATCCTGAATCTAAAGTTAATTCTAACACATCAAAAACTGTACAATAAAAATCTCGTCTGTACATTTGTGGATTTCAAAAAAGCATATGATTCTATTGACAGCGAATCTTTATTCCGAATCTTGAAAGAACAAGGACTAGATCTGAAAACGCTGGCAATTATTAAAGCAACGTTAACTAACACAAGGTCAAAAGTTAAATTCATGGGTAACATCTCAGAGCCCTTCGAAATTAAAACTGGAGTGAGTCAAGGGGATGGACTCTCGCCACTCTTATTTAACTGTGTTGAGAAAAAGTAATACAGGAGTGGCGTGAAAAAAAGTCGGCCCTGAATATTGACCAGCCCATTAAACTGGGGAGAACCAACATTAAAATTGATTGTCTGGCATTTGCTGATGATCTAGCAATTTTAGCTCAAGATATATTAACGGCACAGAAACAGATTGAAATCCTAAAAGAAACAGCAGGAAAGGTAGGACTCCAAATTTCCTTTGAAAAGGCACAATACATGACCTGCAACAGACTAAGAACACCATTTCTAAAAACAAAATATGGTAACATCAGACGAGTTTCTCAATTCAAATATTTGGGTGAAATAATCATGGAAAATGGGTTGGAAAAAGCGGCCAATAAGGGTAGATGTCAAAAAATGGAAACGGTATTGAGACTTACACACAATATTTATAATAAAAAATGCCTATCTAAAAACACAAAACTGAGACATTACAACACAGTTATTAAGCCAGAATGTCTATATGCTGCAGAAACGCTCATTTTGAATAGAAAGAGGGACATCGAGGACATTGAAAAGAAGGAAAGAAAAATCATAAGAAAAATCCTAGGCCCCAAACAAATAAATAGCACAACATACCGACTTCGAGAAAACAAAGAAATCAAACAATACACAGATATACATAGCGATATGAGAAAAAGAAGACTTAAGTTTTACGGACACATAAAACGGATGAATCCGAGTAGACTAACTAGACAAATAGTCGAATTTTATGAAAATATGAGTAGAGCTAAAGTAGAAATAATTAAATGGATTGCTGCAATTAAAGAGGACCTAAGATCAGCAAATATTACACAAAGTGAAATGCAGGATAGAGGCTGTTTCAGACAGAAGGTTACCGTTTGGAAGGTTGGCCAGAGAGAAAAATGTAGGAAGACTGGAACAACTTGGTCTGACGAAAGGAAAGAAGCTCATAGCGAAAGAATGAAATTAGTATGGGCGCAAAGGAAGGCTAACAACAACAAACGCCTCTAATTGTACTTCGCGTGGTCCACCAGGGCCTATACGTGAATAATAATAATAATAATAATATATATATATATATATATATATATATATATATATATATATATATATATATATATATATATATATATATATATATATATATATATATATATATATATATATATATATATATATATATATATCTATGTATATATATATATATATATATATATATATATATATATATATATATATATATATATATATATATATATATATATATATATATATATATATTTATATATATATATATATATATATATATATATATATATATATATATATATATATATATATCTATATATATATATATATATATATATATATATATATATATATATATATATATATATATATATATATATATATATATATATAGAGACCTCGTAAACATGGATGTTTAATAATGTGGTATTGTAAATTTGCTGTTATATCTAATATTCACCGAATGACTGGCTGATCGAGCTACAAACATACTATTAAGTGCTTCAGAATTATTTTCAGCATCTGTAATTCATAGTAAGCCACTTAAGCTGATTAATCATTTGAGAGATATGATCCCGTTTTCGAAATCCAAAGATAAGACGACAACAAGCATTCTGCACCCGTTGTATTCTGCCCCTATCCACAAAGTCGAGACATGGAAAATAAATTAAGTCACAGTAGCTAAACTGAAAAAGTACCAACTCTGATAATAGCTTTCTTAAAGCCTAGTTCAAAATGTGCCTATTAACATAAAGTAATTTAAGGTACATAATGAGAAATGAGCCCAACCCAATAAAGGTTGTTTGCGCAAGAAGAAATTCGAAGCAAATGGTCACTTGTTTTTTTGGAATAAATGGGTATGTGTCTGCAGTGCCACTGAAGAATCGCAGAAAGGTCAATTCTGAATGGAACACAATTATTTGTTTGACAGAAGTCGTTGAAGAAATAAGAAAAAACAAGCAGCGCCGTAGGAGTATTATTCACCATGACAACGCTAGATCTCACACATCGGACCGACCATTTCAATATTTGACCGGTCAAAACATCGAATTGATGGGCCATCCGCCGTATAGTCCTGATTTGGTACTTAACAATTTAGTTTTGATCCCGTCTATGAAAAATAAATTACTTGATCAAAAGAAACGGTTCATGTGTTCAAAATGCATGATTTGCCGATACATCAATCGGAATGGAAAAACTGGTGCTACGACAATTAGTTCAAACGTCTGCAAAAGTATATGAATCATCGCGGAACATATTTTGAAAAACAATAAAACCATTTTCAGTGATAAATATTTGTTTTTATTTATTATTACGGATACATAAATAGCAACCCTCGTAATTGCCATATCGACTTGAAATTCACGGAGCCTTACTAGAGAAGAAACTACTTTTCAGAAATGTAATCACTTTTGCGATCACACTGCCATCTATCGGAAAGTATCCGACTCCTCACTCTATCCTCGTGTCTTCCAAATTGTTGACGTAATCAATTAAAAATATTAATATTAAAAATTTCATTAAATCACTGAATAAATATACTTATTTCGAATATTAATTTTAAAGTGATCATTATGATCTTTCAAATGACGGCATTTATTTGATTTTTTATTGTTATTTAACGATCCTATAATGTCTTTTATGTGTTCAATTAAACTAGAAGTATCCGAGGCATATGGACCGCATTTGGTATGCGATGTGGATATTTTCAAGGCGTCTGTCTCTATTCGGTCGATGACCCATTTGTTTTGAATAACTATTTGATAAGCGCAAGTATTTCTTCCCACATCTATTTCGGATAGTGTTAAGTGGCGGCTGATGATTGTTACAATTGCACCATTATGAGCGCAACACCTTAAAGGGATTAAGCTGAGATATTTTTACAGCTGCCGGCTTAAGGACAAAAAGGTAATAAAAGTATGGAAGAATAATTTATCAAAAGCACCTTTTTGGGTCTCTATGATATATTGGTTTGTACTGAAAGTGCATAGGGATTTTCTTAAGAGAAAGAGGAACACATATAGTTAATGTAAATATTTATTAGACCTGTTCTATAATTACCATTGTATTTTCATCATACCATACGTCTTTTGATCAAAAATATCATCTGTATTACACAAAAATGTTAACAGGTTGTTTTTCTCCTCTTCCTATGTTTTGAAAAATTTCCTATATTTCCGAGGGTGGGTGCAATGTCCGTGAGTAATGTGGATGAGGGAAAATATCCGAACTGAAGCTCAACAATTTTTGTCAAGTCCTGATTGAAACGTGTAGCCGTGCATTATCATTATGAAACACGACGCCTTTCCGGTTTGCAACTTCTAGCTGGTTTTCTTCAATTACTGTATTCAATTGATCAAATTGTAACAGTTTTGATGGCTCGTTTACGTGGAAAGAGCTAAAGGGTTATGAGTCCCTTCCAATCCCACCAAATGCAATGCATAATTTTCTTCAGGTGAAAGCCGTCTTTCGCCGTACGTAAAACCACTGTTCCTGGCAACTCCCACGATTTCATTTATTGCACGTTATTGTACACAATCCACTTTTTATCACCAGTTACCATCCGATTCAGAAATGAAGCCCCATAATGTTGAAGACCACGAATGACGCACTATATGCGACAGGATGAACCCTGCGTCAGAGTAGACCCCCAATTCTAGCTTTACGGGCCTTAAATACGTGAATGACATATGCCTTATGTCGCATCAACCCGATATAGTTCATATGCTAAACAGACTTGCAACGGAAGCCCAGAAAGTAGGCCTGAAAACAACGACCAAGTCGCTGAGAATCAATACCAGAAATTAAGCCTTTTTATCCTAAACGGATCACCCATAGAAAATGTGGAGAGTTTTACATACTTGGACAACATTCTCACAAAAAATGGAGGTACAGAAAAGCTCAAGGAGCTTTTGAAGCTGGCACTTGTATGGAGATTAAAACAATACTCTACGTAAACAAAACTGTATATTTAATCATCGCGGAACATATTTTGAAAAACAATAAAACCATTTTCAATGATAAATATTTGTTTTTATTTATTATTACGGATACATAAATAGCAACCCTCGTAATTGCCATATCGACTTGAAATTCACGGAGCCTTACTAGAGAAGAAACTACTTTTCAGAAATGTAATCACTTTTGCGATCACACTGCTTTTGAAGTGCAGTTTTGAAGTGCAGAATACAAGTGCCAGCTTTTGAAGCTGGCACTTGTATGGAGATTAAAACAATACTTTACGTAAACAAAACTGTATATTTAACACCGATGTTAAGTCGCTCTTGCTCCACGGATGTGAAACGTGGAAAATAACGAAGACAATAACAAAAAAAAATCTTCTTAAAATATAAATAAAATATAATAAATAAATAAATAAATGCTTGCGAAAAATACTCACCATCAGTGGCGGCTCGTATATAAGAGCTGCAGACCTCTGCAGACCCCCAAAAAAATTATATATAAAGTCATCCGTATTTCGTAACATTTAATTCTAAAGATTTTTAATATTCTTTTTATATTTGATCGTTTATATGTCTTATTTTTAATTTTGGTTTGTTACTACTTTATAAATCGTCTGCTGTTAAGCAGAACCTCCATATTTCAAACTCGAGAACCGCCACTTCTTCGCATATTCTGGCCGAATAAGATTCGAAACGAAGACTTGCTCCATCCCACAAACCAAAAGAAAATTGGACACACGATAGCACTTCGTAAGTGTGGATGGATTGGACACAAACTCAGAAAACAAAACGACTGTTTATACAGTCGTTTTGTTTTCGGCTATCCAAAATAGCATTGGACTGGGGAAGAACTATCAATGATAAATTGAATATATTTGAACATGTCCTGGCAGGAAGTCATGGTTCTGGCGCAGAATAGAACAAGATGGCGAGCTTTTATTGAAGGAGTGGTAGGATATATATATATATATATATATATATATATATATATATATATATATATATATATATATATATATATATATATATATTTCGACCTAGCCATACTCGCAGACAATGAAAAAAGAGCAACCAAACAGATCGAAGTCCTCAAGGAATGTGCAGAGAAAGTTGGCCTACAAATCTCCTTTCAAAAAACCGAATTATTCTGCTCAAAATTAGATGTTCAAAATTTGAACACCAAATACGGCAAAATAAATAGGGTCACTCCCTTCAAATACCTGGGCGAGATACACGAGCCCACAGGAGGAGAGAAGATAGCACAGAAGGCTCCATTACAGAAGATGAAGAGGGCATACGGCAAGACACACAATATCTACAATAAGAATGCCTATCCACACACGCAAAAATAAGACACTACAATACAGTAATCAAACCAGAAGTACTATACGCAAGCAAAACACTTACACTTCATACAAAAAGCGGCATAGAAAACATACTAAAAGAAGAACGCAAAATTATGAGGAAAATTCTCGGTCCAAAACTGACAGAAGAAGGACACAAACTACATTCTCGAAAGACCACACAGAGATTGTCCAACGAAGCGGAGGACATAAGAAAAAGAAGGTTGAAATTGTATGGACATATCAGTAGACTCCCACCGACAAGACTCATCAACAGAATTCTTACATACATACAAGGAGTCAAGTCAACAGTACCATGGATCACACAAGTCAGCTAATCTGGAAAAGGCACAAATGGGTCCGACAGAGATTGAGGATAGAAGAACGTACAGAAACAAAATACATATGTGGAACGTTGCATCAGAGAACGAAGTTTCGAGGAAATCGGGAACAAAGTGGACGGAGAATAGAAAGAGAATCGACGGAAAAAGGATGAGAGAGGTGTGGAGGATCAGAAAGAACACTCGAAAATGAGTCAGAATGCTTTGCGTGATCAAACCGGGTCTATACGTACCTAATAATAATAATAATAATATATATATATATATATATATATATATATATATATATATATATATATATATATATATATATATATATATCATACCGGCAGCGTTACGGTTGATTTGCCAATATTTAACTTATCTGCTACCTCACGGACCGTGGTTTGGGGATCTTCGGCTATTATAGTCTTTATTTCCGCAATAGCAGTATTGGAAAGACAGCTAGAGTGATTCTGGTCTTCATAAGAAATATTTCTATGACCGTAATTTTGCATTTGTTTCTGTTTGACATAGTCATGATGCGCTAGCATTTATAAAGAAAATCTGACTACTTTTTTATATACGAATAATGTATGATAAGTACCTGACCTAGGTCAAAGAGAGTAGAGGTAGAGGTCAGAGGTAGTATTTAAAAAGTGATATTTTTCTTAAATATAACCTTTTACAACAATACTGTCAAACTGTCAAGTCGTTGCGCGGTTTAGTTTGCAGATGGCAGCTTTTTAAATAGAACAATTTTTGTGATTTCACAACAACGGAAGTATTTGAAGATCGAGTAGTGATAAAATACTTGCTTTTGAAAAAGAAAACAAATGATATTCTAACGGAGCTCAGCGAAGTTTGTGGGGACTTTGCACCTTCGTTGTCAACCTTAAAATATTGAACAGCTGAATTTTAACTTGACCGTACAATCATTTTTGTTATAGATGGTCCAGGTAATCCAAATGAGGTTACTACTTCAGAAATTGAAAAAGTCTACGATATCGTGATAAACGATCGGAGAGTAAAAGTGCGTGAGATTGCTGAGACTGTGTGCATTTCAACTGAACGGGTGCAGAATATTTTAACAACTCATTTGGATATGATATAGCTTTCCGCAAGATGGATACCGCAATTGCTCACAATTGACAATAAATATACAGGTGTGTCATCTACAAAAGAATAATTTTTGGCGTCGGTTCATAACTGTTGACGAAACATGGATTCATAATTATTATCCATAATTATTCGCGCTTAAATTGATCCATTAAAAACAGATGATTACAGGCGATGAAAAATAGCGTAAGAATTTATGGAGCAAGCGCAAACATCATATGCAAAAGCCACTTTACATCAAAAGTAGGTCATGCTTCGCGTTTGTGGGATTGGAAAATAATCGTTTATTTTGAACTGTTACCCGAAAATCAAACTATTATCGGACTTACATCGGAGAAATATTATTCAAAATTAAGTGTATTAAAGCGAGTAATAGACCAGAAACGATCTGAATTAACCAACAGAAAAGACAATGCGTTCCATCGAGACAACGCTTGACCAAATCTGCCTTTATCCACCCGACCCAAACTTTCACAACTTGAATGGAATATTTTGTTCCGTTCACCGTACTCTACCCGTACTAACATTTATTTAAATCTCCCTTCAACTAACATTTATTTAACAACATTAATTCCTTGGAAGACTTAAAAAATCACCTGGATCTGTTCTTTAGCCAGAAACCTAAGAACTTCTATGAGCGCAAGGTTAAGAGCATGCAGCCAATGGAGATATGAAGAAATGCCATTGAAAAGAAAAGCATATACTATACTAAGTGTAATTTTGTAGTAAATTGAAATGTTTTTTCAATTTTTCCGAAAAAAAAATAGGACGAACTTTTGCTTCAACTCAAAATCATTTAAAACTTTATGATTACTAAACTTGACTATTTGACTTGATGATTTGACTTGATGATTTGACTATTAGAGCACAAGGATTGGAAATTAAAACAAAAATGGAAGAAGTACTGTGGATACATGGTGAAACGTTTCTTTGTGCAATGAAGACGTCAATAAAACAGGATCATTGCATTTAATTGAAAATTACCAGCTGCCCCTTTGTAAATGTCATACAACAATTACATTTCATTCTTTATAAAACATTATTACATCCTCTTCAAGAAAATTTTGTACTCCTGCTGTTCATGATCCATGAAAACAAGTCCGTCGATCATTACGCCTCGGAACAGATGCACAACAGGATTTAAAACTTCCTCGACGTACACAGCACCAGTGAGTCTTCTCTCCCGGACCAGTAGAGGTGTCCGTGTACTTCTCAGAATACTATCCCAAACGTCACGCTACCACCTACAAATGGATACGTACTTGAACTTTTTCTAGTCGGGCTTTCAGTTTGCGTGTTATCATTTGTCGTGAAACATTTAGCCCTTCAAGTTTAATAAGCTCCCTTGATATACTACTTGTAGATTCCAGAGGATTTTTTCGAGCTATCATTAATATCTGCCCGTCTTGTAGTTGTTGTATATGGTTTTCTACTACTTCCGGTGCGATCCTTTACGTCATTTGTTTCTTGGAATTTTTTATGAATTTTCGATACAACACTTTGGGAAACACCTACAATTTGCGGACAGTTCTAGGATAGCCGAAAAAGTTTGAAGATGCAGATTTGCAAGAATTATTATATGAAGACTCAACTCCTACATTAAAACAATTGGTAGAAACATTGAATGTTGCCCAATCTACCATTACCGAACGTCTAAATACATTGTAAAAGATTCAAAAAGAAGAAAAATGGCTTCCATATGAATTAAAGGAAAGAGACATTGAAAGGCGAAAAACCATTTGTGAAATTTTGCTTGCCAGATAGAAACTTTTTTTTGCATCGAGTTGAGAGGTGATGAAAAGTGGATATATAGTGACAAACCAAAGAGTAAAAAAATCGTGGATAGACCCAGGCCCGCTTTCAATATCACAACTAGTGCACAATGTACGTGGCAAGAAGGCTTTGCTGTGTATTTGGTGGGATAGTAGGGGAGCTGTGCATAACGAACTGGTGAAACCTGGTGAAACGATACTGGTGATCTTTACCCACAATAATTAATAAAATTGAACTGAGGGAAAATTGAGGAAGGAAAGAATTGATCATTGAAGGAAAGGCGACCAGATTACGCCCAAAAGCACGATAAAGTCGTTTTTCAACATGACACTCATCGATCCCATGTTGCGAAATATGCAAAAAAAAACTATTTGGAAAACGTTAAATGGTCAAAATATTCACTTATTTTGATCTATGCAGCACGGACTTTCAGAAGAATATAAGTGTTATATTCTTACGAAAAAGTGAAAATTTGATTAGGTGAATGGTTGGCTTCAAAAAACCAAAAGTTATTCTATCACGGAATCTATTCCTTGACAAAAAGATGGGAAAAAGTAATAGCAAACGATGGTTAATAGTTTATTAAGAAGTATATTTATTTTGCTATGGAAATGAACGCTCAAATTTTGTAAAAAGATCGACATATGTTATTAACTGAAACACCTATTACATTTTCTCAATATTCCCTTCTCCTCTTTATGCTCCTTTATATTTTCGATAATCAACGTAATCACGATGAATCGGTTCCAAAAGTAAAGTGAAAGCTGATCTTCTGCGGTTCATAAGGTAACGACCTCTTTGAAGTTCATGAAAGGACAAAGATGTCTACTCTCGAAATGCATTTTCGGCAGGTCAATGGCCATCGCACACTGATGCACTAGAGGTTGTTGGCCTTGCACAACTCGGAGTTTGTTTTGGTACTGCCTTAACTTTAGAACCGAATTCTTACGTTGGTGAAATCACTCGAGAATTTTGTTTTAAATGCTCAAAAACGACAAAAAAAATTGATTTAATTTGGATAATGGATAAAACCCTATAGTTTGTTTTTTTTTTAACATTACAACTACTTTTTGACTAATTTTAATGACATTGGATTGTTTGTTAGTTCACTGACCGCACTGTTGATTAGTTAGATTGCTTCTGCGTGTTCCTTTTTCATTCATGTTAAACACCTAAGACAGAATTAAATTAAATTTAAGATATTTTGATTTATTGCACATAATGTATATTTAACCTTTACAAATAATACTAGTACCTATAATTAGTTGAAATGTTTTATGATAAAGGGGCGTCTAATACATACAGTGATTGAAAAAAGTATTTGAACCATAGGTTTTTTTTTTAATTTCCTTTATTTTAGCATTTTTGAATCATTTACCATTACACCAACTGATTGTCAATAAAATTATACAATAATTAAAACAGAATGTAAAGTTAAAAAAATAATAGTTTATGAACTAACAGTGTTGAAGGCAAAAAAGTACAGTCAAAGCTCCTTATACGTCCCGGAAATATTCTGTATGCGAATACAGAAACCGTGAATACAGAATGGGTAATGTTAGAATTTGCATGAATTCTTCACCATTACCGACAGTTCGATAAGGCCACAGTTTTGTCCAGCACAGTTTCAATGTGTATGGCTTCAGCTCTAATCTAAATTATTTTTCTTAAAATACAAATGTATCATTAATTTTGGATCCGCGAATAAAGACATTGTCAGCCGCGGGCCACAATGTTTTAATATTTTTGAATAACGGGACCCTGAATAAGGGGCTTTGACTGTATTTGCCGGGCCAAAAAGTTTCTAAAAATGGAAAAAAATGGTTAGTGTTTTATACGATTATTATCTAGCAGCAGCATGGTTTTTCTCACTTTTGCAACAACTAAAGGTCATAAGTTCTCAATAGGATTAAAATCCAGTGATTGTGGAGGTGTAATCAACCATCTTCTAACATTATAGAATAGCATTCTTCCGTAACCTTCTCCATGTGCTTCGGCTCGTTGTCTTGCTAGAATCAGAACATACCTGGAATTTTCTATCAGTATGTCAATTTACTCCCAATCATTTATTATCAATGATTACTAAATTTTCAATTCCAGCGCAAAACATACACCCCCAGACCATGATATTCCCACCACCGTCTTTACTGTATGATACTGTTTGTCTTTCTAGATAATTAACTTATGTAAATAATTTCTTAGAGTACTTGACGTGAGGTTTACTTCAGAATAAGAAGCAATATCACTTCTTCACTTGAATTGAAACCATTTTTTCTAAAAGAATTTAACATTTTTCTCTAAATCCTAGCCGTCTTCCATCCATCCAAGCTTCTTTTCATTTTCAATATGGCCAGTTCTTTCGATATTTCCACTATGTAATGAACTGTAGATAAATTAAGCTTTACATTTTTCACAATTTATCGCAATTTCGTGCCATTTGTTTCGAAATTTACAATTGCCGCTTCTGTTTCCAACGGTAGCTCTCGGCATATCCAGGCCATAATGATTACAACATTAACATTCAACACTGACTTTATAGCTCATCAAGGGCCGGTTCTACAATGCACGAATATTCCAGGTATAAGTTATACTTGGAATAAAATTAATAACGCCCATTTTACAAAACGGCGGCGAAACGGGCGTTTCAAAATTTATTCCAAGTATAGCTTATACGTGGTATATTCTTGCATTGTTGAACCGGCCCTAAAAGGGATTAAATTAGTTTGTTTTTGTGAATCGAAGATCTTATCTCTATTTATTATTTCTAAAGTATTATTTTAAAAGTAAAGCATCATCTTAGCGTTTATTATCTCTAATGTATGATAGGGTAGTCTGAAAAGTTTCCAGCCTAACGCAGACAAGTATATTTTTGTCAAATTCGGTTTTATTTCACAACATAGTCTCCTTGTAATTGTATACACTTTTCACAGCGATGCTCCCATCTTTTTAATCCGTCCAAATACGAGTAGTCATCTTGTTCTGCAAAATGAAATGAAAATATCTGTCCTCCGAGCGAAACTTTGAGCCTAGGAAAGAGAGAAAGATCGCTGGGGACAGATCTGGAGAATACGGTGGATACGGTCAATCAATTCCAATCTCAATTCGTGAATTCTTGCCATGGCCACCACTGAAGTGTGAGACTGTGCGTGATCTTGGTGGAACAGAACATTCTTTTTCTTCAAATGCGTTTTTCCACAATTTCTGTCTTCAGCTTGTCAATAATGATGCGTAATACGCCCCTGTCATTGTTTTTTCCTTTTCAAGATAGTCAATTAACACAACTCTATGGCTATCCCAAAAAACAGTTACTCCAGTATCACTCCGATCGACAGTATTAAACAGTATCACTCCGATCGAACACTCTTTGCCTTTTTCAGAGTCGATTCGTCCTTCACAGTTCACTGTTTCGACTGTGCCTTGGTTACAGGAGTGTAGTGGTGTATCCAAGTTTCATCTACAGCTATTAACTGACACCAATATTCCAACTTATTTCACTTAAACTACTCCAACAGGGCTTCGGAAATGTTCATTCGAATGCGTTATTGGTTCTAGTAAGCAAAGTAAGCAATTGCATCTAGTTAGCTTTTTCATGTTCAAATCTTCAGTCAATATATGACAAACACGTTCTTTCGAGATGCCCACAGTCTCTGCTATGTTTCAAATCTTAATTCGATGGTCGTCTAACACCATTTGGTGAACTTTTTCAATGTTATCGGTTGCATTTTTTAGCCGTCCCAAAAGTTCATCGTTAAGCAAGTTGGTACGGCCAATTTCGGATACATCAATAGCAAACCTCGTATACTTGAAAATAATTCGTAGTTTGTGTTGAATTAACGTTATTCAATGCAATGCAGCTGAAATAAAGATAATTCAGTAGAAAAGTAAATGCGGAAATTGAGCTTGTTCAAATAATCCGCCCCCCGCCAATCGCTTAATCGCTTGGTAAATGGCTTAAGAACACATCTTTATCAATTCCACTATTGGAACTTCTCGACGCGCGTTTCGCTAAAGCAGATTAAATCATTTCCTGCTGGTGTTAACATAGTTAGCGAAACGCGTGTCGGAAAGTTTTAAAAAAGTGATTTGGTGTTTAGTAGTATATCTCTTCGAGTATAGTAACAAGTCTTTAGACAAATACGAAATACGAGAACAGATAAAAACAATATAACTTATATACAAAAACTAGAAAGATGATCAATAATAAACGGCACCAAATCACAGACTAACGACCATACAAATTGATATATCTCAGGAAGATCGGCATCGCTTTGACCGTCCTTCAAACACTGATGTCGATAAAATAAAGGTTATAGTAACTGAAGATTCACGCATCATGGGCCGTGAGATAGCCGATAAGTTAAATATTGGCAAGTCGACCGTTTTGAACCATCTGAAAAATGGATATGTTTACCGATATGGTGTGTAGTCCAACACGAACTTAGAGAACGAAATATGCTGGACGGAATCTGTTCATGCGACCTTTTGCTCAATAACACAATCGGAAACTCTTATTTCTGAAGGGGTTGGTTACTGGTGATAAAAAGTGGATTGTGTACAACATGCAACGAAAAAAAACATGGAGGTTGCCAGAGTCAACAATTTTAAGAACCCTAAAAGATGGCCTTCATCCGAAGGAAATTTTGCTTTGTATTTGGTGGGATTGGAAGATACCCATTCACTTTAAGCTTCTTCCCTGTAACCAAACCATTACCACCGACGTCAACTGTTCACAGCTAGATCGGCAGAAGGCAGCAATTAACCCAGTTATAACCAGTCCTTCTAGAAGGTCATTTCACAGTAAACTACTCTGCATCAGATTGCAGCATATGATTTCTTTAATTAGAGATTTAGTTAGAGATGTAACTGATACTTCAAGTAATAAATTTGCTATCATTTATAGAGTTTTTCTGTCACCTTAAGAGTTATCATGTCTATGACCACAAACTTCAAGACGCCTCGGTAAGTTTATTTTTTAATTTTTTATTCACAGGGGCATGGAATTCAGTTGTAATATTGGGACAACATATGTCAAGGGTTTAAAAAAGATTTGCTTTGTTGTTAATATGTGGCATGGTTCACAGGTTGGTGATAATATAGATGTCTTTTTAAAAGGGCAGTGGGCACAAAGATATTCTTTTTTCAGGCGACTTACACTGTATGATCTTATAAGAATGAGAGAAGATGACGATGTCAACTCGAACAATGTGAACATTGAAATTATGCCACTAAATAATGCCCGCGACGAATTAATAGACGATTCAGGCGATGAAGAGAATCTAAACATAAACAATCTTCCTGCTTCTCAACTTAGGGCAAAAGAATTATTTGTACCGGTCGTTGGTGAGCAAGAAGATAGACAGGGGAATGGGCTAAGAAGAAGAACAAGAAGATTTAATTCCATTGTCGGAAGTTCGTGATTTATTGAAAGAGAGAGAGAGAGAGAGAGCATTTAACCGAAATCAAAAATAAAGAATATAAATGGACAAAACACAAATTAGGTAATTCGCGTTTGAATGTAGAATGGCCCCTGTTTAGTTCATCTACTAACACATCTCTTGTACAACTAGGAGCCACATTAGCTGTGGTGTCTAAGGCGTCAGCCTTACGTTACTGCAGTTAATTTGGACCGGGTTCGAATCCCCTACTAGGCAAAAAAGTTTTTCTAAAATTCTTGTGAATGTTTCTAGGAAGAGTGTAAAATCTGACAAGGTATCACCCCTCAGTCACGCCAGTTCGAAACTGGGTAAGGCCGGGATGCCTTCTGAGAGGTTTTCTACGTTGGTCACTCGCCAGTAGGTAGGCTTCTCGAGATACTTTCGGTTAAGCACAAAACCAAGGGTTGATAGCCTGAGGGGGGTGTTGACCGGGGTTTTCAGTAGTTGATGACCGTGGTTCGGAACCCACGTTAAGCTGTAGGTCCAGTCGCTAAATAGCCTTCTCAGTTGCTGATGCGCCTCTAACCCTAAAACTTTACTTTACTTGTACAACTCTTCGAAAACTTCATGGATGCAGAAACAATTGAAATGTTTGTATCTTGCACTAACAATTATACAACAAGTAAAAACCGAAGGGCCGATGTTAGTGCAGAAGAAATCGAGGTTTTTACATGGATTTTACTTCTCAGTGGGTTTCGTTTCGATTCCAAGTATGATGTGGGGATATTCTGAAGATTCTCATAATAATTTGATATCCGAGTCTATGTTGCGAAATAGGTTTGAACATATTTTAACAAATTTACATTGTTGTGACAATAATAATTTCGATCAATCAAACAAATTCGCTAAAGTCCGACCATTTTTCGCTAAAATGAATACGCGATTTTTGAATTTTGCCCATTTTAAACAATTTCATTGTGTAGATGAAGCTATTGTACCATATTTTGGCCGTCCTGGCCACAAGCAATTTATTCGGGGGAAACTGCTGAAATACGGGTACAAATTGTAAGTTGAAGCTACCACCGGTGGATAGATAGTGTGGTATGAATCATACGGAGCCAAATCCTAAATAAAGAGTTGCTATAAAGCTTTGGAATTGGGACTTTCTGTAGTATTACAGTACACTGATGTATTACTCACTCAAGGCAAGCTACTATATATTCTTTACTGTGGCAATTTTTCAATTCAGGAATTCAGGAATCAAGTGTACGAGTACTATTAGAAAAAACCAGCTTAGTAGTTGTCTCCTGGCATCTGATTAAGACTTGAAAAAGAAAAGAGGCGTTTGAAACTAGAGGGCGCCAGATGGCAGGTCTATAATTATTGTTGAATAGTCCGACAATAATATGGTACATATGGCTTCTAATTATGTTATAAATAGCGTAAAACATTATTTTATACCGAATTAGTGTAGGAGGGAAAAATGTAAAAAAAAACTGCATCGAAAGCAAGGGGGCAAAATGCATCATTTCTCCTTCAGAAGAAATATTCTTTTGTTAATTCAAAGTAACAGAGAAGACAGGGCAGTTGGTTTGCGTAGAAGATTTCGCAGAGCTTCTGCACTAGAGGATGTAGAATCAAGATATGATAGAATAGACCACCTCATTGAAGAGCAAGATAAACAGACAAGATGTCGGGTTTGTCATAAAAAGGTATCGACAAAATGCCGTAAATGAAGGGTTGCCTTCGTGTGAGATGTTACATTTCTTATCATACAAGGGACTGAAGCAAGAATTACATTTTTTTTTGTTTTTGTAATTGTTTTTGTAAGTATTATTTCTGTGCGCTGTCATTTTACATTGTTTATAACAAATTTCCAATAAAACTTTTATTCTTAAAATTATGATGATTTGCGTATATTTACTCTAGTACATATGCCCACTGTCATTTTAAAAGAACACCCATTTCTCACTAACCTATAGTCACATATTTTTTTTCAGTTTTTAAAGCTTGTTTTACATCATCAGGAATCAATGAGACAGCATATTGACTACAAATTCCAAACAAAAATTTGCTGGGCATATTTGCGATAAAGAAAACCGCCCAGAATGAGCAAATCAGGGCATCACGTTTCAAAATGACAATGCACAACCACACGTTTCAATCAGGATGCCTCAAAAATTGTTGAGTTTCGATTGGGATGTTTTTCCCCATCCACCTTACCTATCGGACATCGCACCATCCGACCATCTATTCCACTCGCTCCAAAATTATTTAAATGGGAAATCTTTTAAAACGAAAGAAAAAGCGAAAACAATCGGTAAAAATTGCTTACCAATAAAGGCAATAATTTTTGTTGTAAATAACAAAGATTATTTCTTAATAGACTAAATAGAAATATACATAAGCTATTGGCGGTTCTCTTTCCCCTACAAAAATCCCTACACACTTTCCAGACAACCAGAAAATATTAAAAATTGAAACTGACAAATAAAAAAAAAACATATTAAGTAAATCGATACCATATTAATTATTTTAAATATCAAAAATTAGGCTCAAATAATCGAATTTTAAATACAACTTCCTGTGCTTTTCGTCTTGTTTTGATTTAAATCAAATCAAAACAGTGTACGTGAGTTGTTGCACGATACTTAATTATTGTTTATTGTGAAAGTATTCAGAACGCGACCTTACTGCATCATTTCTTTAATATATGATGTGGAATAAAGGTGCAACATGCTGTATACAGTGGTGGCCAATAAATAATGAACATAGGTAATGTTTCAAGTCGATCTGTACTCGTACAAAAACAGCAGCTTAAAGCAAACGTATCAGTGGTATTTTTTAAAATGGAAAAAATTGAAAATCGTGCAGAGATTAAATTCTTTGTAAAACAAGATTTAAAGGCAATGGAAATTCATAGTGAAATGATAAATGTTTTACAATAAAGACAATATTAATTTTCCAGAATGAATTTACCGATTTAAAATGCATACATGGTATTAGTAAAAAAGTAAAGTAAAGTGTTTGGGTTAGAGGCGCATCAGCAACTAGGCTATTTAGCGACTGGACCTACAGCTTAACGTGGGTTCCGAACCACGGTCATCAGCTTCCGACAAACCCAGGCCAGCACCCCCCTCGGGCTATAAACCCTTGGTTATGTGCCTACCCATAAGTCTATCAGGAAACCTACCGACTGGCGAGTGACCAACGCAGAACACTTCTCAGAAGGCATCCGGCCTTACCCAGCCTTTAACTGGCGTGACTGAGGGGTAATTCGTAGTCGGATTTTACACTCTTGCCTAGAAACAATCACAAACATTTAGGAAAGATAAACGGACAGAAGAAAGAAAAATAACCATCCGAGCGCTGGAATCGAACCAGCTACCGCTCCAGCGCGGATTCGGCAAAGCAGACGCTCATACCGCTGCACCAACGCGACCGGCATGGTATTAGTCTGGCTCTCAATAATTACCCTATTCATAACGTTGATGAGATATTTTAGAAAAAAATACGTGGTCAAAAAAATAAGATTAATTTGTACTACCAATCATGAAAAAACCTAAACGTATTATTTTCTGAAACTGTTTAGTCTAAATAATTATCGAAGCTTAATACTTTGTAGCATGGCCCTTATTCTTAATTACTGATTTACATTTTCTTGACATGAAGTCGATTAGATGTCGACATGCTTCTAAAGGCATTGGAAACTAAGATGTCTGAATTTCTTGCCACAATGTCTTCTTGTTTGCTATTTTTATACCAGCAAGGCATCATTTTAACTCTTCCCTAAGGTTCTTGATATTTAGAAAATATTGGACCTAATCCGTTATATGAAAAGCAGCCCTATACTTTAACGTTACCACCACCATGCTTTACTGAACCCAAAGTGTTGCATGAATTGAATTCTTCATTAATACGCTTCTCACGTGTAATTTGCTATCAAAAACAAACAAGTTTATTTCGATTTCATCGCTAAAAAGAATGTTTTTCCTGTCACGTTGGAAACCTTCACTATAGTTTATATTCTGTTTATTTAAAAACGGAACTTTTCTAACTACTCTACCATATAAATTCTTGTCTTGTAAATGTTGTCTTATCGTTCTGGTGCTGATAATTAGGTCAATATTTTTGTTGCGGAGAACAACGACAGAGGTAACAAAAGGATCCATCAAAACCTCGCGTATAAGACGATTATACATTTTTTAACTCGTTTTTCTTGGACGGTCTCTCTTTAATGCTTGTTTGTGGATCAAATATGATTCTTTCAAAACCTTAACAATTACACATGGTAACCGTATAATTGAACTCATAATAAATGCATAAGATTTGTTTTGGCTTCTCAATTGTAAAATTAAACGATATACTACAAAGTACCAAGCTTCGGTAATTATATAAACTAAACAGTTTTAGGAAATTACACCTTTTAGTTTTTTATGATTTGTAATAAAAATTGCAATATTAAAACTATAGTCAAATCACTGCATCGAAAAAAATTAATTTTTATGCGCGCAAGAAAATATAAAACAAAATTCCTTTACTGTTATGCTTATTACTTTATTATGGAACATACTGTATATATTTTATAACGGCACATTAAATTTATTTACATTGGCTCCATCTATAAAAATTAGCTCCACCAACAGTAAGCAAATAGAATCTGTAAAATTACAGGTCGCTGTATACATAAATCTATTACACTTTGAAGATCATAATATAGTGGCGCTGTTTCTGTCATATCACCGTATTGTCACTAATTTATGGTTGGAATTTCATTTTAGAAATGTTTACAAATTCTATAATAATTAACTTGTGCCGAAATGTTTAGAATACAATAATTACAAAACTCTTGAAAAACAATTTACACCGTATTTTTGAAAGGGCGTTCAACGTGTCTACTTTCATAATCTAGACATTATTATATTAACTGGAGGTATGATAATTTTTTATTTTGTTATAAATAAATATTTAAATTACTGAAAAATTTACTTAAATAAAGATTTACTGAAAAATGAGAAGCTACAATTTGACATGATAGGATAGTGATTTTAATCAAACAAATTTCACATCTTTCTAATTATTTAATTGTATTAGATATTTATTATATTATGAAATATAATACATATAGGTTGTTTTTCTGTTCTAGATTATTGCCAATATGGTTCTTAAACTACAAAGAGTACCAATTTTACCATGTCTCCATAAGTAGTAAATATAATTTATATCTTATTTTAAGTTTTTGTTTAATATATATATATATATATATATATATATATATATATATATATATATATATATATATATATATATATATATATATATATATATATATATGCAGGGTCGACATTATGTATGAAAAACAGTCAAATATCTCGAGAACGCTTAGAGATTACAGAAATTAGAACAAACATTAGGAAATGTTTGCCGCTTTTTGGATATATTTTCTTTTCTTGTATTTGAAATCTTGATGAATCGCATATTTAAAATCTAAGGATAAATTGATTTTTTTTAATTACAAGTACTTAAATTTGGAATTGTTGGAACTTGGAACGTTTGGAAATATTGTATGGTTTCTTTTTCAAAATAGATTTAAAAAAATGGCCAATTAAATAGATTACATAGAGCTAAATAAACTAGACCATAGCAAATATTATTTGTTATTTTAAATATGTGCAGTACAAAAAAAACTAGGTAAACAAAATCTACAAAAAATATTGCGTACACAATAGCAGTATGTTTGTAATAGCAGCATAATTTTTTCGATTACTGTACATATAGTACACCATATGTCGGACAAATAACGAAACTTAAGAAAAATACTGGCGCAATCTATTAAAAGAATATATTATCTGAAAGCTATAAATCTCCTCTATAAAACGAGACCGCCATTATTAGAATCGATAAACGGATTGTCAAATTATTGCGCTTAAAATGAGAGTGCCTTTTGTCACCTCGACACAAAAACACGATGAAACAAAGAGCTAATATTAAATTTTGTTTCAAGCTCGGTAAAACTTATGCTGAAACATTGGAATTGATGAAAAAAGTTTATGGTGATGATTAGTTTTCCCGTACACGTGTGTAGAGTAGTATAAGCGATTCCAGAACGGTCGAGATGCTTTGGAAAACAACATGGGCGGCTTAAAACAAAAATCGCAATGAGTTGGTGGAAAAAGTGCGTGAAATGATCGCCTACTATGCGAATTCGACTCTGAAATGGATAACGGAGGTGTTAAATACCACCAAAAACATTTTTAGCGAAAAAACAGGTCGATGTGCTTCAATACCCTCCGTATTGGGCAGAATTACCTCCGTGTAACTATTTCCTGTTCCTGAAACTCCAACTGGCCATGAAAGGAACGTTTTACGACAATGTTTATAGTAATACAATATTTAAAGCATAACTCAAATAGGGTTTATACGGCTCCTTAGATTAGTATTTTTCTTTTAGTTTCTCCATATCCGCTAGTGCAACCGTGGATCAACAAGAAATTGAGAATTTTAAGAAATACACTGATGAGTGGTGGAATGAATATGGTCCCACTAGAGGACTTCATTCTCTCAACAAACTACGAGTTCCTTTTATCAGAGATGGTTTAATTAATGAAGCAGTTGTGAACAAGAGTAATTTAAAGACGTCAACACCTCTTAAAGACTTGTCCATACTGGATGTTGGCTGTGGCGGTAAATTTCATTTCATCCAATTAGGAGTCTAATGGTGGTCGGTGTAAGCTGTTTAAATAATGTATAAATGTCATTGGTAGCTGTCAAATATGCACTAGGTTAGCTGTCATAAAAGCTCTCTATTGAAAGACCCATTATACAGGGTGTAACGAAAGTAATATTCATAAATTTAACCAACTTTTCACATTATTTGAAAAAAGCAGTTTTTTACAAGGATCAAAAACCAAAAAAAATTAAAGCACCAATCCAAAAGCTATAATAAAAATTATCATTTTAAGAGTGATAATAAATACATATTCGTTTTTTTTTTGGGAGTATCGTTTAATTGTATTAATATAATTATATTTTTTTACTATTTTCTTAACGTTTCGGTTTCTTTTATTAAACCATATTTTTGTAAACAGTACAAATTTATATTTTGACATTTACCAGCTATACCTTGTTGAATAGTTGAGTTTTTAAAAAAAATTTGTACATAAAATATGATATTTTTTGTTTAATTTCGAGTTGACATACAGTCACTCAAAAAAGCTTCCATACACTAGTCTTTTTTTTTAAATATTTTTTTTAGTCTTCTTTTTTATTTAAGTTTAATTAGAAATATCTTTCAATGTAAATATCGATCATTTTCTAAGGAATAGCAAAAGTAAAGCTAAAGTCGTTTGAAACATTTTATTTGAACAATGAAAAATATAAAGCGATATTAGCAACAAAAAATTATATAAAAAAGTCTCCATATACTAACATTTCTTATGCTAAATTGCAACCTTCTTAAACGCTAATATTTTGCACAATTGCCATTTGCTTTAATGATGGCATTAAGCCTTTTTAGAAGACTTAATACAAACTTTCTTGTAACTTAACTGGTGTAATGTTCTTCCAGTCGTTCCTTATTTTATTTTTAAGATCTTCCCTATTTCTAACTTGGTGTTTTCTCACGCGACATTTTAATTCTTCCCACAGGTGTTCTATTGTGTTCTATGTTCGGTGGTGTATGAAGTTATTGGTGGACATTATGGATCATCCATTCACGTACAAGTCTAGCAGTGTGCTTGAGATCGTTACCTTGTTGGAATAAATAACGACCCTCAAGGCCAAGTTAGGAGCACTTCGATTTAGATTATCCCTTAGAATGTTTCCCCATGTTGGTTCATAATACCGTCAATAAAAACTAAATTGCCTATTCTATTGGCTGGCATGCACCCCCACAATAAAACATTACCTTCTCCCTGTTTCACTGTTGGACAAACATTTTCAATTTTCATAGCTGTATTTTTTTCTCTCCAGAGTATTCCGGCCATCCGACCTCTAAAGGTTAATTTTGTCACTAAATATAAGGCTTTCCCAAAACTCATTGGTTTTATTAGCATGTTCTCGGGTAAATTGTAAACGTTTTTTTTTAATTATTTTGATTTGATTCTAATCTTTTTCAGAACACTAGACTCTTCCCTTGCAGTGATCTTTCTGGAACGACAAGACCGTGGCCTTTTACTGATTTATTACGTACTGTACAGTGGCATGTGATTTCCCAATTATTTTACCAATAGTTCTAAAACACTTTTTCTATAAATCTACGATAATTTTTCTAACAGAAATTGGAAATTCGCAATTTTTATCACTCATTTTCCTTCAACTACGAAAACGTATACAAAAGTGATACTTTTAAACAAGTATGATTCATTTGTTTTTAGCGAAATTTGACACAGGCCAACTTGATAAACTATTAATAACTAATGATGCTGAAAAGCATTTTACTAAAGTGTATAGAGATTTTTTTGCTATAATTTTTTGTTGCCAATATCGTTTTGTTATCATTCAAATAAAGTGTTTGAAACGAATTTAGTGTTATTTTTATTGTTTCTTAGAAGATTACCGATAGATACTGTGAAAGTTAAATTCTAATTGAACTTAAATAAAAAGGAAAATAAAAAAATCTTGAAAAAGTCTAGTGTACGGAGACTTTTTATTGACTGTATTTTTGACTTTGATACATTAAATTAAAAAAACATCATATTATATATAAAAAAAAATCAAATATTTATGTTTATTTTTAGGTGGCATTCTCTCAGAATGTTTATCAAGACTGGGAGCAAACGTAACGGGAATTGATGCAAATCCCAATATAATTGAACTGGCCAGAAAACATGCAGAGAAAAACTGGCTAAAAGTAAATTATTGTTTTACCACAATTGAAAAGCACTCCCAAGAGAATGATGCACAATATGATGCAGTGGTCGCATCCGAAATTATCGAACACGTTTCGGAAAAAGAAGGATTCATCAAAGCGTGTTCCAATTGTCTTAAACCATGTGGGTCTTTGTTCATAACAACAATAAACAAAACATGTTTAGCAAACTTGTTGGCTATTTATGTGGCTGAAAATCTAATGGAAGCGGTGGCCAAGGGTACTCATCAATATGAGAAGTTTATTCCACCCCATAAACTTCAGAGATTACTAGAAGACAGTACGTAGAACATTAATAACTTTACTGAATCAATTATTCTATTGGAACCTAACTAAACTCGAAGAGATTTACCACTAAACATCAAATCACTTTTTTAAACTTATATTTGTACTACTACTAGATTAAATAATTTCCTGATGATGTTAACATGGTTAGCGAAACGTACGTCCAGAAGTTTAAAAAGTGACTAGGTGTTTAATGGTACACCTCGTTCAGTTTAACCTCAAAGAGATTTACTCTTACTTTAATACTGCTTAAGTCTATGAATCATCGCTTAGCGAAACGAGTTTTCAGGAGTTAATAGAGTTAGGTAGAGATATAGTGTTTAGTGGTAAAGCAAATTGAGTTTGGTTTTAAATTTAGGAAAGTGTATGGTATACTACTATGATCAAAAGATAAAATTACTTTTGTTTTAATAATTCGCGCTTTTTTTTATATCGCTACAGCCGTTTATTTTGTTTTTTTTTAGTTGGTATGAGTGTCCTTGACATCTGACATAAGTTTCTTTTTCAACCTGGTTTTTAACCCTTGCTCATACTAAATAAACTGAACCTGAGACAGATATGGACATTTTTTGTTTTAGAGGTTCTATCTGCCCCAGGAAATGTCCGATGATTCTGGATGGGGAGTTACAACAAAAGTCCAGCAACACTTCGCGAAGTTTAAATCGACGCATGAGAGATCGTTATCTCCATCGGAAATTGGAGACCGGTTTTGTCTAATGCCAGACACTTGATCAGCGAGTATCGACGGGTCGCCATTTGGCACGGATGCAGCGGATTTGCGATAGCGGGTCTTATACAAGCTGGAAACCACTGAAGTTCGGACTCCATAGGCTTGACGTCGGGCAATGTCATCTCGTTTGTCACGTTAGAAATTATAACGTTTTTTGTAATTGTTAAAAAATTCTATCGGCAATTTTTTAAAATTGATAAACTTATCAACCAAAGAATTCGCATTAAATTTTGTCGAAAAAGCTAAATGTCTCGTGCTGATGTATTAAAAATGTTAAGAAAACGTTGGGAAAGACTTTCCACGTCAAATAATTAAGAAAACATTAGCAAAACCAAGAATTTTGTGCTGAACAATCAGCCATTAAGTATAAGAAACAAAAAGTTGTGTGAACGAACTTTCACATTTTTCCGGGATGGTTTTTTTACTCTACTTAGATGTTCTGTCACTTCCTACATACATATGAATCACCGGCCTGACCACTCTCTTCATTATCATTTGCGTCATGTTCTGTCTCTGAATTATGGTTATAAATTGCTTATAAAATATTGTAGTCACAGTCACTGAAGTCACTATCGCCATCGAGAGGCTCATCTTCTGAATTGCCCTCTACCATTCACTGTTTCCAGATAGAAGAATCTGAACTCTTCTCCGCCATGATGGAAATTACAATAATCTCTGCCCCCGCAATATAAGAGCTGACGAAACAAATAAATGAATAATATTTAATTTTACATGGATTACCTTGGAAACAGTAGTCATCAAAGTATACATTTGCTACCTATAACATAACATAAGTAAATCAGAAGTGATTTTCAGATGAGTAAAAAAAAGTAAAACCACAAATGGATGTATTAAAATGACGATGTAAGACTAAAAACATACAAATTATTCACAAATTAAAGAAACAAAAATGAAAATACTTACATGAAAGGTCGCGCGGATATCATGTCGCTTGTCACATTAAAAATTATTTTGTAATTGTTAAAACAATGTATCCGCGAATTTTTAAAATGGATAAACCTTTCGATCAAAGAATTTACCTTAAATGTTATCAAAAAAGCTAAGTTTCTCGTGCTGAAGCATTAAAAATGTTAAGCTATATAAAAAAAATGTTTACAAGTGGTACAAGAACTGGAATAATGATGTTCATCAGTTGAAGATGAACCTCGTTGTGAAAGACCTTCCACGTCAAACAATGAAGAAAACGTTAGCAAAATCAAGGATCTTGTGCTAAATAATCAGCCATTAAGTATAAGAAACAAAATGTTCAGATTTGTGCCAAAACAATTTATAGTTTTTGATTCACGATGATACACAAATATTGCGATGGCCTATTGCAATATTCGTCAAATATTCGCAAAAAAATCACACAAATACCACTCTACAAACACCATATCACCAGATATAACACTCTCTGACTTTTTGTTTCCTGGACTGAAGAAACAACTTTGTGGACAGCGTTTTTAGTCCATAAAAACCCCCGGGAAAGTTCGCTGGCTACTTTGAAAACTGTTTCGAGAACTAGAAAAAACGTTGCGATATGTGTATTGCAATGAGAGGGGATTTTGAAGAAGGCAAAATAAATTTAGATAAATAAATGTCACGTTACTTTTTAATCAGAGTGATATATTTAAATTTTAATGTATTAATTTTAATTTAAATGGTGCATTAGAAGTGATTTTTTTCTCTACCTTTTTTTCATTTTTTGATGAAAAAACAAGTCTGTATGCTTCAACATCCTCCGTATTCGCCGAAATTATCTCCGTGTGACTATTTTTTGTTCCCGACACTCAAGCTGGCCATGAAAGAACCGTTGTTACACAAGTCATTGAGGCGATTCTGAAAAATGACAAAAAATCTATGGTACCATTGCTTGAACGTGTCCAGAATAGAAAAAATTATTCTAGCCAAATAACTAATTGATTTTTTTTTTAATTAAAACGTTCCGTTGTTTTTCTAAGATACTGTGTATTTTTCTTTATTTTTCATGCAAAACTACCTTATATAAATTGTTAATAAGTGGTGGACTAAATTTTGTTCGGATATTGTTCGTGGATGTAAACCGCATAACATTTATAACAGGAACGTTTGTAATAACACAATAAGGGGAATATTTTTTAAATTCGATTAAAAATATTTTCAATGATTAACCTTGAACTCTTACTAAGATACATTTAGCTGTTTTAGTAACCTGTTTTGTGGACTAATCAAATAGTGTTTTTTTTTCTAAATAATTTTCAGGTAATGTACGAACCAAACTAATACATGGGATGGCATACAACATATTCTCAAATCGATGGTATTGGTGTTCCGATACATCAGTGAATTATGCATTACATGGAGTAAAATATAAATAGTTCTGTACAATTTACATTAGTATAATAAATTGTTTATTGTTGCTTTTTATACTTTTTAATTTCTGAAATATCCCTTCTGCTTCTTTCTATGGTGCTACAGCCCATCAGTAAGCCTTGACCTCCTTCAAGCTTCGTCTCCATCCCGATCTTCAGTATCTCTTACATTGTCCTGCTACAGTTTCCTTGATCTACTGCTCTTTCTGTTACCCACTATTCGTTCCCTATGATCTATTCCAGAGTATACTCGGTCAGTCGCCATAGTTCTTGACTGTGGTGGTCGGCTATATCCAGGAAGGCTTTTTCTGTCTTCTCTGCGTTTTCTGACGAACCAAGGGGCATTCAGTGCCTGTTTCACAATCTCTGTGTAATTGCTTGAGTTCGAAATCATACCTGATCTTCAAATTTCCCTTGGCATTCACAACACCAAAAATTGTTCTGCGTACTCTTCGTTCAAATACCGCCAAGTGACTATTGAGGGTATCGGATCTCTTTGTATAAGTTTAGATCTTCGAATAGAGTACAAGGAATAAGTAGTCTTACTCTTGATAATAGAATTGCTTCACATATTATTTAGCAGCGGCGGCTCGTGGGTTTTTAAAGTGGGAGGGCATAGAAGAAAACAGTGCTGCTGACAGTTAATTAAAATTTAGTTTTTTAAAAATATAGTGGCCAATAGTTTTTTATTTTAAAGAGTAACTTGGCTTGGCCAAACAAAATAAAAATGGAGGAAAAACAAACGAATTATAAAAACGGCGAAAATTATGGAACAACCCATTAGAAATCTAGTTAGCATTGTAAAAAATTAACAAACGAATGACACTTCAATAGCACAGCTCAACAAATTAAAACTTTTTTCAGGTAATATTGATGGAAATAGGCGTATATGAAGTATTTTGTAACACGTACAGTTTTTTTATTACAGGGAACCGGTGGTGGTGAAAAAGGAGACGACATGTTTTACAATCTAATATTTATTTAATACAAACATGTAAAACGTGATAAATTTATGCAAATACTACTGAGGAGTATGTGAATAAAAAATATATTACATGAGATGTCATACAACGACAAAGACTTTCACTTTTTCCTTTTGTGTTCTGTAGCATCATCTCTTTTTAAAAACCGTCAGTAGTCGCTCAACATAGATGGGTTCCAGCGTCCCTGGTATCTTGCTTCCATCCTCCCGATGTCTTGGTGAAACCTCTCTCCTTTGATCGACGCTTACTGAATCCAAATTTTCCGGAAAAAATCCAAATGGGTGTGTAAAAAATGCATTTTTAAGGACATTTATATATAATATATACATAGTATTTCATAGGCTGTCAATAGTTCATCTAGGAGGTTTTTATAGTTTTCATTTGTCTTGTTTCCCAGATATCCTTCAGTACCCTTTTTTTTTATTTGGGTTTTCGCGACTATCTAAAACTCAAAAAATATCAAAAATACCTGTTCTTATTTAAAGAAAGAGTCACTGGGTAAAAACAAAAAACCAAACGGAGACAAATATCTCAGTGATTCTTTTTTGTAATAAATTTGCCTAACGAACAAAATTTTAAAGATATAAAAATGTTATAAAAAATTTTACAAACTTTTAACATTTGTTACATCGAAAGATGTTCCTAAATTAGACCTTATTTCGGCAGTAGAGTCTGTTGCTCAAAAATTACCTTTGGAAAGTGCAAATGAATACAGAATTAGGTTAAAACTTATCTTAGAAAAACAATTTAAAATCAAATCAAATTTATACCATGAGGAAAGGTTAGCTATAGATAAATTAAAAAAAGACACATTTATTAAAATATTGCCATCAGACAAAGGTAACGCCACAGTTATTCTGGACACTACAGAATATAATAACAAAATTAAAACTTTAATTGATGAGGGAAATTACACTAAAATACCTACAGATCCAACATTAAAAATAGAGAGACAAATTTACAATACATTATATAAACACAAACGTGAATTTACAGATCTAGAAAGATCACAACTTACACCACATTATAGTAAACCACTTCATTTCTATGGTCTACCAAAAATACACAAAACTAATATACCACTTCGCCCTATAGTTAGTAGTATAGATTCCCCATGTTATAAACTAGCAACATTTTTATTTAACATTTTAAATCCACTTTCGGGTAGAACAAATTCATATATTAAAAATACTTCAGATTTTTTAGATAAAATTTCGAACATTAAAATTTCAAACCAAAATTTAATGGTTAGTTTTGACGTTGTGATTTTTTTACTAATGTACCAGTTGATAAATCACTTTTAATAGTTAGAAAGAGATTAGAACATGACACAACATTAAAAGACCGCACTAAACTAAACATAAATACAATTTTGGAATTATTAACTAGGTGCTTAAAAACCTCATATTTTCAATTAGAAAATGATTATTATCAACAAAATTTCGGAATGGCAATGGGTTCTTCTCTTTCTCCTTTGATGAGTAATATCTTTATGGAGGAACTCGAGAAAAAAGCCATTAATATGTTGATAATATTTGTTTACAAGATATAAATTCTCGAGAGCCTACAATTAAGTTTACTTTAGAGATGGAGAAGGAGAAGGAGAATAAATTACCATTCCTCAACACTTTAATATTAAAACAAAACAACACATTAAAAACTACAGTTTACAGAAAACCGACAAACACAGATAGGTATATCAATTTCTCTTCAAATCACTCAAAATCGGTCAAAATAGGAGTAATTAAAAGTTTATATGACAGCAAAACTTGTTTGTACCGATAATGACACACTACAAAAAGAAACAAATCACATAAAAGACATTTTAATAAAAAACAATTACCCAAAAAATTGTATAGATAAATCGTTTAAAAATTTTGATACTAGACAAAACAGACAAGTTATTAATAACAATAATAATAACTCTCAAACAATTAACCTCACAATTCCTTATATCCGCGGTATTTCTGACACAATTAAAAGAGTAGGAAATAAATACAACATAAGAACGACATTTAAAACAAAAAATACTCTTAAATCTCTATTAACAAAGACTAAACCAAACAATATACAACAAAATACCAAAAATGTGGTTTATAAAATTCCCTGCGAATGTGGCAAATTCTATATAGGTGAGACATCTAGACCGTTAGATGTTAGAGTAAAAAAGCATAAAAACCTTCTTAGAAAGGGCGATTTTAATAAATCTAGAATTTGTCAACACGCATGGGAATCGGGTCATAAAATCAATTGGAATAATTCCAAAATGGTAGTAAAAGAATCGGTAACAAAATACAGCAGATTAAAAGAAACCGCTATAATTAATTTAAATAAAAATAACTGTATTGCTATGCCTTCGGTAGATTTAAATTCAATATGGTTCTCGATTCTAAAGAATACAATTAAACAGTAAACATTACCTATATATATATATATATATATATATATATATATATATATATATATATATATATATATATATATATATATATATATATATATATATGTATTTACATATATATATATATATATATATATATATATATATATATATATATATATATATATATATATATATATATATATATGTATTTACTTTCACTCGTTACTTTATATATTACGAATTAATATAATTTATTTTTTAGTTTAGTTTTGAAGACGAGGGGAGAGTACCCTCCGAAACGTTAACGTTAAAAGTTTGTAAATTAAATTTTAAATTTTTTTATAACATTTTTATATCTTTAAAATTTTGTTCGTTAGGTAAATTTATTATAAAAAAAAATCACTGAGAAATTTATCTCCGTTTGGTTTTTGTTTTTACCCAGTGACTCTGTCTTTAAATAAGAACAGGTATTTTTGATATTTTTTGAGTTTTAGATAGTGGCGAAAAACCCAAATAGAAAAAAATATATGAACACGCCACAATCATTCAGACATTACTTCACTATCCTTACAAAACACTTCCAAGCTGCCAATTCCTTTTCATTTATTTTCTCTTGAAAACGGAAATCACCTAGAAGCTTCCTTATTTGAGGGCCAATAAATATGCCCTCTTTTAGTTTTGCATCACTTAATTGAGGGGGTATTTCTTTTAGGTACTTGAAACCACTACCGTCTTTGCACTTGGTTTTAACAAAGTTTTTCATTAATCCAAGCTGAATATGGAGAGACGGAAGAAGCACCTTTTTTGGGTTAACCAGGGGGGCATATTTTATGTTTACCATATTTTATGAACCACTACCAGGTTCAAAAGAAGATTCATGAGGCCAATCTTTCTTGCGGTAATGTTCTGTTGTTGCCATACTGTCCCATAGACACAAAAAAACAGTAATACTTTGTACCAAAATACCCCTTACCTTTGTACTCCAACGTCAGGTACAAATAATTTTAATTACTCCATGACATAAAGGAGAAGCAGATACTTGAAAATGACACGTGCCATTTTTTCTGTGAAAAAGTGTTTTAATAACTACCTAAATGAAACGCAAAAAGAAAATTCTCATCAATGTTACAAAAATCATGTCGATCTGTGCAGTAGGGACAACCTTTATGGAATGACTATATATTTCAAGGTTATTTCATTGTACTTGATTGGAATATTGTTCTTAGGAATGATCTCAAAAAATTATCAATATTGTATATTTATATATTTTATCAACTATAATAATATCCAATCTATTGTTATCAAATATTTGCTCAAGTACTGTTAGAAAAATAATTATTTGCTAGTAAAGGTTTGTAGTTTTAATCTGTTACTCTCTTAGATCTGTTAACTACACTTTTATATATATGTTTGTTTTGATTAGAGTACATCTTAAGAAATTCCCAGTTTCTTATTCGAAAGTATAGTTAGTACATATGGCAATCCATCTACGACAACTAACTGGTAAACGTTGTTTACACAAAAGGTAAATATGGCAGTTTATATTTAATACTAAAATATAGTGTATAGTGTATATATATATATATATATATATATATATATATATATATATATATATATATATATATATATATATATATATGACAACATTTTTTTATAGAATTTAGAAAAAATCTTTCAAAATTAATACGTGTCTGAATCTGACACGTTTATAACTGAAATCTCCAAGTTAGACGAATGTTTCAAAAATAATTTTCCATAGACCAAGGGGGTTTCAGTGGCGAAAAACCTTTTTTGTGATATCGATCTGTTTTCTGAATTATTAGGTCATCAACTTTGTTGAGTACCTTTAACATTTATTATGATTTTTTCTACGTTAACATTTATTTGTATTTATTATATAAGTAATTAATATAAACTTAATCGTCAAAGTAATCTCCTTCAATTTCTAGACACTTTCCCAAAATGTCAAACTGTTTAATTCCACGTCAAAAAAAAAAACCTGACAATTTTGATGCGAAAAAGTTCCTCCAGTATGCAGAAAGTTTTTTTTTTTCAATTTGGATAACAATGTACACAACATCAAAGCCTCTATTCTTATTATCAGCTGTGATTTCGTAGGATACTTAATCTTGTAATATCTATAAAGTCTCTAATATTTATCGGCGATTATCCGGTACAAAATCCGTAATTTTTTGTAATTACCAGGGGTGACGGTTAATAATTATTTTTAATGATTTTAATTAATAATTTCTAAATTACAAAAACACGTTTAATTTGGGAGAAAGGTAAGAAATGTTTTATTCAAAATATGCGTCATCGCTAGCTGCACATTTTTCCCAATTTGGCGCGAAATAATATAAAACTACTGTCAGATGTCAAGAACACGTAAAGCGCTGTATTTTTTAAGTCACCCACATTTTCTATCATAGCAGTATTCTATATAAATAAAATGTAAATGTTAGTTTGTTCAAAATCTTAAATCTCCGAAAGTTCATCACCGATTGCTTTGAAATTTTGACACAACAGCGTCATCTGTTGGCGCGAAATAACATGAAATTGCTGTCAAATGTCAAGAACAGGCATACCAACTTTAAAACCAAATGGCCGTATACATAAAATACGTAAAACACGGGGTTTCTTAAAAGTCACTTACATTTTCTATCATAGTAGTATCTATATAAATAAAAATGTAAATGTTCGCTTGTTCAAAATCTTAAATCTCCGAAAGTTTATCACAGATTGCTTTGAAATTTTGACACAACATCGCATTCGAACACGCGCGTGTTTTTATATACCTATAAATGTGTGACAGGTAAAAACATGCTTCATTTGAAAAACAGCGCCATCTGTTGGACGTAAAAGCAACATAGGCTATACTAAATATTTTACCGCAATGGGAGCGCCATCTGTTGAACGTAACAGCATCTCATGCAATACTAAACATTACTCATGCCAGATAGCGCGCTTATTGACAGCACCTGTCACTTAGCATTTTCCATATTTCCGATTGCATTGTTAAATTAAATTTGCATAGATTTCGATTTATTTTCATTTTGATTTAATTATTTAACCAGACTGAGCCACAGTGACGCGTGGCTGAGTACAGTTACTACATAATTTTTTTTTCTGACATACATCATCCTTGTATTATGGGGTTTGCTAATTGATCTCTGAATTATAGAATTTGATATAGAAAATGATGAATATTAATTTAAGTAACTTTTTAGATTTTCTACCACTACAAACTCTGTAGATACCCAAGAAATTGAACATTTTAAGAAATATTCAGATAAATGGTGGGATCCAAATGGCCCTCTAAAAGGTCTTCATGCCCTCAATAAGTTACGAGTTCCATTTATAAGAGATTGTTTAATTAATGAAGGTGTTGTAAATGAAAATTATATAAACACAGCCTCACCTCTTAAAGGATTGTCGGTGCTGGATGTTGGGTGTGGTGGTAAGTTTTACCTGTCATTGAATTTACTCTAGAGGGTTTTCAGTTTAATTGTTTGTTGCATTGATAATCGAGTGCAATAACTTTTTACCTCGACCCCCAATGAAAACTCCACTTTTCAAATGAAAAAATGCTGTGGAGGCATGCAGTTTCGTACCGTACTTGTAAGATGTAGTTCCAGTAATGCCTAACTGGAAATTTGACTCAAATAATGTAAAAAAGTCCGAACAACCAAAAAAGTGTGGGATGAAGAGTTAGCACAGCTAGAAGACCATCGAACAGGAACTCGAAGAAACACCTCAAACAATTTCTAGAAGTCACACAAGTTAAGAAACACTCAAAGGAGAGTCGTTGGTTCGCCTATGTACTCACAGCTGAGGATAATGAAGTTTCGATAGTATTGTGTCATTACACTCCAGATTCAAGAAAGAACTTCCTGAATAACACGCATGGCCTGCTCGATCACCGGACTTAAACCCCCTGGATTATTTCTTCTGGGGATATCTGAAATCATTAGTTTACGCTACTCCATTGAAGAATTTGGATGATTTGCGAAATCGGATAATTGCTGGGTGTAACTCAATTAGAAATGACCCTGGTGTATTTGAAAGAGTTCGGCAGTCAATGACGAGAAGATTGAATGCTTGTATCAAGGGTGGAGGAAGTCATTTCGAACATTTATTGTAGATTGAGCAAGTTTACATGTACTTTTTGATAATAAAATGTTGTTAAGGGGGTATTCTAATCTAGAAATTTGAAAAAAATCAATTTTTTTTCTCCATATTTCGATAGTTTAGATATTCACGAATATCTCCCTAAAAGGATTTTTCAAATTTCGAATTATTTTTAAAGTTATAGTCATTTTAGTGACGTAACACCCAGACCGGTTTGGGTGGAGCGGTTGTAACAATAGGCGACTGAAGGCTGCAGCTACCTGAAGATTAATAACTCTCTCTCCTTTTTTTCATTATACGCTGAAAATCAGCAATATGAAGTAGCAGAAGGCCCGATGTATGGAGCTGGGATGGCTGATTAAGAGAATGTAAGTTATATGTATGCATCTATCAGTTACACTGCCTGACGTAAAACTTTAAGCGTGTTTTTCTCGAAACTATTTTTTTCGATGCGGTTGACATAATATCTCAAGTTCTAGTCGACCGATTTACTTAAAATTTGGGATGAATATTCTTTATATATTCCTCTATCGTATGAAACAATAAAAACTTTCAATTTTTTACTTTTCATTTTCTTAAAAAATTCGGAAAAATTAAAAAATTAGTGGGAAAATCGACCTCAATTTTTGAGTAGCCACCATTTTGCGAAAAAAAAATTTTTGACACTTTTTCTGGTTCATACGATACTGGCCTTTATACTGATATAAAATTATCCATAATTTTATTTTTCAAATGACCAGGAGGGTAGATATCATGACGACCGGGACACGCCTTTTTTCCCCCTCTACTTCAACGACGCATAACTTGCTGAAATTTTTATATATATATTTTTTTAAATTTTTTTATGTAATCTCGAAATATGAATAAGCCATAAAAAAATGGATAGAAAAAATATCAATTGCTTTTTTTATGAATCCTTAAAAAACGCTCGAAATTCGGGCTTCTAGACTAGAATACCCCCTTAATGTCGTAAATTTTGTTCACCCTGTATCTTCGGAACAAAAAGGTTTTTCAAAAATCATTATACAACAAAATATTCTTAGAATAAGTCATGGAATAACCCCTTTAATATATATGTATATGTATATATTATATATATATGTATATATATATATATATATATATATATATATATATATATATATATATATATATATATATATATATATATATATATATATATATATATATATATATATAATGCAGTGTCAAATTTCCTTGGATTGCGTCCAGTGGGACAACAACACAACAACCTGCGTCTCCGCCTTAATGAGCATTTTTGTTGGTTGCTTCACTGGAGACGAGCCCCATCCATCCCTTCAACTAGAGGGCATATGTTTTCGTCTCTTGACTATTGACGTCTCTTGATGTATAGACTTTGATTGTTTAGACTATTATATAATATACTATATTGTTTACTACATTTTTTATATTACTTTTCAGGTGGTATACTTTCTGAATGTTTATACAGACTGGGGGCAAATGTCACTGCCATCGATGCAAATCCCAGCCTAATCGATACCGCTAAAAAACGTGCCAAAAATAAATCCTTAAATATAAATTACTCCTTTACTACAATTGAAGAACATTCGAATGAATATTTTGAGGTATATGATGCCGTTGTTTCCTCTGAAGTTATCGAGCACATTTCGCAGAAAAAACAGTTTGTTCGAGACTGTTGCAAATGCCTAAAACCTTCTGGATCCATAATTATCACGACAATGAGCAAAACATATTTAGCAAACTTTTTAGGGATATTTGTGGTTGAAAATGTTATTGATGTCGTACCTAAAGGTACACATCAATATGAGAAATTTATTGTACCTCAAGACCTGCAAATGTTATTGAAAAGAAGTGAGTGTTATTATTGCTAGAGAAGAATAAATGTGTAATATGCTATTTCTTTTGGTAGATCACGTACATACCAAGGTGATACAGGGTTTGACCTACAACTTTTTGACTAACAATTGGTTCTGGTGGTTCAGCACTTCAATAAATTATTGCTTACATGGAGTAAAATATAAATAACTATAGGACTCTGAGTATCAAACATAAAACCTGTTTTGCTATTTAACATTTCTTCAATTCACTATTTTATATATTACATGCTTTTATTTAAAACGTCAATAATTAAATATATTGAAAAACCAATAACTGAAAAATAATTTTCTTGAAATAATATTGTATTTTTTCGTGTACACGATGAGTTACATTTGATACAAAAAAGTATTGAAGCTGGTGGCGTATCATTCGATCTGGCACCACTGTTGAGTTCCGCTTTGGAGGAGAGGCATGGCAACCTCTGATGCGTAATAGTCACGGCGGTCATCGTGAAGTCATCGTCATTCATCAAGAAATCTTCAGCTTTTTCTTTTAAATATATCCACTACTTTATCTGCATGAATTTCTGTTCCATAGTGAATGTTCATGAGAGCCAAACCATTAAGTCTGTTTTCACTTGTAGTGTTTCGTAAATAGTTTTTCAGTCTCCTTAGGCTCGAGAAAGACCTTTCTGGTGTAGCAGTGGATACATGGTAGCCAAGATTTGTAGTAATGTGTAAATATTAGGATGAAGGTTTTTATCGCACATATCTAGGCATTCCAAACTAGATTTCGAGGTAGGCGAGATACTTGTCATCATTGTTTTCCATACTTCAAGTTCTGCTTTAACCACTGATATGTTGCTTTCGGGAAGCAGTGACGAGTACATGGAAATTGCTTCTTCAATTTCAGAACTGGCAGTAAAATTTGAAGGTAGCACACCAGAGAATGCTGATACTACTTTACGATGTTTGGTAAACCTTTCAACCAATTGTTGAATTGTATGATCAAGAAATGGAGTGAACAAATTAATTTTGTAATACGTGCATACATCCAATGCAGGAATGTTCGGTCTATTTAATTATCTTCCGACGACGCGTGGCATTCGCAGTATACCACCATTTTCTTCCAGTAAAACCTTTGCGTCTTCATAGAGATGAAGATATTCGACGTCAGTGTTGTTTCTCAGGAGTTGTAAGACATTAATAACATCATCTACATGTTTGAATGCCGTGATAAGATCGATGTCAATTGTCTGTAATTGTTTTGATAGCGACAATGTATAGCTCATAACTTTTTGAAGAATCACTAAACACATCACAAAATCCGAAGATCGAAGCGTACTTAATAATTGGGCGGCTTATTGCGATGTTTCCTTATTGTGATTAAATTGGAGTTCTTCGAGAGCATTCACAATCGCTGAATAAATTTCCCTGAATCTTATAATAGCTTCATGTTTGTGGACCCACCGTATTTCACACATTTAGCTCTTGAATTTTTTCTTTCAACAAAGCAAAGCGTTGAGCAGAATGTCGAAAGTAGGAACCAACAGATTGCACAATCCTAATGCAATTTCGGACATTTGCTAATGAACATGAATCAGCAATAGCAAGGTTGAGAGAGTGTGCACTACAGTGTACATAAAGAGCAAGAGGAAATTCTTGGCGAACATAAGCTTGGGCAATGCCAAGGACCCACTCATAGCTGCAGCCCTATCGTAACCTTGACCAACCACATAAGAACATTCAAGTCCATGCTTTTTCAGAGCTGTAATAATAAGATTTGCGAGACCGGATCCTGAAACATCGACCGTTGGAATGTACTCAAGGAACATCTCTTTAAGTATATTGTGTTTATTATCTGTAAAATCAACATATCGAAGACATAACTAGACTTGTTCTACATGTCCGATGTCGGTGGTTTCGCCAGCCAGAATCGCAAATAGTTTGGCTTTCTTTACTTCTTCAATTATTTTATGTTGAATTAATTCACCACAAATGTCAATTATTTCGTTTTGGATATGAGGGCTTGTGTACAGGGCATTCTTCTGTGAAGTATTCAAATGCTCAGCCAGATCTTTATCTCCAGACTCAACCGCAAACCGCAACAGGGCTCTAAAATTACCATCATTCTGTAGTGGTTGTTCAGGTTCTGGTGATTCTGGGGTAATTTGTATGCGCCCCGAATCGATTTTACCTCTCAAGGAGATGCCTTGTTTGCCGCAAAAAATTATAGTAAGCCAATGAAATAGAAACTTAGATACTTCTTAAATAAAATATTGTTTTTCTTTGGTATAGAAAAACGATTTTCCAAGCTTTTTATGCCTTCTAAAAGTACGACTCTGCAAATAACTCTGTAAGATAGTCTTCTATTTCTGGTATAACACCTTTATTTATTGTGAATTTATTTCCAATAAACCACTCCTTCATGTTTGGAAAGAGAGAAAAGTCGGACGGGCCAAGTTCGGAAAATAAGATAAATGCGGCATCAATTCTTAACACAAATTGACCAATTTCACTGTTTCAATGGCGGGCGAATGGGCGGGTGCATTGTCGAAGTGAAACAACCCCTTTTTATTCACCAAATTTGCGGATTTGGTTTTTCCACTACCATTCAGATCTGAAACGGTGGCTGAGATGCCACCCGACTCTAAATCAAAGTTGTCGATTCAAATTTCTTCTACCATTACAGATTTTTTCAAAACCTATCATGGATTTCTATTAATTATTACCAATTTTCCCTCAGCGGTGATTTGGTAAATTTTCGTAAAAAATCAAAGCACCATATTCACTAGATATGGCACCGTGTGACTTTTTCCAGCTCTTTCAATTGGAGAAACTCCTTTTATAAGTCGTTTTGAGTCCATAGAAGCCGTTCCAGAGAGTTTGCTGACCGCTTTGAAAGAAATACCAGGGGTGGATACCAAAAGGGGAATACTTTGAAGAAGACGAAATAAATTTGGGTGAATAAATAAATACTTTTTGTTTTATTGAAAACGTAACCTTACTTTTAGATCATAGTTTAATAATTTGAAACTTGGGGTATAATAATGTATATTAATTATTATTACTCAGAGCTAAAAGTCATGGAGGCCCTTGACCTTTGATATTCTTATACCACTAAGTGTCGGTATATTGAGTTGCCTATATTTCACTCACGCTTCGAGATATCGACCACAACCGACATCGTTTAAATGCACCTATCAAGAACTGGTGTCTGACGTGAAGCGACTCGCCCTTGGGGGGCATGTCTATTAATAATAATCCTAATTGTTTTTTGAGCTATTTTTTACTTCGGGGAAAGATTATACAGGTCAACAAATTTAAACTTTTTTGAGATAACGTTGATGAAAATGGGCGTATATGAAGTATTTTGTAGTCCTAAATCCGAAAATGATAAACTAATTACTGTAACACGTACAGTTTTTTGCAAAAAAAAAATGAAGGGTAAAAAATGCATTTTTAAGAACATGCGACACCATAGTGTTTCATCGGTTTCAAGAGTTCATCTATGATGTTTTTATAGTTTTCATCTTGCCCAGAGATCCTTTCACTACACTTACAAAACACTTCCAAGCTGCCAATTTCTTTTGATTTAATTTTTCTTGAAAACAGAAATCACCCAGAAGCTTCGTTATTTGAGGTCCAATAAATTAGCATGTATTTAGTTTTGCATCACTTACCTACGGAAATATTTCTTTTTGATAGTTGAAACCATTACCTTCTTTGTCCATGGCTTTGACAAAGTTTTTCATTAGTTCAAACTTCATATGGAGAGAGGGAAGAATCACCTTTTTTGGGTTAGCAAGGGGAGCATATGTTGTGTTTGAAGTACAAGGTTTAAAAGAAGTTCTATGATCCCAATCTTTCTTATTGTAATGTTCTTTTGTTGCCTTACTATTCCATAGATACAAAAAAACAAAAAAGAACTCCTTACCTTTGTACTCCAAAGGCAGTTACAAATATTTTCAATGATTTCATGATATAAAGGAAAAGCAGGTGTTCTCATCAATGTTGCAAAAATCACGTCTGTGTTAATATATGTAGAAAAATAAATTGCGAACAACCCCGGTATAATTGATTTGAATTTATTTATATTTGTTATACATGATATTTCATAAGATCTATAATGATAAGTAAATTTATATTGATTTAATTTATAATGAATTAAGTTGATTTTCATAGAACAAAGTAGGCAATGATAGATCAGAGAGACCGATCGATTTATCTCGTAGTTTCTTCAGATTTAGCATTCCACAGTCTAACAGATATTTGGGAGGTTTGATTTCTGGTCTTTCGAGTAGAAATTCGCAATATGCCCTTGTTGATCTAAAAATGCACATATTATTAAAGAATGTCAATTAAAACATAATAAGATGCAATTATAACAATATTATTCATCAGTAGATGTATTAATTATAATTGTTCATAATAATTTAGCGCTTTTCTGTATACAATTCTAAATTTATACTTAAATAAATTCGCAATAAATTCTTTACTTTGTTGAAAACCACAAAACGAAGAGCTATTACTTAATATATTCACAAAAGAGGTCGCACTATTATTGAAAAGATAAATTAAGGACAATATTTTTTTTTCGCGCTCCATGTACTCGAACTGCTCATTTCTTCAGACGCCCTCAAAGGTCAGTAAGCATCTCCCGGTCCGATTTCTGGCCTTAAGCCGCCATCAGTCGGACTCAGAGCTGAACGTTCGGAACGCAGTTGAAAAAATGACCAAAGGTATGACCGTATATATCGGCTTTTTCGAATGCAGTCTACCATATTATGTAAAGCATGCCATCCTGAATCTTTTGAATAATTTTAATAAATCTTCCACGAGCCCAATTGCAACTTTTCATGCAAACTATATAAATGGTTGTATCAATTCATCACCTATTCTTTAACTAAGAAACGGGGATGGGATTGATGTAATTCATATTTCAAGTAACAAGAAGAGTAATAAAATGTTTTTATGGGAGTTAAAGAAAACTTTAATTCCGATAACTTTTCCTTAACTCGGATAAATAACACTAGTTTACACGGTTTTTATACCCCAGCTGAAAGTTTTTAATTATTATTTATTTAGGTAAATTCTGTCACCTCTGCTTTTAGAAATATTTATTTACTTAAAAATGGAAAAAAAATCAGCATGAATAATAAAAAAAAATTAAAAATGGCTAATTTTCGCCTTCTTTTTATAGTTTTTTGGATCGGTTTCTCTTATAATGGACCAACACTAATCCCCTAACATGTTTTCATCCCAAAATCCTTAATGTCGTTTTTCGAAAATCTTTACATCATTGTGAAAACGTCCCCCCTGTTCAGAGAAAAAAAAATAAATCTTCAGTGACATGTTCACTTCCATCTGTTGAAAATTTTTCAATAAATCTGCAAAAATATCTTAATAATTTTCACTTTTTTTATTCCCGAAAAATTCTTTGACAACCATTTTGAATGACTTCCAAACAGCTTTTTCATTAACAGATAAAAGGCCTTCAAACGGAGGATCTTTTACAAGTTTATGGATCTGTAGGCCAACAAATATCCCCTCTTTCAGTTTTGCTTCTGTAATACTTGGAAAGTAAATCTTCATTAATGTAATGAATAATGTAATGGTAATGAATCTTGCTTTGATTGTTTAGGGTTTAGTGTTAATTTGTTTAAGGGCTCAGGACAGTTTAATATTTGTTCAAAATACTTCGCAAGTTCTTTGCAATTGTCTTGGTTATTTAGAGCTAATTGTCCGTTTTCGTTTTGGAAGCAAAGACTTTGCGGTTGATAGCCTGCTAATTTAGTTTTAAATATTTTGTAAAAGTTTCGGGTGTTATTTTTTTTGGAAATCTTTTTCTATTTCAGTAAGTTGATTGTTTTCATATTTTCTTTTAGTTTGTCTAATTAGCTTCGATGTTTCTTTTCTTACCTCCAAAAAGATGTTAGAGTTTATTGCTGTTTTTTGACTGTTCCAATCTTTGAATGCTATACTTCGGCTTAATACTGCTTGCTCGCAAACTTCATCCCACCCTGGATGATTTCTACGTTTTTGTAAAGCGACCAACATTAAGGCTGTTTGAATAATTTTTTGTTTCAATTCTTGCCAGTTCTGTGCTGGTTGTTTATCAAGCTCTTCTGTTAAGGCTGGTTTTATTTTCGTTGGGTCGAACTTTGGTATTAGCAGTCTCTTTTGAATAAGTTTTCGATGTTTTAAGCTGTTTGATTTTAGTCAAGTAGTGATCCGTGTCTATGTTAGCTCCTTTCCTGACTTGAACATTCAAAATCTCTTTATAATTGGGGTACGAAATGGCAACATGGTCAATTTGAAATTCACCCATGTACGTGTTTGGGCACCTCCAGGTCTTTTGTTTTGTTATTTTCTTCTTAAAATGGGTCGACATTATTTTTAGATTAAACTGCGAACATTGTTCAACCAATCTTCTATCATTATGGTTAGTCCATTTATGAGCGGGAAAACTGCCGACTGTTTTGCTGTACTTTTTTCTTTCCCTAGTTGGGCGTTAAAATCACCCAATAGGATTTTTACATGGTTAGAGGGAATTTTAGAAATAGTCTTTTCCAGAATTACCCAGGACTTATTTACTTTTTCAGGATTAGATTTATTTTCTTCGTTAACTGGGAGGTATATATATATATATATATATATATATATATATATATATATATATATATATATATATAATATAATCTAATATTTTCACACATGGTAGATAATGTTTCCAAATCATTCCGGGTGTTGATCTGTTGATCTTGACGTTTCGCCAAAATCGCATTTGGCATTTTCAAGTGTTGCCCTCTTCGACTGAAGAGTCCAACTGACATGCGTCGTTGTGCTCGCTTTTATAGCCGGCCGGCGACAGCGCAGATTATATCGGGGTAGTTCGGGACTATTTGCGGCGCTCGGCACTGCACTGCTGTTGAGCATCCGTTTATCGATTTTTTGATATATATATATATATATATATATATATATATATATATATATATATATATATATATATATATATATATATATATATATATATATATATATAGTAAATGTGTATGTATGAATTAAGTTGTGCGGAATAGCAGAAAACTAAGAAGAGAAGGTACTTTTTAATACTAAATATTTATATATAGTAATTGTTTCTCTTTCACTGATCAAAAGAAAAGTTTATTTTGATTTCCTACGAATTCCGAACTACGAATTGCATATATACTTACTTCAAATGTGTTATTCCCTGCCATACGGTGGCCATGCTAGCTAATTTTTCTGGTACTTTGTCGCAGCTCATCCATTTCTTGAAATAATTCTCCGCGGGCGGTCTAAGTTGCATATCAGATGGCAGCCGACGTCCGAAAGCAACATAGGTAGTTTTCTTCTTACTAGCTTTCAGGTCTTTTATTATTTCCCGATGAAGAACCGCTCGCTGAGCTTTCTAAAAGTTATCACTCGAGATACAGAAAGTTATTTCAATAAGGTAAGGGTCAATCATAAATGTAGGCGCAACAACAATGTTAAACAGAGATATGAAGAGGAAATCGATTGGCCATCCCTCTATAACTCAGACTCTAAAATGTTGAGAGAGCCAGAAGATCGGTTCTTTGGAGTACACTGCGCTATATCAAAACATCGAGCTCTATATATAAATCAGGAAGAGCCACCGCCCATCCTACTTAGCTATTTAAAGTTTCATCTCTACCTAAACATGGTTTAACTGAAAGAAGTTTACCACTGAACCACATCATCCCTGAACTGAACCACATCAACCTGAATCATATCATCTCCTGATGATGCTAAGATGGTTAGCGAAACACGCGTCGAGATTATCTCTAGATCTGGATGAGCCGCAGCTCCTCCTATTTGGCTAATTGAGGTTTCATCTCTCACAAATTACGATTAAACCCGAAGAGATCTACCACTAAACACAAAATCACTTTTTCTAAGTTTAATATATTTATTTCTTATATAGTTTTTATAATCTTCAAAGTTTTATATATCTTTTAAGTTATTATTTTAAGTTTTAATAGTTTTGCTATTTAAAAAGGAATAAAACAATTTTTTACCTTGTTAGCTATCACTTTTATTATTAAACAAAATTTGTGTGACTGTAGTTTGTTGTTTTATTCCTTTTTATTCCTTATTCCTATAGTCAAACTATAGTCACACAAATTTTGTTTAAAAATAAGATAATAGATAAATAATATAGTATATATGATAAATATAATATAGATATATAATAAATATAGATAAATATAGAAAAATAAGTGATAGATAACAAAGTAAAACATTGTTTTATTCCTATTTCAAAAATGAACTATCACAAAGTAACGGACAAATCACTTAATAATTTGCTATTTAAGTTCCTTAGAGACATACGTATAAAATTAGGGTTAGCGAAACGCCCGTCGAGATGTTTAAAAAAGTGGTTTAGTTTTTAATGGAAAATATCTTCGGTGTTTCACACCGAATGTTCCAGTACTGTTTTGTGAAGAAATGCTTAAAATCATTGCTTTTTGAAATGTTATTTTGATGATGAGTGATAAAGCAAATATCAATTTGAATGATTATGTTAAGAAACAAAACTGCCCATTTTAGAGAGCAGCGAATCAATAATTTACAGAAAACACCTCTTCATAGTTCTAAACTTACTATTTGGGACGGTATTTCGAAAGAAGTTGTTGGTAGGTGTGATGCAGAACTTTAAAGATTAGCTACAGATGTGGGAGGACATCATCTTTCCTATATAATCTTCCGAAATATAACAATCAATATATATTCATCAAAACTGCATTTATTATAGATTATTTTGGTGCTAACACGCTTTTTTTTAATATTGAAAAAAAAATTAATATTTTAATATTGAGTGACACTTAAAAAAAATGTTTTCTTTTTACGCAACCCTGTATAATAAATATTAAATTTAATTTCTTGTTTCTGATTTTTGCATAAAAAATACTTTTTTAAGGAAAAATTGATAGTAGGCTTTTAAATGATGTACTTAGCTTTTTAATGTTTCAAACGTTTATCATAGATTTTGCTCTGCACATGTTTCGCCTTGTAAGGGTTTTCTCAGGAGTAGCTTGAACTAATACATTAGCCCAAGCACACAAAAGCAATAATACATTAGGCTTGAGATACTTGAGAAAGCCCTAACATATGTGGAGCAAAATCTATAATAAAAGTTTGACACATTAAAAATCTACAAGTGTATTATTTAAATTCCCAATAGTTTCATAATGTTTCACGAGGAACCTACTGGAAAATCCATAAACATTATGAAAAAATTGATCTTGTTAAATGGAATTTGAGATCTGTCAACTTACTGATGGTAAATTTCGTGCCTCTGCAACTTTTTGAGGTACTGATGCAAGCTCCCTCACATTCACTTTCAAGGAAGTGGCAGAGTTAGTATGAAATCCAATCTCAAACATCTCTATAACGGCCTGAACGCTAAGCGACAGTTCTTCATCGCCTCCTAAATCTCTCAGCCATTCGATAAAATCCGTAGCTATCTAGAGAGTATATATGTATTTAGTTAACTATTGTTGATCTTAAAAATAGGATTTTTATTACCTTTTCGGTTATCGCTTCTGCTTTTTGATTCAAATTCATTTCATCCAAGGCTAGAGGAGGTAGAGTGCGCCAAACGGCAGCTCTGCTGGGTTTTCGTTTAAAAAAGTTCATGTACATCTTTGATCTGACAACTTCGGGTCGAGTTACTGGTTCACTAATGATATTAGAATTCACAGAATTGTTCAAAAAGTCGAAGTTATTTTGAAAGAAAAATTGTGATTTTAATGATATTATTATTATTTTTATTATTCACGTATGGGCCCTGGTGGACCATGCGAAGTACAGTTAGAGGCGTTTGTTGTTGTTCCTTTGTGCCTTCCTTTGCGCTCATACTGATTTCATTCTTTCACTGTGAATTTTGCTCTCGTCAGACGCATTTGTTCTGGTCTTCCTACATTTTTCTCTCTGGCCAACCTCCAAAATGTTAACCTTGTGTCTGAAACAGTTTCTATCATGAATTTCACCTTGTGTAATAGTTGCTGATCTTAGGCCCTCTTTAATTGCAGCAATCCATTTAATTGTTTCTATTTTAGCTCCACTCCACTTTTCATAAAATTAAATGAGCGTGTTTGCTCCATATAGACATTCTGGCTTAATAACTATGTTATAATGTCTCAGTTTTGTGCTTTTAGATATGCATTTTTTGTTGTAAATATTTTGTGTCTCAATGCAGTTTAAATTTTTTGACATCTATCCTTATTGGCCGTTTTTTCTAACTGATTTTCCATGATTAATTTACCCAAATATTTGAATTGACAGACTCGTCTGATTTTACCATATTTTGTTTTTAGAAATGGTGTTCCTGCAGGTCATGTATTGTGTATTTTCAAAGAAAATTTGGAGTCCCACCAGTCTCCTTCTTCCGGAATTCATTCGGTTCGCCCAACTTCTTCTAGAATTTTGGCTATTGCCTTGATTGTAACTGGACCAGCGGATTTTAAAACTTCAGCAGTGCTTCCATCTTCACCACAAGCTTTGTTATTTTTAAGTCGTTTGATTTTCCTAATTATTTCATCTTCATTCGGTGGTAATGAATTTGGGTTTATTCATTTACGGTTTAGTGGTGGTAATCTGTTTAAGGGCCCAAGACAGTTGAATAGTTGTTCAAAATATTTGACAAGTTATTTGCAATTGTCTTGGTTATTTAGAGCGAATTGTCCGTTTTCCTTTTGGAAGCAAAGACTTTGACGTTGATAGCCTGTTAATTTAGGTTTAAATGTTTTGTAAAAATGTGAGGTGTTATTTTTTTCGAAATTTTTTTACTTCATTAAATTGATTGTTTTCATATTTTCTTTTAGTTTGTCTAATTAGCTTCGAACTTTTGGATTCGTGTTCTATGTTAACTTCTTTTCTAACTTGAACATTCAAAATCTCTTTATAATTGAATTCACTCATGCACGTGTTTGGGAATCCCCATATATATACATACATATAACCCAACCGCTGAGTTCCGCTATCTCACGTGTGAGCAAGCCCCACCCATCCCTTACATTGGAGGGCACAAGGTCTAATTGGTGGTTAGACCCAGCGGTTAGGTGTGTATAACTCCTGACTACTGTTATCTCATTCAACGAAGTCTAAAGAAATTAAAAAACTGCATGTATAAGCCATCCGACGAGAAGTCGGCGAAAGTATGGGTTGTTTGAATGTGGAGAGGGTGTCCCTATTCTTGACGAGAGAGCATATGTCGGTACTCAGATGAGTTTAACCACCATCAGACGAAACATGTGGCCTCCAATGCAAGGGATTTTTCTTTTGAATTAGAGGGATCCATGGTTGCCGGAAACAAGTAACTAATTGTGTGCGTCTGAAACTTCGCACCACGCCATCTAACAAAGCATACCTGACAAATAAACAAAACAACTTTTCGTATAATCCTCATAATTTAAATAAATTGAAGGGCTTAATTAACTGGGGTTGTAATTTTTAAACATTGGCTTGAAATTACTTAAAAAATCACCACTTACAGATGGCCCCAATACTTGTATAAGGCAATGGAAAAAAATATATACTAAATAGTAGATAAACATAATTATATTGGATGATGATTAGATGATCTATGAATAACGGTACATCAGTTTTTCTAATGGAACCTTCTGTGTGAAACACTAAACTTAAGGACATTTACCACTAAACCACTTTATTTAACATATATTTAATCTTTTGATTAAATCAGCCCTTGATGATGGTAAAATGGTTAACGAAACGCGAGAAAAGTTAAATAAAGTGATTTGGTATTCAATGGCAAATCTCTTCAGTTTAACAATGTTGTATGTCCTTACAAAATGTTTTCTGTTTCAGGCGGCTTAACAATCTCCTCTCCGTGTTGTACATATTTTATATCACCAGAAGATCTAAAAGGATTTCAAAATATTTTAATTCATATTGCAAATGATTCCTGACTGTATATAATACTTTTCAGTGCATCGTTTCCCAGTTTTTATGCTTGGACTGGGACTGAATACGTCTTTTATTTTTGATGGGTCATGCTTATACACTTTGGTTTGCTCCAAATCCTGGCGAAACTTCTTACTTTGGGTGCTAAGTTTGGATAATACTTTATCCAAAAGTCTTTCCGGAAAAATTTCCTTTAATAGAACTTTTTGCTTGTCAGGTGGCTAAAAGTGAACATAAAACTAACACAAAGGTAGTCTGAAAAGTTTTCAGTCCCAACATCAAGATGGCGTTACTCGTCAAACATATTCTGGTAACCTTAAGATAACTTTGAAAATTTCAGTCATATTAGTTGTTTAACTGTCATTTATATCAGTTGATGTTAGTGTTTCTGTAAACATAATTCGAGCCGTTAAATTCTTGCATTTAAAAAGCAAGACATCTACGCAAACTAAAGCCGCGATGGATGATGTTTACGGGAACCCTGTACCATCATTTGGAACCGTGAAATTCTGTCCAGCTGAATTTAAACGTAGTCGTATCAGCTTGGTTGACGATGAATGTTCGGAACGGCTAAAAACTGGAACCATTACCGATAATATTGAAAACGTTCACTAAATGGTGTCAAACGACCATCGAATTAAGGTTAGAGAGATAGCAGAGGCTGTGCGTATCTCGAAAGAACATGTTTGTCATATATTGATCGAAGATTTGGATATGAAAAAGGTAACCACGCGCTGAGTGCCACGATTCTCACTCAGGACCAAAAACCCATTCGAATGTTTATTCCCGAAGCCCTGTTGAGGCACCTGAAGCGAGTTTTGACGCCGATTAATAACTGTAGATGAAACTTAGATACACTACTATACTCCTGAAACCAAGGCACAGTCGAAACAATGGATGTCAAGGGCGAATCGACTCCGAAAAAAGCGAAGACAGTTCCATCGACAGGGAAAGTAATGGTGACTATTTTTGGAATTGTTACGAAGTGTTAATCGACTATTTTGAAAAGCAAAAAACCATAATAGTGGCATACCACGCATCATTACTTGATAAGCTGAATGCATAAATTGCAGAAAAACGGCCACATTTGAAAAAAAAAGAAGGTTTTGTTCCACTAAGACAACGCACGGTCTGACACTTCAGTGGTCACCATGGCAAAAATTCACCAATTGGAATTGATTGATCATCCGCCGTATTCACCAGATCTGGCCCCCAGTGACTTTTTTCTTTCCTAGGCTCAAGATTTCGCTCGAACGACAGATATTTTCATCGCCATCACATTCGTAAGCGGCTATTTTACAGAACTCGATATCAACTACTATTTGAACGGATTAAAGAGTGTAAGTGTATAGAATTACAAAGAGACTATGTTGGAAAATGAAACTAAATTTGACAAAAAAATTCTGGTTTCTGTGTATATACCTAGTATAAGGTGGGTCTAAAATAGTTACATATGCTATCTATTTCTGTTGTTTATACAAGGTGCTCCATGGAGAACGGACGTATTTAAAATGAGAAGCACTCAGTTAGTAGATGGAAAGGAGCCTGCGACAGGTGTCTGCAACGCCCTGTGCGACGCTGTTTAGTGACCATCATGCCACTGGGGACTTGAAAGCACCGAATATTTCCTTACGATTCGTTTGTCAATTGTTTTTGCTTGTCAATGTATCATATTTGCAACAATAATTGATATGTTGAAGAAAACGAATATTATATCGAAGGCCATTCACAGTTACAGCTTCACCAGTAGCATTCTGAAAGAAATACGCCCCAATTACATCCCTTGATCATAATGTACCCCAAACAGTGACTCGTGTAGGATGTAATGGTCTCACATGAATCAATCGTGAATTCTCCTCACCACAAATGCGGCAATTTTGTTATTAGCATAACCACCAATTTCAAAATGTGCTTGATTTGTTTGTTCTTTAATCAAATTGATAAATACAGGATGTTTTGAATGATTCAGAAGATTTAGTTCCTATGTTATTTGAACCTTGCATGCCTTCAGAGCCAAATCCTTTTGTAAAATATGCCATATTGTAAATTTACTGAGTCCAATTGTTCAAAGTCCAAATTATTGTAAACGTCGATTAATGAAAATTTCTGGGTCTTCACTAACACTTTCTCGTACCATATCAATATGGTCTTGTGAACGACCACTACGACTATATAATGCTCTTTTATCATCCACCGGGACCGCCGCCCATTTTCATAAAATAATTCAACAATTTTAACGCGTTGTTGTATTGTGTACGACTATATTTATTTAAATGTTATTCATTACACTTCTGAAATCCGATTAGGCCTAGGTATAACATCGCCATCTATGTTTAATTCAACAATTAAAAAAACCGTTCATTTTGAAGTACCCGTTATTAATTATTTTGAAAACATTAAAATTACTATATGAATATATGTCATAAATTATTATTTTTCAACTAACTAGGACTACTAAGCAGGGATATTCAAGGATTTTTGAAAATGCTTTCTTCTTTCTCTAGGATGGGCAACAGGAAACTGATTTAATTTCTCATTAATTTCTTGTAAAAAATATCATTGATTAACATAAATACAATCAGTGGATCATGCCATTTTCAATGCTTAAATAAGGACATTTTTCACGGAGACACGTTTTGAGCTGGTACCACATCTCACCGTTGTTTTTGGACTATGTAGTAATACCTGGTACAATTCAGGGGGATTTACTCAGTACCAAATTAGACATATTTATTTATTGACTGATGATTGATGAAAATGTCATTCATGATGAAAATATTTATTTTCTTCAAACATATCAAGCATTGCTTGAGCAAATGTGAGACGTTGTTGCTAGATCCCTCGAACAAACGTCTCGTAAGCAAACATACGGTGTTTTCGAGTCTACATCAACATAATGAATACCAAACAGCATCATATCAGCATACAGCTGTAGGCCCCCATATCCCTTTACTTCCCTAGAAAATCCAAGAGATGGTACTCGTAGCATCAGAAATGGTTTTTTAGCAAGCATCAATATTCACCAGATAACTGTCAAAATCTCAGTTATATTCATTACATGATTTCGTTTTTATTGTCGATTGTACAAGAAACTTTTGTTTATTTAGAAAAATGGGAAAAGTGAGATTCCAGTGGTGATTAAACAGTTATATTTAAATGGCGCAACGCCTAAAGAGATCAAAGCTGAGTTGGATGAAGTTCATGGCACGTCTGCTCCTGTGTTTGCAATGGATAAATGAGTTTAAAGCCGTACATCAACAAAAGATGAACATCGTTCGGGATGTGCAGTGGAAGTGACTACTCCCGAAATGATCGACAAATCACAATGTACGAAATAGTTGAGTCCACAGGCTTATCACACATACATAACTGTGGACGAAACAAGGATATATTACTACACTCCAGAGACAAAGGAACAATCAAAACAGTGGGTTTTTGAAAGCAAACGGGCTCCGAAATCTTACATTTTAGACGGCTTAAAATAGTTGGAAAAACGCTTAAAAAAGTGTATAGTGCTAAAAGGAGATTATATTGAAAAATAAAAAAAATCTACTTAAAATAATTTGTTTTTCTACCTTTTTCTTAGGACTTATTGAACGACCCTCGTATTATCATATCGAATTCTCCTAATACAATGAATACTAAAGTTGTAAGGAGATATTTGGAAAAATATCACCTGCTTTTTTGAAAATATCTGTTGATAATGTCTAGATGCATGTTCAAATACTTACAATTGTAGCATCATCTTCCAAAACTTTAAACAATTTGTACCACCAATTTCGAGTTTCGGGATCATTTCTCTCATATTTGCTTCTCTGTACTAGTCTGGAGCATTCTTTTGATTCATTTTCACTAAAACAAGAGCGACAAAATAAAAAACATATCAGAAAACAGTAGTGAAAGATCAAAAAAATATGTTAAAAAATGATTACTTTTTATGACCTTTTAATTTTTTTCGCGAAATATCTTCGGAACTAACGTTTATAACTGACATATCTTCGTTAATTTAGTATTATATACGTCAAGGTAAAACGACAGTTATGTTGGTAGGAAACGGTAAAATCCCAGGAAAAGATGTTATCGATAAAACTTCCAATAATAACAAACAGCTGTAGTGGCTCTATGTGAACCTACTTATATGATTTAATATAAAGGGTATTCCATTAAGAGGTTTCGAATGTTGGTAACGAATAAAAGTGTAACGAAGCTGGATAGTGTACTATTATACGTGGAATACAACATCTGTCAAATGACCGTCACGACTTCTCTGGCAGCTCACAATTCTTTTGTTGAAATTCTCGATTACTGCTGAACACATTTGCGGAGTTATGTCACGAATTATTCGCCTAATTTCTTCTTTCAACTGTTGAACGGTTTGCGAATTATTTTCGTAAGATTTACTCTTCATATAGCCCCACAAAAAATAGTAGCGGCGTCAAGTCGCATGACCTTGGTGGCCAATTTACGTCCCCATTCCGGAAGATCAGCCTCCTTCCAAACTGTGTACGCAATAAAGTCAATGTTTCACGTGCTGTATGACATGTCGCACCATCTTGTTGGAACCACATATTCTCTATATCCATGTCCATTATTTGATCCCATAAAAAAACATCAATAATCATTCGGTATCGTTCTCCGTTTACTGTAACAGCTCGTTCATCTTTATCTTCAAAAAAATACGGTCCAATGATACCCTCAGCCCAAAAACCGCACCAAACTGTGACACGTTGAGCATGCATCGGGATTTCGTGGATTTCTCTAGGATTTTCATTGCCCCAGATGCGACAATTTTGTTTATTTACGTAACCGTTTAAGTGGAAATGAGCCTCGTCACTGAAAATGATTTTATCGCAAAAATTATTGTCATTTGCCTTCATCTGTAGGATCCAATTGGCAAATGCACGGCGTTGCCCATAGTCGGCTGGCTTTAGCTCCTGTGTTAGCTGAATTTTGTAAGGATGTAGACTTAAGTCTTTTCTCAAAATTCGCCACGTTGAAGTTCTGCTGATACCCCAATGTTGCGCGCGCCTGTTAACAGACATTTGTGGATTTTCAGTAACACTTTCACGAACCGCCTGAATATTTTCAACCGAACGAGCAGGACGTTCCCGGACTTTTGTCGATATCCTTCACAGATCCGGTAGTTTCGAATCTACGCACTATTTTGCGAATGGTTACTTCTGACGGACGATTGCATACACCAAAGGATTCACGAATTCGCCGAAATGTGGTTCTCACAGAACACCCATTTTGAAAATACGTTTTAACAATGTAAACACGTTGTTCTACTGTGTAGCGCTCCATTGCTGAAATTGTACTGAATTCCACAATGAAACCGAATAACATGAACAAAGTTTAAGATAAGAAGACTAGCAAAACACAACATTCGAAACCTGACATTGACATTGACAGATGTTGTATTTGCTGTATGCATTGACAGATGCTGTATACTTTCAGGTATGTTATGAAACGTTTCTTTTATTCGGTTCCAACATTCGAAACCTCTTAATGGAATAGCCTTTATATGAATGAATTTTCAAAACTTTAATCAATGGTCAAAAATCTCGAGAACGCTTTGAGATATCTTAATGAAATTCTGTACACAAACATCAGGAAATGTTGGGCTACTTTCTGGGTGTATTTTCATTCATTTTTCTTGTCGCATATTTGAAATCCAAGGCTAACTTGAATATTTTTACATGATAACAGTACTTAAATTTCTCAGTGTTAGGCCGGCCGCGGTGATCTGGTGGGTTAGTCGCCCGCCTGGCAATCTAAAGGTCGCTGGTTCGATTCCAGCGCTCGGATGAGTGTTTTTCTTTAATTCTTCTGTCCATCTTACTTACTACCCTACACACACACTTATATACACTCACATATACACACACACACCCACACATATCCAAACCTAAATGTCTGTGATTGTTTCTAGGCAAGAGTGTAAAATCCGACAACGAATTACCCCTCAGTCACGTCAGTTAAAGGCTGGGTAAGGCCGGATGCCTTCTGAGAAGTGTTTTACGTTGGTCACTCGCCAGTCGGTAGGTTTCCTGATAGACTTATGGGTACAGATAACCAAGGGTTGATAGCATGAGGGGGGTGCTGGCTTGGGTTTATCGGTAGCTGATGACGGTGGTTCGGAACCCACTTTAAGCTGTAAGTCCAGTCGTTAAATAGCCTTAGATGCTGATGCGCCTCTAACCGTAAATCCTTTCCTTTTCCTTTATCATTGTTGGAAAAACATAGGTTTTCTTGAATTCAACGAGATAAATATTGTTTTTTTTTTAAAAATTTTTAAAAATGATTAAAAGGTTTTTCGGCTTCTTTTGTCAATATCAGATTTTAAAAAATATATCATAATTATTATTTTTTATTAAAAAACTATTTACAAGGGGTGTTCAAAGTGCCCACCATTAACTTCCTGGTAGTAACGGTACGTCGGACGAAGCCTTGAATTGCCTTTTCCCGCCAGATAAGAGGTTTAAGATCTTCGAGGTTTTCTGGCCTATTAACATAAACCCGGCTTTTTAGATAGCCCTAAAAAAAATTGGGTGGTGTCGAGTCTGGTTACCTTGCCGGCCATTCGATAGCTTCTCCTCGACCGATCCATAGTTTTGGGAAAGTAGTGTTTAGAAAATTTCTAATGTTAATGCAATGGTGTGCAGGTGCATCTTCCTACTGTAATCATATTTCAAAACTTGGGGGATGATGTTTTCTTCCAGTAGATCGAAATACTTATCTGCTGTCAAGTTGCCATCAATGAAAAAAGGTCCTATAGTATTCTTGCCACTAAATGTCATAGAAATATTTAAGTTTTGAGGATACTGTGTAAACCTGCTCCACCCAATGTGGCTTAGGACTAAATCTCATCGAAATATTTAAGTTTTGAGGATACTGTGTATGAACCTGCTCCACCCAATGTGGCTTAGCATAAGCGCAGTATCTACAGTTGTGTCTGTTAACATGATCATTTAAACAGAATGTTGCTTCATCTGTGAAAATGTTATTTGAAATAAAATTTAGATTCGTATATATTTTTTTTCCATCAGAACTTTGCAAAGCTCAGCTGTTCGATCAAAATCATCTATTGTATTTTTTTTTAGGATAATTTTTTTATTATTATTATTTGGATTGAGCGTATCTACAGTATCTACAGTTGTGTCTGCTAACATGATCATTTAAACAGAATGTTGCTTCATCTGTGAAAATACTATTTGAAATAAAATTTTGATTGGTATATATTTTTTTCCATCAGAACTTTGCAAAGCTCAGCTGTTCGATCAAAATCATCTATTGTATTTTTTTTTAGGATAATTTTTTTATTATTATTATTTGGATTGAGCGTATCTACAGTATCTACAGTTGTGTCTGCTAACATGATCATTTAAACAGAATGTTGCTTCATCTGTGAAAATACTATTTGAAATAAAATTTAGATTGGTATATATTTTTTTTCCATCAGAACTTTGCAAAGCTCAGCTGTTCGATCAAAATCATCTATTGTATTTTTTTTAGGATAATTTTTTTATTATTATTATTTGGATTGAGCGTATCTACAGTATCTACAGTTGTGTCTGCTAACATGATCATTTAAACAGAATGTTGCTTCATCTGTGAAAATACTATTTGAAATAAAATTTAGATTGGTATATATTTTTTTTCCATCAGAACTTTGCAAAGCTCAGCTGTTCGATCAAAATCATCTATTGTATTTTTTTTTAGGATAATTTTTTTATTATTATTATTTGGATTGAGCGTATCTACAGTATCTACAGTTGTGTCTGCTAACATGATCATTTAAACAGAATGTTGCTTCATCTGTGAAAATACTATTTGAAATAAAATTTAGATTGGTATATATTTTTTTTCCATCAGAACTTTGCAAAGCTCAGCTGTTCGATCAAAATCATCTATTGTATTTTTTTTTAGGATAATTTTTTTATTATTATTATTTGGATTGAGCGTATCTACAGTATCTACAGTTGTGTCTGCTAACATGATCATTTAAACAGAATGTTGCTTCATCTGTGAAAATACTATTTGAAATAAAATTTAGATTCGTATATATTTTTTTTCCATCAGAACTTTGCAAAGCTCAGCTGTTCGATCAAAATCATCTATTGTATTTTTTTTTAGGATAATTTTTTTATTATTATTATTTGGATTGAGCGTATCTACAGTATCTACAGTTGTGTCTGCTAACATGATCATTTAAACAGAATGTTGCTTCATCTGTGAAAATACTATTTGAAATAAAATTTAGATTGGTATATATTTTTTTTCCATCAGAACTTTGCAAAGCTCAGCTGTTCGATCAAAATCATCTATTGTATTTTTTTTAGGATAATTTTTTTATTATTATTATTTGGATTGAGCGTATCTACAGTATCTACAGTTGTGTCTGCTAACATGATCATTTAAACAGAATGTTGCTTCATCTGTGAAAATACTATTTGAAATAAAATTTAGATTGGTATATATTTTTTTTCCATCAGAACTTTACAAAGCTCAGCTGTTCGATCAAAATCATCTATTGTATTTTTTTTTAGGATAATTTTTTTATTATTATTATTTGGATTGAGCGTATCTACAGTATCTACAGTTGTGTCTGCTAACATGATCATTTAAACAGAATGTTGCTTCATCTGTGAAAATACTATTTGAAATAAAATTTAGATTGGTATATATTTTTTTTCCATCAGAACTTTGCAAAGCTCAGCTGTTCGATCAAAATCATCTATTGTATTTTTTTTTAGGATAATTTTTTTATTATTATTATTTGGATTGAGCGTATCTACAGTATCTACAGTTGTGTCTGCTAACATGATCATTTAAACAGAATGTTGCTTCATCTGTGAAAATACTATTTGAAATAAAATTTAGATTCGTATATATTTTTTTTTCCATCAGAACTTTGCAAAGCTCAGCTGTTCGATCAAAATCATGTATTGTATTTTTTTTTAGGATAATTTTTTTATTATTATTATTTGGATTGAGCGTATCTACAGTATCTACAGTTGTGTCTGCTAACATGATCATTTAAACAGAATGTTGCTTCATCTGTGAAAATACTATTTGAAATAAAATTTAGATTGGTATATATTTTTTTTCCATCAGAACTTTGCAAAGCTCAGCTGTTCGATCAAAATCATCTATTGTATTTTTTTTTAGGATAATTTTTTTATTATTATTATTTGGATTGAGCGTATCTACAGTATCTACAGTTGTGTCTGCTAACATGATCATTTAAACAGAATGTTGCTTCATCTGTGAAAATACTATTTGAAATAAAATTTAGATTGGTATATATTTTTTTTCCATCAGAACTTTGCAAAGCTCAGCTGTTCGATCAAAATCATCTATTGTATTTTTTTTTAGGATAATTTTTTTATTATTATTATTTGGATTGAGCGTCTACACATGTTTTGCTTTAAAGCTAAGTGTTACACATAAACCTTACCATTGTCTACTATATCAATTAATTTAACGAATTTTCGTCATTAGTTTTTGTTTTTTGTCTTCCCAATTTTAGACGACTTTTAATGCTGCCTGTATCATTAAATCATTTTACCATTTTTGAATCTGTTGACTTCATATTTTTGTTGTTGAGTCATATTTTTATTCGGATGTACTTCATTAAGTATTCGCCAAACTTCGTGATTCTTTCTCTTTCAATTCGTCTATTGGAATCTTCGGTGTGAAACTAAACTCGAAGAGATTTACCACTAAACACCAACATCTCGTGATGATGCTAACGTGGTTAGGAAAACCTGAGTCGAGAAGTTTAAAAAAGTGATTTGATATTTAGTGGAAAATCTATTCGAGTTTACTTTCTCTTGCAGTTAAATACATATTGATTCCAAATACAAATTGAATGAAATTTAAAATTCACAAATTGACTTTAACAGTTGTCAAGTTTAATCAAATACTTCATCTGTCATCCATTGCTTCATACCCTACTAAATGAAAAATATATTTTCCCTAAAATAGACCGAAACACCTTATAGCCATTCTTTTAAATCATTACAATATTTACCTGTTGAATTCAGAAAAAAAGTGCTCTTTCCAACGATGCCAAATTCAATTACTATTGTCATTAGAAAAAAAACAAGTTAGAATTGGATTTCTAATATGCGACAAGAAAAAAAAAATAGCCAGAAAGTGACAAACATTTCCTGATTGTGTACAAAATTTCATTAAGAGATCTCAAAGTGTTCTCGGGATATCTGACAGAGGATTACTTTGAAGGAGACTTGGATGAACAAATAAATTGTTTGAGTTTTATTTAAATAAAAAGACACTTTACTTACTACATTGATTTTAAGATATATTTTGAACTACGGTAATCCTCACGTTTCACGTTTTCTCCTTATTTTCAATTTATTAGTGAAATATTTACGTGAATGAACAATTAAAAAATATATATATATCATCATCAGCTCGTGTCGATCCACTGCAGAATGAAGGAGTCTTCAGCATGCTTTCAAGGTCCTCGGCTTTCCTCTGTCACTCGGGTCCTATATAGTTAACGATATCATCAGTTATCGAGCTATCGGTCTTCTTCGCGGACATTTGCGATCAAGCGGTATCCACTGCAGAATTGCCCTGGTCCATCTGTCATCCCATCGCCTCACTACAGGCCTGCCCATCTCCATTTCAATTGCTTCACTCTTCTAATGATGTCACACACTTTCGTTTATTCCCTGATCCCTGATCCATCCAGGGCTTTCTGTCTCGTCTTGTAATGCCATGCATACATCTTTCCACTCCCCTCTGTGCTACCCGAAGTTTTTGAATTGATTGCTATGTGAGTGTCCAAGTTTCACTTCCGTATGTCATAATAGGCAGTACGCACTGATCGAAGCCTTTTCTTTTCAGGCAAAGTGGGAGTATGCTCTTAAACACTATGTCATGCCTGCCAGCAATACTTAACGCGCCGTTCCACCTCCCGGGCGGTATCCCCCTCCATTGAAAACGTCTGTCCAAGATATATAAAGTGGTTCACAATCTCCAAATCCCTTCCTAAAACTGAAATTCTCCTGTTCTCAGCGAATTTATTGAACATAACCTGACTCTTTTTCAGGTTTATTTTTAAGTCAAATGGTTTGCCAGCCCTTTGCAGCTACTCCGGGTCTTGTGATTTAGGTTTGAACCATTGATCTTTAACCATCCTGTTCACAATCCAATTTAACGAAATATTATATATATAAATATATATATATATATATATATATATATATATATATATATATATATATATATATATATATATATATATATATATATACAACGTCGCAAACCCGCTCCAAATAATGCTATTGCAATATTGCGACAAGAATTATTTCAATGTATGGTAGTGCGTGTATTTACTTTCCATTTAAAACAGCAAATGTATTCTGTACGCGAATATCACGATACTCTTCTTATTTACGGGAAGACTCTCCAAAATTCGTTATGGGCTAAGCCTATTTACGGGCAACAATACCCAGAAAAGGCGCTTCCAGCTGGGAAAACAAATTCTGGAAGACTTTTGGATACAGATAGTGTGGTTCCAAAATTTCAAGAATGTGGGCAGCAACGAGAAACCGGTCCTGAAGTCGAAGAACAAATTTTACAGCTTGGTGAAGGGAATTCTGCCAGAACCAACAGAATAACTAGATTTTCTCTTTTTAATGATTTTCAGCAAGACAGGGCGACTACTCACATCAGTAGGATATCGACATATGTCGTTAGGCAATTAATTGTTTTCCAATCATGTGCTCTCTAGATATGGGGATATTCTTTGAAAATCGTCATTTTTAACGCAACATAAATTTTATTTGGGGCGTTAATTAAATAAGAACGTCTACGTTGACGCTCTACAAAATATTACGAAGCTAAAACTCTGAATACAAGAAAAACTCGAATAATAGAAACAGAATACTAAAAGTACTGGGTGATGTAATGAGCTGTAGGCGGTTGAGATTTGAAGAGTATGTATGAAGAGACAGATATCATCTTTTGTGCGTTATCAATAAAAAAAAATGCGCGTGCAGCACCGTACACGTGATAGAAGTGACTTTCTCAAAAGATAAAGAATAAGAGAGATTTAGTATGAGAGGTGGAGAGAGAGAGAGAGAGTATCTCAAAAGAAATACAATATAAAACTTGCATAAATATTTTTTTTTAATAATTTTTCAACTTACATTTGAAAACGACTCGATAAGAAAATAATTATTAATTTATCATGATAAAATGACGAAGGTAAGAAAAATAAGAGGTAAAAAATGTATAGCTCTCTCTTCTGTACGTTATATCTTCCTTCTCTCACATGTAACGAAATGTACTTAAACGTGACGCGTCCTTGAAATTTCACTCTCAATTCTCGTCCAATTATCGATTATCGAATCGCCGCCTAAGAAGTTTCACTTCAATAAATTCTTTTTTTTTCTGTAACGTAAATTAGTCAGATTAATTATTGAGTTTGTATAATCGCGAGTTTCTCTATTCTACCATGTATTATATGAACTATAGTTCATCAAACAAATGAACTAAAAATGATTTTTGGGTTATGTCAAGAAACTGATAAACGATAGTTCAAAAAAACACTAGACTCAGTATCAAAAGGAAAGGAAAGGATTTACGGTTAGAGGCGCATCAGCATCTAAGGCTATTTAGCGACTGGACCTACAGCTTAACGTGGGTTCCGAACCACGGTCATCAGCTACCGACAAACGCAGGCCAGCACGCCCCTCAGGCTATCAACCCTTGGTTATGTGCCTACCCATAAGGCTATCAGGAAGCCTACCGACTGGCGAGTGACCAACGTAGAACACTTCTCAGAAGGCATCCTGCCTTACCCAGCCTTTAACTGGCGTGACTGAGGGGTAATTCGTTGTCGGATTTTACACTCTTGCCTAGAAACAATCACAGACATTTAGGTGTGGATATGTGTGGGCGCGTGTGTGTATATGTGAGTGTATATTATTGTGTGTGTAGGATAGGAAGTAAGACGGACAGAAGAATTAAAGAAAAACACCCATCCGAGCGCTGGAATCGAATCAGCTACCTTTGGATTGCCAGGTAGGTGACTAACCCACCAGACCACCGCTTCCGACAGACTCAGTATCAGCAATTATTATTAAATATATGAAATGTTTGTTGTTTTAATAACTTTGTAACAATAAAGTAAATGAAACCACAAATTGAAATATTATTTAGCTTTAGTTTTTTTTCCGTATATATTATTTATAATGTCATCACTTCCATTGAAGGAATCACTCTGTCAAATATGTGTCGTTTGCGGACTTGTTGCAGGAATAGTTGCATAAATACCAGGGGCGGCGGTTAATAATTCTTATTTTTTTTTAAGTGATGGCGCTGGAAAATATGGTAGGTTCACAGTCTATTCCTTTATGTCATTTTGTTGCAATGACAGTACCTTTCGAAACGCCATTGATTTTTAAACGTCATTTTTTTCGTGTGGTAAACATGTCGAGTTTCGAGCCAAATAAATAGCATTTCCGGCACGTACTGCTTCTCTTGTTCAATCAAAAGAAAAACCCGAATAAAAGTCGCCATATACTTGTGGAAACTTACGGTGACAATGTCCCAACGCAAGGCGCTTGTTGACGTTGAAACGGTTCAAAATTGGTGATTTAAACTTGAAAGCCAAAGAATACCCAAGTCAACCTAGAAATTTGAAGATGCCAAATTTTGGTCGCTAAACAAGGTTAAATTTTGGTCGCTAAACAAATATTGATTGTCTGCATGCTATGGGAAAGATCCAACGGGCAGGAGAATGCGTACCACCACAGCTGAACAACAAACAGATGGCAAAGCGAAAAACGGTTTGCGAAGTTTTGCTTTCTCGGTATGAAAGAAACACTTTCTTCATTGGATCGTCACTACATACGAAAAATGGATATATTTGTCGAGAATCCAAAGCGCAGAAAATCATGTGTTGATCCAGGATAACCATCAACATCACAAGACCGAATCGCTTTGAAAAAAAACAATGCTGTGAATTTGGTGGGATCAGAAGGGTCTTGTGTCCCATGAGCTTCTGAAACCAGGTGAAACAACTAAACTCGTTCGCTACCGTCAACAGATGATCAATTTGAACAATGCATTGATCGAAAAGCGACCAGAATGGGCGACAAGATTCGGAAAAGTGATTTTGCGGCATATCACATAGAGCGAGAACGGCCATAGACTCCATTTTTGCACTTGATTGGGAACTTGGTGGTTGGGACCACCTCGAATTGCCAGAGAGATGGGGAAAATGTGCATTTAGAGGTGGCGCATACTTTGAACAAACCACTTTTTACCTTTCTCCCAAATTAAACATGTTTATTGTTTTACACTAAGAATTTTTAACCACTACATCATTTTAATAACCATGTTATTAAAAATTTATTAGACTTGGAAATTTTCTAATCAACCTCATATGTAAACAGTTAATGGTTGAAAAATAATTTAAGCCCATTTAATGACAATTTAAGTCCTAAGCAATAACCTCACCAAAGCATAAAGAAATCGTAAAACATCGAATGGTATTTCCGACACACTGTATAATCTAAATCCGTTGCTTCACTCATTTCCAACCAATGAAGTGATTTCATTCTCGTGTTGGCGTCATGATTCTCTGCCGTCGTCTCCACGGCGACTAAACTTATCGCCAACTGATTCGGTGAACCAAACGAACAACCAAACATACTCGGCATTGACCAACTGTGTGGAAATGCAAAACGTGTGTCCATGTACCTAAATAAAAAAAAAGTCAGACGGTTACCTCCTACAATGTCTTAATCATCGCCTTTCGAACAAATTTTAGTCCAAATTTAATATCATTTAATCCATGTTGTTGAACTAAGTGGTGCACCCTAATATTTCACAGGTATGTATTGCTTTAGTCATTGTCTAAATATTTTCTTTACTTACGAGGTATAGTCAAAAACTTGCTTTGTAATGGGCTGGTGAAAAAAAGTCTAAAAACATGTAACATTTATTACAATTTCTACAAATTTTAAAGTTATATATAATTGTCGCTTTATTATTCAACGGTAAATTTAATAAGTAAGCATACAGAGCGTCTCAAATATGCTGACAAAAAATATAAAAACAACTTTTTTTGTCAATTTTCACAGTAAAGGCTTAATGGTTTTTCATAGTATGTGTATGTATTAGTATATGTATGTGTGTATATATATATATATATATATATATATATATATATATATATATATATATATATATATATATATATATATATACCAGGTGTCCCATTAAGGATGGATCGCGGCCGTATCTTGAAAACTATTTATCCCACAGCTTTGGGGAAAAAAAATTGTACTAAAAATGATCATGAGAAATTCACCAAAAATATTTTTAAGCTTCTAAAACGACCGCAAGAGGGCGTGACGAGCTAAACATTTTTAAAAATCATTTTTTTGTGTATTTTCAAGTGTTAACCGAGTAAGAAAAATTCTCAGTTATAATTAGCAAACTGTCTCCTACAACTTTGTTTTATGACATTTTGTCGTAACTTCGCGAATAAAGAAGTGGGTGGGGGGGGGGAGGGGGTAGTTTTACCTATTTAGATAAAAAGTCGTCTAATGTCCGTTTGCCTAAACCGATTTTCCTCAATTTGGATTCATTTAAAAGGCAATTGCTGGGACAATCAGATAATCTGGGTAGATAAATTATTTAGTTTATAAATGAAACCGCGAGGTGGCGTTACATTGAACAATAGTTTTTTGAAGTTTTGTTCAGTTTTTTCAAATGGAATGGTACAGCTTTTATTACATGGCTAGAAAGGTAATTTAAAGAGAAATCATCCAGTGAAAACCCGAAATCGATATCTCTGACATGTCAAGAGATATTTTGATTTTTCTGAAAAAATCAGTTATTATTTCACTACTACATGCATTAAGTTAAAAAAATATTATCCTAATGTTTGCCTTCCTTCACACTTTACCCAGGCTTAGGACTGGTCCAAATTCTTCGTGCCATATTAATTTGGAGCGTGTTTAAAGGCCAACGGGCCAACAACGAAGATAATAATAATAACAACAGTCAAATAAAATTAACAGCACAACAGTCTAATAATTAACAGAATCTGAACTTTAACCTTTCTAAATGTTCAAAATGCCTTCCATCCTTAGAAATGCAAAGATTTATTTTTCGACGAGTACTAAAAACGGCAGCTTCAATTCCCACTCTTGAAATGCTGGTTATTAAATTTTGAATGCTGGTTCTTTCAATCATGTTTTCTCGTGTGGTAGGACGAGTTTGAAAAACAAGGTCTTTTAGTCTTCCCCACAAGTTAAAATCGAGGACTGTCAAATCCGGTGAGCGCACCGGCCACGAAAATAAACTACCACCTGCCACCTGATAAAGAACCACCTGCGAGAAGTGGGCAGGGCATCCATCATGCTGGTACCACATTTGTCTTCTTGTTTCCAATTTAAATATGCTTCACTATTCAAATGTCCATTAAAAATAAAGGGACCAATAATTTTGTCTCCCAAAACACCACACCATACGTTCACACTCCATCTATTTTGGTGGTTGAATTCTAACATCCAGTGTGGATTAGCAACTGCCTAGTAGTGCATATTATGTAAGTTGACGCCTCCATCACTGCTAAAAGTAGCTTCATCAGTCCATAGTATGCGTTTTAAGAATTGTTTATTTCCACTACACATATTTTTTAACCAGTGACAATAGTCTAACCGTCTGTCGAAATTGTTATCCAAAAGGGCTTGGTGTAAGACAACATGATAGGGGTGCAGCTTGTTATCTCTTAAGATTCGATGAACGGATGTCTTGCTAACACCTAATTCTTCAGATATTTGTCTGATACTTAAATGGGGGTTGGTTTCAACATTAGCCAGAATATTTACGACATTATCTCCATTACGAATCGAACGTAACCTGGTGCGGACTGAATCTGGATGCACAATTCCTGTTTCTCGTAAGCGTCTTGCTAGACATGTAAGCACCTTCTTCGAATAATGCCTTCTTTCGGAATATTGACTTGCATATTGCCGCTCTGCAATACATGCATTTTCAAAACATTGGAAATACACCGCCAACATGTCATAGGCATCGTTATTCGTAAAAGGTATTGTTAGATATTATTATAATAATTATTAATAATCAATAAATGCAATGTTGAAACTGTAATGCATTTCAAAACTGACAAGTTAATTTGACTGTTTTTGTTTGTTTCCATGGTTCCCTTCTTACACTCTTTGTGTAATGTACCTAAGGATTGCATGCGTTTATTTGGAAACCCGAAAATGCATAATTTCATTCATCCATTCATTTAGTTTAAAAGAAAGAGTAGGTATATTTATTAATGACTGATTTCAATATTCTGTCAAGTAGTATTTAAGCATCACAAAAGAGAAAATGCAACAATTGTAATTAATTTAGAAAATATTATCAAGGTCAGGATTAGAACATTTATGATGATTGATACTGAATAGATAATTTTATTTTTTAAATAAAATTGTTGCGGTTGCTATTGCGACCTAAATATTAAGACCAATTTTTAACTTAATATTACAATAAAAATTATAACTAACTGATTTTTTTCAGAAAAATCAAAATATCTCTTGACATGTCAGAGATGCTATGAGCAGAGTGCTAATTATAACTGAGAATTTTTCTTACTCGGTTAACACTTGAAAATACACACAAAAAATGATTTTTAAAAATGTTTAGCTCGTCACGCCCTCTTGCGGTCGTTTTAGAAGCTTAAAAATATTTTTGGTGAATTTCTCATGATCATTTTTAGTACAATTTTTTTTTCCCAAAGCTGTGGGATAAATAGTTTTCAAGATACGGCCGCGATCCATCCTTAATGGGACACCTGGTATATATATATATATATATATATATATATATATATATATATATATATATATATATATATATATATATATATATATATATATATATATATATATATATTATTTTTATATTAAATTTATTTAATCATCCAAGTCTCCTTTAAAGTAATCTTCTCACTTCAAAATACTTGAGTGTTTAATTGCGAAAAAGGAACATCTATGCAAAATCCAATTTTACACTACAGAAAAAAAACTAAATAGTTTCAATACAAACAAACTTATGATTAAGAAATTACTAATTTACTAGATCATTCTACAAAAGCCTGAATTATTACATGTCATACATTATGGTTCAAATTATAAAAAAGGTGCAGGTTGGGACCTCGAAGAAGTCCCAGTCGAAGAAGTAATAGTCAAAAAATGAATACCTATATTGAACAAAAAATTTTGATTTTTTATTACAAAAAACATCTCCGATCAATGTAATAATATCTTCTCAGAACAAAGTTCCACTTCCCTGTTGTCAAATCGTAATCGTCTTCCAAAACTCGCTGTTTTCTTCTGAAAAACTGTTGAAAGCGTCTCCTTAGCAACTTTAACAGGACGATGTTTTTAGTATTTTCGGAACAAAACTGGAAGACACACGGAACAAACCTAAATTGTTCTTCAAAACTGATTGAATTGATCAAAATGATATATCAGCAATATCTATAATTTCTCTAATACATAACCCAGGTCAACAAATTTTTTGAGGTAACATTGATGAAAATAAGTGTTTATGAAGTATTTTGCATTCCTAAATCCGAAAATGATAAGCTGATTACTGTAACACGTACAGTTTTTTTATAGGGGTGATCCTCCCGGTGATGGGGAAAAAAAGGAGACGACATATTTTTATAATCTAATATTTATTCAATATAAATATGTAAAACGTCGAATCTTTGCAAATACATTACTGAGGATTATGTGAATAAAGAATATATTACATGAGATGACTTCCAACGACACAAACTTTTACTTTTTCTTCGTGTATTCTGTAGCATAATGTATTTTTAAAAACCAGCAGTAGTTGCCTTACACAGATGGGTTCCAGCGTCCCTGATATCTTGCTTCCATCTTCCCGAAGTCCTGGTAAAACATCTCTCCTTGTTCGTCGCCTTCTGTACCCAAATATTCCAGCAAAAATCCAAACGGGAGTGTAAAAATGCATTTTTAAATACAAGCAACACCCTAGTATTTATATGTCGTGAAGCAATTGAGATCGAAAAACGTCCAGACTGCTTAAACAAGGGGGACGCCGGTCTTAGAGTTCCAAATACATGGAAACCGCTTATTTCCAAATTGCCCATCCGAAACCCTTCCAGTTAAACGTCCACCTCCCGTCTCACCCCACCCCTCAACCGAGCACCTCACCTACAATCTCACCTATTTATACAGAGGTCGCGCCGTCTACGTTGTTTTCTAGTTGTGAACTCTGGGGAGTAGGCAGATTGAGGCCTCGGAGTAAATCAACTAGATTCTCTTGAAAATGGCTTCAAAGTGGAAGCCGAAACGTCGATATTTTATAAATCTAAAGAGATATTTATAGTTTTCATCTTGTTGCCCTGAAATCTTTTCTTTGCACTTCCAAGCTGCCAATTCTTTTTCATTTAATTTTTTTTGAAAACGGAAATCACCTAGAAGCTTCTTTAACTGAGGGCCAATGAATATGCCTTTGTTAGCTTTGCATCACTTAATTGAGGAAATATTTCTTTTAGATACTTGAAGCCATTACCTTTTTGGGGTTAACCTTTGGACACCTTTTTTGCGTTAACAAGGCACAAGAGCACATTTTATGTTGGAAATACCAGGTTCAAAAGGAGTTTTATGAGGACAATCTTTCTTACTGTAATGTCCTTTGTTGCCCTACTGCCCCACAGACACATGAAACAACAATACTTTGTACAACCCCCTTGAAGCAATACTTTGTAAAACAGGTACAAATAATTTCAATGGTTCCATGATATAAAGGTGAAGCAGATACTTGAAAATGGGACGTGCTAGGCCATTTCTGTGAAAAGGTGTTTTAATAACTACCGTAAACTGGGGTTACATTGGCAGATTTTTAATGTTTTTTAAACTTTTTGAAACAATTATTATTATTATTATCATTATTATTCACGTATGGGCCCTGGTGGACCACGCGAAGATTTTTCTTATGATTTTTCTTTCCTTCTTTTCAATGTCCTCGATGTCTCTCTTTCTGTTTAAAATGAACGTTTCTGCCCCATATAGATATTCTGGCTCAATAACTGTGTTGTAATGTATCAGTTTTGTGTTTTTAGATAGGCATTTTTTGTTGTAAATATTTAGTGTAAGTCTCAATGCCGTTTCCATTTTTTTACATCTTATTGGCCGCTTTTTCCAACCCATTTTGCATGATTATTTCACCCAAATACTTGAATTGAAAGACTCGTCTGATATTACCATATTTTGTTTTTAGAAATGGTCTTCTTAGTCTGTTGCAAGTCAGGTATTGTGTCTATTCAAAGAAAATTTGGAGTCCTGCCTTTTTTGCTTTTTTTTAGGATTTCAATCTGTTTCTGGGCCCTTAATATATCTTAAGCCAAAATTGCTAGATCATCCGCAAACGCCAGACAATCAATTTTGATGTTGGTTCTTACCAGTTTAATGGGCTGCTCAATATTCAGGGCCGACTTTTTTTAACGCCACTCCTGTATTACTTTTTGTAGAACACAGTTAAATAAGAGTGGCGATAGTCCATCGCTTTGTTTCACTGCAGTTTTAATTTCGAAGGGCTCTGAAATGTCACCCATGAATTTATCTTTTGACATTGTGTTAGTTAACGTTGCTTTAATAATTGCCAGCGTTTTCAGATCTAATCCTTGTTCTTTCAAGATTTGGAATAAAGATTCGCGGTCAATAGAATCATATGCTTTTTCGAAATCTACAAATTGACAGACGAGATGTTTATTATGCAGTTTTTGATGTCTTAGGATCAACTTTAGATTCAGGATCTGTTCAGGGCAGGATCTGCTTTGTCGAAAACCTGCTTAATATTCACCAATTTTAGGTTCTAACTGTCCCTGTGCTCTGTCTAGTAGATATTGAGATAGAATCTTGTGACAAACTGGGAGAAGAGATATCCCTCTATAGTTATTTACATCCGTTCTGTCTCCTTTCTGGTGTAGTGGATGGATTAGAGCATCTTTCCAATCTTCTGGAATCCGTTCGGTTCGCCAAACTTCTTGTAGAATTTTGGTTATTTCCTTGATTGTACGTGGACCAGCGGATTTCAAAAGTTCAGCAGTGATTCCATCTTCACCAGAAGCTTTGTTATTTTTAAGTCGCTTGATTCGCCTAATTATTTCATCTTCATTCGGTGGTAATGAATCTGGGTTTGTTTGTTTAGGGTTTAGTGTTGGTAATTTGTTTAAGGACTCAGGACAGTTTAGTAATTATTCAAAATATTTCGCAAGCTCTTTGCAATTGTCTTGGTTATTTAGAGCTAATTGTTCGTTTTCCTTTTGGAAGCAAAGACTTTTGGGTTGATAGACTGTTAATTTAGTTTTAAATGAAACAATTATTAATATACGTTTTATTTAATGTTTACATGCCAATTGCGACTCTTTTGATTTAATCATTCTAACAAGAAATAAAATCACTAAACAACAATGCCAAAGTTACCCTGGGTTTGGGGTGTCATTGATAGGTGAACACAAATGCACATTTATAATTAACTATAACTAGATAACTTAAAATAATGGGTGTAAAAGTAAACAATATTAAGTAGCAAACACATCTTTATTACAACTCTTAAAAGGAACAGGTTTAGTGAAAAAAAAGTCATCATCTTACAGAATATGAATCTTTACTCTCTTTATGACATATACCACAAACCCATTTCTTGCATGTGATACACTGTAACCAGTCTCCTCCCTTATATGTGCTCCATTTTGTTTTACAGATAGAGCATACATCGTCATATTTTTTTCTTCTTTGATTGTGAAGGTTTAGGTCGAGACTCAACTTACTGCGTCGGTTCTTCGTTAAACAGTTGCATCACTTGACTTGGCCTAGCTTCATTCGTCACACCGCGATTTTCTCGTAAGAGATCAATAAGAGATGAATCCAAAACACAAGCGTGAGACAAGATGTGCTTACTGTATTAGTTAGTCCATTTTCTTTAACGACTTCACAACTCTAGTTCTTTTGGTGTTAGATGCTGTTCTGGTAGAGAAATTATTCCGACGCATGACATTCACGACTCAAATCTCGAGGTTCAATAGTGAAGCCTCATATTGCAACTTGACGTAAAGTATCCGCAATCAAAGTTTCTTCTTCGGGATTTAATGCAAGAGGACCGCCAACTTTCTTATTATGTGTGTCACTTAATGTATTTTGAATAGTGCCACGAGGTATTTTTCACTTTTTACTTGCTTTGGATTGAGACATGCCTCTAGTAACGCGCGCCTAATGCACTAACATATTTACGAGGCATTGTTACGGAAGACAACGTCCCGTAACAAAAATCAATCACGCACAGACATGCTAGCGCTCGCGCTTCCCTTTCCCACATCCGCGATTCGCTCCCAAGGATCGGTGCTAATGTCACCCCAGTTTACGTTAACTAAATGAAACGCGAAAAGAGCATTCTTATCAATTTTACAAAAATCATGTCGACCAGTGTAATCAGCGATTACTGGGTACAAGATCTTTGATTTTGGTAATGTTTTCCTCATTGATTGACGTGAAAAGTTTTCCTGAAGGAGATTAATCTTCAACTGCTTTTCTACCATCACTAAATACCTTGTACCAGTTGAAACTATTTTTTCTTGTCATAGCTTCATCGCCATAATACTTTATTAACATTTTCAATACATCAGCATAAGAAATTTCGTTTTTAAACAAAATTTAATTCCAATTCTTTGCTCGATAAATTTATCCATTAAAAAAATCGCCAACAAAAAGAATACAACTGAAAAATATGCTATAAATTCTAACTTAACAAGCGAAATCATATGAAACTTCTCTCATATGTCACTGACAATAATACCAACTTGCGCGAAAGTGCGCGAATTTGAAAACAGAAGAGACCGTACTTTTTGATCGACCATACTATATATCAGCACACAAAGAATTTTTCACAAACTGCATCTAAAGGAACTCCCAGAATTCTCACCTGGAATATGGATAAAAATAATAATGCCGGCAAGACAGAATAGTGTATCGTTCGGTACTGGACTCAGACAGCTTGTAATGATACAACTAGATTCGTTGATATATATATATATATATATATATATATATATATATATATATATATATATATATATATATATATATATATGTATATATATATATATATATATATATATATATATATATATATATATATATATATATATATATATATATATATATATATATATATATATATATATATATATATATATATATATATATATATATATATATATATATATATATATATATATATATATATATATATATATATATATATATATATATATATATATATATATATATATATATATATATATATATATATATATATATATATATATATATATATATATATATATATATATATATATATATATATATATATATATATATATTCGACTTATAACAGCGATGAGATTATCTTTGTTATCCCACTCCATGTTTACTGCTTGACGTATTGCGACAAACTGATTTGTTTAGTCTCGAAATATAGTTGGCCCTTTTAAAAAATAAACGTACTTGTGACACTGTGTGTACTTGTGGAATTTGTAATACTTAGCATTTGACTATGTTTCGGTGACACGATTTTTAAAATGAGAGTTGATCGCGCATTCTTCCACTCTCTATCTGCGCGGTAGGCTGATCTATTAAAAGTTTTTTTGCCCATCTGATATGATTGGGTAAGTAGTGTAATATATTTGCGTAAGGTAACTATATTTGCGTAACTGGTATTCGCCGACTTTTTTGGTTACTTATTATCGCATTAATATTTTCCTTATTTCACTTATCAATTAAATAAATATCTAGTATATACCACGTTTCCCACAATGCGATAAGCTCGGTGTTTCACAAAGCAATAACAACATATTACTTTGTTGTTTGTTATATGTTTAAATAAATAGAAATCAATTGTTATAAAAATGCACATTACTTGAAAAGGAGGTTTGAGATATATGAATAAACGACATAAACCAAGAATAATGAAAAGGTATAATTTATTTAAATTAAACTAGATTAGATATAAATGATAATATTTATGTTTTCGTAGTATTGTGATTAATGGTGAGAGGTATAAGTGGAACAGATATTCACCATGGACTACGGAGATATATCTATAATATTTCTAAAAAAGGTACGTCGGAAAGTTAACAAAACTTATGCATCTTTCATTTTAATTTATTTTTCTTAGGCTCTTTTAACCATACTTGCTTATTGCATTGGATATCTTCAGTTTTCTGTAATATGGATTATTTTGCCGATAGTGGTGGATATAGCTAAAGAGTTTCACTTAAAATCAAAGCTAAAGCGAAGAGATTTACATCGAAGGATTGCCGCAAATGATGAAAAAGATGTTATTGGTTCATTATCTAATCTACCGTCATGGGTAAGTAGGAATTTGAAGTTTTATTATGTTTGAGTTGAATGATTTATTACGTATGCGTTGCGTGCAAAAGTTTCTTGTGTCTTTTACTCGGGTATTTTAAATATACAATTAGCAGTATTTATTTGACAAAATGTACATGCAATTACCTGTCTATTACAGGGGTCTCCAAATGTTTCGCCTTAGGGCCATACTGATTACTCCAGTAAGTTTCAAGGGTTAAAACCGTTTTAATTTTCCTGCCTTTATCTATAATTTCAAAACTAGTTGCCGAGTAGCACCCTAGACGTACATGCGCTTGCTAAATTCGCTAGTCGCGGGCCGGATAGATGGCACTAGCCGGCTGGATTTGGCCCGCAGGCGGCAGTTTGGAGACTCCTGGTCTGTTTTATCCTTACGTACAATTTTCTATGCTTTTTCTGAAACGGTATGGATCAATATATGAGTTATCTATGTCCAGGTTTTCATTATCACAGGATAACTATATAACATTGACTCACTCCTTATGTGCGAACCTCTAAAACTAAAGGATTGTTCAACAAAAGTGTCAGAACTTTAAAATGTGGCATAATGATAACTACAAGTAATAATCCGGAAATGTTTATATTATCTGGAATAACAAATAGACATCTAGACCGTTAGAAATTAGAATAGGACATAAAAACCTTCTTAGAAAGAGCAATTTTAATAAATCTAGAATTTGTCAACAGGCATGGGAATCGGGATAAAATCAATTGGAATAATTCCAAAATGGTATTAAAAGAATCGGTAACAAAATATAGAAGATTAAAAGAAATCGCTATAATTAATTTAAAGAAAAATCACTGTAATGCTATGCTTTCGGTAGATTTACATTCAATATGGTTCCCGATTTTAAAGAATACAAAGATTAAAAACGTTCAAGTATTTCAATACATAATAATCATACAGTGAACATTCCCTATATATTTTTTTGGTAGTATGTCACTGCCATTAAAAAATATTATTGTCAATGTAAGTCTTATTGACATATACACAAAATATATTTACTTTTTATCTTTGGAGGAACATTAGTTGGATGTCTAAGACGTCAGCCTTACGATACTAAAGTTAATGTAGAGCGGGTTCGATTCCCGTCCTAAGCAAAAAAGTTTTTCTAAAATTCTTGTGAATGTTTCTAGGTAAGGGTGTCTTCTAGGTAGGTCTAGGAATGTTTCTAGTTAAATCTGACAGGAATCACCTCTCAGTCACGTCAGTTCGAGGCTGGGTAAAGCCGGATGCCCTCTGAGAGGTTTTCTAAGTTGGTCACTCGCCAGTCGGTAGGCTTCTCGTGATACTTTCGGTTAAGCACAAAACCAAGGGTTAATAGCCCGAGGGGAGTGCTGTCCGGGGTTTTCGGTAGGTGATGACCGTAGTTCTCTAACCCCAAAACTTTACTTTTACTTCCTATCTTTTTAGTATATATAGAAATTAATATTTATTTTTAGGTTCGTTTTGAAAACGGGAGGAGAAGACCTCTCGAAACGTTTAAAAGTTTGTATTTATTTTAGAAAATTTTCGTATTTTTTTAAGGTTTGTTCGTTAGGCAAATTTATTACAGAAAAAGAATCACTGAGAAATTTGTCTCCGTTTGGTTTTTTGTTTTTTACCCAGTGATACTTTATTTACATAAGATCAGATATTTTTGATATTTTTTAGTGAGTTTTTTAGTTTCAGTGAGTTTTAGATCGTGGCGAAAAACCCCCCAAAAAAAAGAAAAAAATATAAACACGCCACAATCATTCAGACAATAAATAGTAGTATTATATTTTTAAAATACCGTTCGAATGTCACCCTCGGCTTGGTCGGGAGAAATGCATTGTGGAGAACCAATTCTCGATTACTCTTTCACACATATCGCCTAGTATATTTTCAATGGGGGCCTGCATGTTTAGTTTAAGGAAAGAATTATTTGGAATTTATTTCTGTAAACAAGAGATTGGACCATATCCATACAAAAAATTCAAAGAAAATTTTCTTGCAATAAATCGATTATCTGACGAGATGTGTGTCTTGTTGAAAGAATACATTGTTTATATCTAGTAACATTTATTAGTTCGGGCCATATATTCTATTTGCATACTCCGATAGCATTCATCACTAACAGTAACACGATTGCTATCAAAAAAATATGGGCCTATCACTTTTTCCACACAAAAACTAGACTATTGACTTTCTGAAGATGTAGAGGTCTGTCCTGAATCACTTGAGTAAGGTATGGAAATGGGAATAGGCTTCCAACTGTTCCAGGGTTTCGATACAGATGATGATTAGCTGGCTTTAGTTGTTAAGCTAATTGAATTCTATAAGCCTTACAACGAAGATCACGATGCAAAATTCTCCACGTAGTCGTAGATTAGACATTTACATTTTAAACAATGTTGCCACTATTACGAAGTCCTGACACTCTTATTGGAATGGCGTTTATATCTTTGTATTTTTAGTTATACTTGTAATTTTGATTTGCGTTTTTTTGGTTAATATTTAGAAATGTAGCTCTCAAACGTTATAACTATGCTGCTGAAATATATATTCAATTGTCATAGGCGTATGAACGTGCTGTTGTTAATTTTTTAAACTTTAGGTGTGCTTTCCGGACATGGATCGGGCCGAATGGGTAAACAGAATAATTAAAAAGCTTTGGCCTAATGTAAATAATTACGTTCATGACATAATCAAGGATATCGTGGAGGCAAAAATGAACAAAAAATTGGCAAAATATAAACTGGATGGATTAGTGTTTGAAAAACTTGTTATAGGAGAAATTGTAAGTTTTTTCTTATTATATTAAATACTTTGTGCTTCAACAGATGGTTCTTATAAATGTTCGATTTTACTATATCAGGTAACCAAAAGGTTTTTAACCATGCAATTTTCGAGGTAGTGCTCTATTCTCATGACTTTAGGAGTAACATATATCATTTCTTTGACGCACCATGTATTTTTACATTAGATTTTGTAAATACGCTTACTGTGCTGCGAATAACAGAGAACAGGTTTACTGCTTCGTGTAAATACGTACAGTTATTCGACTGAACATGTTTCTAATCAGCCGATGACTCAATTCCTGAGAAAATTGTCATTAACCAACTTGTAAAACATCACCCATCAATTGAATGTTTCGGAAGTTTTATTCTACTGCTCTTTAACCGCATTTAAATGGCCTTAAAATAATACAAATGTAGTCCTACTTTCTATGCTTATTCCACTCTAAACCATCAGACTTCTGATTATATTCTAGTACTTCAATCACATTTTATAATAAACTTTAACGCCGCCTTTCTGCTCTCCGGCATCTTCGACCATCATACGAAGTGTGTAAATAAAATAATAAAACTGGTAAACTCAAAGAGTTTACCACTAAACACCAAATCACTTTTTTTCCGACATACGTTTCGCTAACCATGATGATGCTAACATGGTTAGCGAAACGTGCGTCGAGAACTTAAAAATAAGTAATTGGTGTTTAGTGGTAAACCTCTTTGAGTTTAGTGTTTCACACTAAAGGTTTCAATAGAAGAAATTAAGACTGGTAAACTTTCCCGATAAACTTTTGTAGGTAGTCTACTATCACCACACCACGATAATCCCAGTAAAATGTAGCCATGACTTTTCCTGCAGATGGAAGCGTTTTCGCTTCCTTTGACGCAGTTTCTCCTGCTCCCACCCATTATCTGGTCCGCGGTTTCTGCTTTTGCATATCATAAAGATCGTCACAAATCTGGTGGACACAATTTATCGACATGTTTATAGTTCCAGTAAGCTCCTTACCTTCAGTCGTTTGTCATTTATATAAACGTAATAGATGGTTAATAATGTCGATTTTTTTCGCAAAATTTTAGCTTTTACTTCCATAACAAAATAAATTACCTTAATAATTAAAGTATTGGCCATCGTTAGCAATTCCTTTTTCCCATCTTTCTATCTGGCCAATCATTCATCAATCCAAATTTTCACTTCTTCATCAGAATATAAATGTTGTTCTGAAAATCCATGCATCGATCGAAATAAGTGTTAGTTTGAATGGACAAAGTCCGGTGAATACGGCTGGTGGGGTAGGACGTCCCATTTAAGGTTTTTAAAATAATCATAAAATAAGCAGCAGTTCGTAATACACAGCTCCCTCTATACCAACAAACACATAGCAAAGCGTTCTTTCCATGTTGCACTGGTTGTGATGTTGAAGGCTAGCCTCGGTCTACCCATGATTTTTCGCGCTTTGGGTTGTCAAAATATGTCCACTTTTTATCATCAGTCACAACTCGATGCAAAAACATTTTTTTTTTGTCTGACAAGCAAAATTTCACAAGTGGTTTGTCGCTTTTCAATGTTTCTTTCCTTCAATTCACATGGAATTCATTTCCTTCCTTCTGGATCTTTCCCAATACGTATAGACATTCGGAAATGGTGGATTGGGCAACATTCAATGATTCTGCCAATTGTTTCAACGTATGAGTTGAATCTTCATCCAATAATACTTGCAAATCTGCGTCTTCAAACTTTTTCGGCTGTTCTGGACGCTCTGGTTTGGACGAATGGTTTAAACCACCATTCACAAGTTTTTCGAATTAGAACACGTTCACCGTAAACTTCAACCGCGAGTCGATAACTTTCAGCAACTGTTTTCTTAATGAAAGCAGATTATTAACCTCCCCCGTATTTTTCTGATACATAATTCGACCTATTTAAAGCTATGAAAAACTATGTTTTTTGTACAATAATAATAATAGCGAATAGACTTTTGACGGCATATGTTTACCTTGCAAAACGCCATAGGCGTCATCAGTCAATACCAGAAATGTATTAGTAACGTCATCTCTAAGCAAAATCGACATTATTAACCGAAACACCCTTAACATTGTGTACTTTTGTCCCAAGCCTTTCCCATTTTTAGTGGCTGTATGACCACGTCTAAATTTAGCAGTGCACATTTGTATCGCCGAAAATAAAACTTTTCTGTATCCATCAGGACTTAACCCTCATTAACAAAAGTACTTTTTAACTTCCTTCCATAACTTTTTAACGCCATCTAGTGAATCATATTCTATAAATATCATAATCGCTTGGTCATACTTGCGAAATCTCTTCATCATGCCGAGAACTTTTCTAAGGACCCTCTTAAATATACATTTTTTTTAAACGCTAATAAATATTTATTATTATTTATATTTTTTAGCCTTTCCGTATAGGAGGTGTGATAGTTTACGATGATAATTCCAGGAATGAAATAGTACTGGATATGGATATATCGTAAGGATTATTAATTGATTATAGAATATAGAGAATATAGAGATTATAGAATATAGAGAAAAATATACGAAACAATTTTTCCCCACTTTGGGGAAAAAATAATCTTTCCTAACGAAATGCACTTCTGGCTTAATGCGTTTGTGAACAAACTTAATTGCAGGATGTGGCCCGATGAAAATCCGCAAATGATTCAGGACTTACCTCTTTACTTATTACTGTTAATATATAGTTTAAATATGTTTTATTTCAACAAGAGGGTGTGACTTTTCACACATCTCACCATACAATCGATTTATTGCAATGAAAGTTTCCTGGATACGTTATTTCTCGACCTGGTAATGTCAACTGGCCACCAAGATCATGCGATCTCACGCCCTGGGATTATTATTGTGGGGTTCTGTTACATTTCTGGTTTAAATAAATAAACCCCCAGCAATTGAAACATTTGACCACCGTTGAAAATATACCACGCGATATGTGACAAAGAGTAATAGAAAATTGGGTCCAGAGGTCCAAAGCAGGGGTCGCTTTCCAACTTCCAATTTCTATAGGCTGTTGAATCGTGTATCTTTCCATGGTGAATTGACACAACGTACTGAACATAATAGTCTACAAATGTCATTTACATTTCAAACAGTGTTGTGACTATTACATGTCAACGATCTGACACTATTATAGGAATACATTTTGCATATTCCAATGTAATATAACCAGTGGCGGCTCGTGGGTTTTAAAGTGGAAGGGCGTAGAAGAAAATAGTGATGCTAAAGATTTTTTTTTGTTTTCCCCTTCCTCCATTTTACTTTTCATGCTATTGAAACCATATACAGTAGGTGAACCAGGAAAATGAACTGGAAGAAAATAAAATATGGTTTTGCTGTGAAAAATTGTTTACTGTGATAAATTGCTGAAGGGCACCAACGCCCCAACGCCCTCCCTCACGAGCCGCCACCGAATATATCAACAGCTACTTACCGCCACGGTTTATTGTTTAAAAACAACAAATAAACAATAAATTTATTTTTTTTTACAAAATATCGAATTGTTCGTGTTTTTTGAAACAATTTAATCGTTTCTCGATATGATTAATAAACTAGGCGATATATACTATTTTAAACTAGGCGATAAAAAAAGTTGTTTCAATTTATGTTTCGTGCACTTTCCTGCTGTTTTGACACCATCCTATAAATTGATGGTAATAATTAAGTTGAGTATTGGCCGATTTGGGAGATGACGCCAAAAATGGACTGCAAAATTCTCGTAATGTTTTCAACGTTAGTGATAATAATAATAAGTGTGTAAAAGACTGATTTTTTATATATTTTTTTTAATTCAATTGAAATTACACAACTTTGCGACAATAGCGGCAGTCGATCGAACGGGGTCTGTTACGTTACGAAAAGTGTCTTTTACAACAATAACAATTTGAATTTCTGAGTGGCAGAAACATTTTTCGTATATTTGCGTGTATCTCCGAAACGGCTTGAGATAACTTTGCAACAATAGCGGCAGACGATCGAACGGGGTCTGTTACGTGAGGAAAAGTGTCCTTTACAACAATAATAATTTGAATTTCCAATTTGCAGCAACTTTTTTCAAATTTTTTCATATATTTGCGTCTAGCTCCGAAACGGTGGGAGATAAAATTGCGATAATAGGTGCAGTGGATCGAACGGGATACATTACATATTATGTTTTCAAATTACACACAACGCTGGATGGTTTGTCCTCCTGAAACTCGGATACTAAAATTGCATTCAACATTATCGCTTAAGGCCTTTTCAATGTTCTTCAATGTACGAAAATGCTGTTCTTTAAGGTGAATTTTCAATCCTCTGAAAAGGAAACAAAACACAAGGATATGTGTCTGGTGAATAAGGGAGCTGTGGAGCCACAGTGATATTTTTACTTGCCAAAAGCTTGGAAATTTAAATCGCTGTCCGGCAAGGGTATCGTGACGCAATACCCAAATCTTCTTGGTGTTCAGTCTCACACGAATGAGCCTTTTTCGAAATCTTCCAAGAAATTTTCGGTAAAATACTGGTTTTAAGAAAGCAAATCACCATGCTTTTGATCTTTAATTTGTTCAATCTGGCTTTTATTCGTGATGAAGGTGGGTCTGCGCTTTGGTTCTGAATCGTATTAGAAAATCCAAGACTCGTTACCATTAATGACACTTTCCAGAAAATGAGGGTAATTTTCAATCCATCACAAAAAGAAGAAAATCCTTCGTAAGGTATTTTGGAATCATTTACGGCGCAGATTTTCTTCATCCCTAATTTGTTGGTCAATGAACGGTTGTGTGAGTCAAATTCAAATGTTCCTCAATGATTCTGACCATCAACTGACAATCAGAACGCACCAAAGTCTCGGACTCCGTGGATATTTTCATCAATTCTTGCAATTGAAAGCCTTCTACTGGGAGGTTGAGCTTCAATCAAATCTAGGTCTTCTGAGAATGCTTTAACCACCTAAAAACTTGTGCCTTTCACAAAATACTGTTTCCATAGGCCGGGTGAAGTTCTGCAAATGTTTCCGATGCACTGTGTCCAAATTTGAAACAAAACTTGATAGCGCACCGTTGCTCGGAAGTGTTGTCACTCATTTTCAGAGCGCACTAAGAAAATCCGGTGCACGGGAAGAGTTACTACGGACCACCAAGTGACTATAGGGAGTTCAAACTAACGCTCTCAGATGTTGTCCTGCCCATCAGACCCATCAGATGTTGTCCTGCCTCTCTTCCAAAGGGGAAGCCAACAGTGTTGCAAGATTGAACGCTACGGTCATTATTTTATTTACACACCTCGTACATGACATTAGACAAAAATACGTAACAATTAGTCCTGGTGAATCTCTTGTTAATAGAAATCTCGATCGGTTTATTATGTATAAGTCACAGACGTTTTTCGAACACGGTTTAACACTTGAAAAACCTCGAACGGGCATATTTGCTAGTAAAAAAAAAATTAAAATTTTTGATTCGTTATTAAAATATGTTTCAGATATGCTGGAGATTGTCATATAATAATGAAATATGGAAAATTAAAAGGAAGCATTAAAGATTTTCAGGTCAGTCTTCTCTACTTAAGACAATCTTTTACACTTTATGTTGATGTACATTATTACAGCTCTATGGAAGACTTAGAGTTATAATCAAACCTCTTATTGATATTCTTCCATTAGCTGGTGGATTACAGGCGTTCTTCTTAAACCGTCCTGAAATCGACTTCGACTTGGATGGTGTAGGAGGACTTTTAGAATTCCCTGGATTCAAGTCAGAAAAATCATATTTGCTTTCAATGAATTAGTTGTACCAAGAAAATATTTTTTTTTTTTAGTGAACTACTGAGAAAATTAATTCTAGACACCATTTCGTCTGTCATTGTGTTACCAAATAAGTACCCTATGAGGTTTAGTAAAAAAGTATCCAAACAAGCTATTAAAATACCACGGCCAGAGGTAAGTATAAAATAGCTGAATTGATTTACCAGGTGTGGCGGTTAATAATTTTTAATTTTTATAAGAGATGGCGCTGGAAACAAGGGTCCATTCACAGTTTAATCTATTATGTAATTTTGTTGCTCCGATAGAACCTTTCAAAATACCATTGATGTTTAAACGATTTCGAGTTAGCGTCATATTTTTTTCGAGTTGTAAACATGTCAAGTTTCGAGCCAAATAAAGAGCATTTGCGACACGCGTTGCTTTTTTGGTGATCCATAATCAATTTCTATGAAAGTAAGCCACAAGATGGAGAAGATTACGAGAAATCGAATGGCGAAAAGCGCGATTTGGTATCTCGAACGGTTCTCGAGATATTCGTAGAAAACTGGGCAGGAAATGCAATTTTAGCAAAATGTTCGATTTTTTCGATTTTCAAAAAACCATGTCTCGAAAACTGAAAGAGATAAATCAAAACGGGGGCCAGAGTATTGATGCGCGTGGTTGGGAGTGTCAAATATCCAAAACTGAACCGATTCTATTTTTTAAAGTTTTGCAATTTGATCGAAAAATTTTCAAAGGAGGTAGCATAGGAAAACATCAAAAAAGCAAAAGTCACTCAATTTCTATGAAAGTATGCCGCAAGATAAGAATAATTTTTGAAAAAATAGATCAAAACTTGAACTTGAATTGATGAAATCTTGATATTTAAAGAAATTATGTGTTTCCAGAATATTAAGATTATTTTGTGTTGTTTATTCTACGAATAGATCATGTGAAATATATTTTAGGGCGTTCTACGGCTTCATGTCGTCCAAGCAAGAAAACTAGTGAAGCGAGACTTGACGATTACAGGTCAATTGACATCAGATCCTTATGCAATTCTTTCTATAGGTGATCAGGAATGCAGAACTTTAGTCCAAGAACGAACATCCAAGCCAAAATGGGATTACTGGTGTGAGGTAAGAATGAAGAATAAGCATATTGAAAATATCTATCGTTGTTAACATTTTAAACTGAAATACTTAGATGTTATCTAAGTAATGGATTAAATGGAAAGTTTGCATGGATTTTTCATTAGTTGTTCTTTTAACCTTCCTTTAATGGCGTGACTAATTTCTAGTACATTAGTGGCGTAGGTTTTACAGACCGGAAATTATTTTTTAGAGCATATAAGGATGCATTGTATTAATTAATTAAAAAAATGTATTTTAGATGCTTTGTTTTAGAAGGAAATAATACTATTAGAGGCATAAAAACTCAAACATAAAAAAATAAACGACCATTCTACTACATGAGAACCATTTAAAAAACACGTAAAACTATAAGAATTTTAAATCCTATTGTTAAATTAAATATTCAAATTTCTAAATCAACCTTCACATAATTACTTCGATATGCTTTAGACATAAAAACTTTTTACACATTTTACAACGAAATCCTGTAAGTGCTACCCGTGGATCATCTTGGCGGGCTTGATCCAAACCACATTTCTCAAGGCTCTCTTCACGGACCACCAAGTGACTATAGGGAGTTCAAACAAACACTGAAGACCCATCATATGTTGACCCGTCTATCCTACAAAGGGGAGCCAACAGTGTTGCAACAATTAGTCCTGGTGAATCTCATGTGAGAAAATGTCACTGAAAAAAGTTTAAATAAAAATACTTCCGCTAAAGAGAAAATTCTTAATAGAAATCTCGATCGGTTTATTATGTATAAGTCACTGACGTTTTTCGAACACGGTTTCTTACTCGGAAACTCTCGAACGGGCATATTTCTCACGAGGATCTTCATAGATCCTGGCGGACTTGATCCAAACCACATATCTATGATATTCGATTTCTCAAGGCTCTTGGAATATATTCCGATGTTGCTCGAATCCTAAGTTATTCAGATAGTAAATTGTTCCTACCTGCTGAAGAAAATCTTTGTGAGTGACATTTTTCTCTCTATTATTTGCGGTATGAATTATAAAGGCGTTGATACCAGCTATATTTATTAAGCTGTTTTGAAGCTCTTACGCAATTATGCATAGAAGATAATTTATTAACCGAATCCACACCACCTTTTGTTTTGTTGTAGTGTATAATCATATTGGGTTTTCCGGTTTCTTTATCTAACGCATCATCGAAGTGCCTTGCAGATAACAAAAGAACAAACCTTTCTGATTTAGGTACATAGGAAACTAGAGGAATTTTCTCGAAAAGTATAAAAGCTTGATCCCTCTGGTCGAATTTTTCTTTGAATCAGTAGTGGAGTTATTTGAGCTTTGTTTTTACGAAGAGTGCCTAATAGACTTAATTTATAGTTGATCCTAAGTTCATCAGCTAATTCAACACTTGTGAAGCAATTATCTGTTGTCCGTTACTCCGGTTTCCGCCGTCTATAGGTTCACATAAACGTCGTAATATTTCATAAATACGGTTACTCACTTAAAATGGGCCGGGATTCTGAGTTCCAACATATACTTCTAAATTAGCGCTATAATACATTTTAGCATCAACCAATGCAAATATTTTCATTCCATGTTTATTTGATTTATACGGTATGTACTGTCAAAATCGACAGCTTCCTCTAAATGACTCGAGTTTTTCGTCAATAGTTGCAAATTCTGACAACGAATAAAGCTTCTTACAATTGTATACAAAATAGTCAAATAATTCCCTGATCGGTGCGAGCTTATCAATTTTTTGTTTTTTCTCACAACTGTCCTTATCATCAAAATGAATATGTGCTAGCAAAAAACGAAACCTAAAAACCGATATGGTAAGCATAAAGATCGGATTTCTATCAGTTTTGAATAAATCATCGGCGTTAACACGGTTGCTTTGTCTAATAACTGCCATATACAATAATCCAAGTAATGTTTTTATTTCTGGAATATTAGTCGACTTACAATTTCGTAGTCGGGTATACTTTTTTCTATAAATTTGTTCGTATTTTCAACAATTATTTGTATAATATTTTCGCTAAATAATAGTTCTCAAATAGCAAACTGGATCTTCGATAGTTCTGTGGTTATTTTTTACGCCTGGAAGATGTTTGATAATGTTAAAAGATCTTGTTCTAACGTTGCTTTTCCGCATAACATGCTTTTCTCATTTAGTTTTACCATCTTTTCCCTGAAGATACAGCCTCTCTGGTACATCGGTATCTGTGTCGCTTTCTACCTCCTATTCGCTTTCATTCACTTACAGTTCTTCTTATCTGGTTTCTAGTACGTCTTCATCCTCTTCAGCGTCATCATCAAATTCATGTAAAACTTCTCCCATTAATGTTAACCGTCTATGACATTCCCGTTCGTAAGCCATTACTAAGTAAGAAAGAACAACATACATAAAAAACATATATATATATATATATATATATATATATATATATATATATATATATATATATATATATATATATATATGTTGATTGCTTGACCGGGAAGGAGCCCCACCTACCCCTTCAACTGGATGACATATGTTTAATCTCGAGGTTCAGACTCATCAGGGCGCCGACATATACCATACCATCAAGAATTGGGGGACCCTACCCACAGCCAACAACCCATGTTGTCGCCGACTTCCCGTCGGATGGCGTATATATGTAGTATACTATATGTAGTATACCATCCTCTTATGATTATCCTTCCCTTTTCCAAATAATCGATAAAAATATTATAGTAGGGAATTTGGAGAGGGAGTATCCTAGACATATACTTGTGGAATCGGTATCTGAGACCGTAAACTAAAACAACAAGTGTATTATTTAAGATATTCGCACTGTAACTGACGGGGAGTATCCTAGAGGTGTTTATTGAGAGGTACATGGACGCACGTCAGTTCAGTTGGTCCACCATCCTTTTTATTTGAACATTCTTATCGGGTCGGTTCGTGAGACCGCACGTCACCAACGAAAGGTTAACGCTTGTAAACAAAAATGTGTGTTGAATTAGTAATGTTTCTTTATATATGCGAAAAATCCTCTTGGTATTTACAATGTTTACGTTTAAATTCGCTAGATTTGCCTTCAGTAAGTCAAGTTGTCGGTCAACAACTTGTTTTAATGACAAATTTTTCTTTTTTTTTTTTAAAAAGTGCAAGAACGCTGCGAAATAAAGGTCTTAATAACCGAAGATTCACGCACAATGATCTGTTATATAGCAGATATAGCAAATATTAGAAAATCGACCGTTTTTAACCATCTGAAAAACAAATGGATACGTTTGTCTATACCATGTGTGGGTCCATCATGAGTTTAGTGAAAGAAAACCGCTGGATCGAATTTCTTCACGCGATCTTTTGCCGAAAAAATTCTGACATTTCATTTCTATTTTCTTTCTCCTCATAAATTCCTACAAACAAGCGAACATTCCCGAACTTCCGGACAACACGATATCGACATACTTTACAATAAAGAATGTAAGACACAATCAGTAATGTTGTACTATATGATTTTAAACTCAAAGAGATTTAGCAACAAACATCAAATCGCTTGTCTGAACGTTCCCGACGCGCGTTTTGCTAACCATGTTAAAATCATCGGGAGATTTTTCAATCTTCTCAACTAATGATTAGCGAAATACGCCTCGAGAAATTTAAAACAAGCGATTTGGGTTTAGTAGCTCACACCAAAGGTTCAAAAAGAAAAATTGATATATCATTTTAGTTTATTGTAGAAGAAGTCAATGGAGTTTTCCTTTTTATCAGTTTATGGGATTACGACACTATTCAAGAAGATGAGCCATTGGGAAGGTGGATAAAATATGTGGTATAAAAAAAATATTTCGTATTTTCTTTTTCTAGAGCAAAGGTTGAACTGTCTAAATTAGCAACGAAGCAGAATACAGACATGGTAACATATTATGATAAACAGTAATTTTCATAATAAATATTGAGCTTAATTTTTCAGTGGATTACATTAGAAGGCGTTAAACACGGAGATATTCAAATCAGAGGTATATGGTTGTCTTTTACAACAAACCGTCAAGATTTACAAGAGGTAAACCTGAAACAATTGGGACTAAATCTAATCAATATATTATTTAGTGACAAAACTTAATTTCTACTGATTTTGCTTGAAAAATCTCATTTTCGATAATTCTCTATAACTTTTTCCTTGAACTTGATTTATCTCACTGTTCAAAGTAATCAATTACGTTGGTATTACGTAAAGGTAGTTACGTAAAAGTTGGTATTACGTCGTGGTTAATTACGTAAAGTGATTTGTGGCAGTTGCCAGCAACTACTTCACTAGTTCTTTAGCACGTCTTTCAAATCGCAATTCAATTGGATACAACCTCAGAGCCAGACAACCTCTAGGCTTCTAACAAACTGAACTGGCAATTGCCCTGCAGTAAAGCCAAAGGTCCACTTCAGGTGGCCTCAAGCAAGCATCCCTTCGAAGAGGAAGCCAAGACTGTGCTAGATCGAACGTTATGCCACCAGTCTTAATACTTTATATCCACACCTCGTATGATCGTGAATTTTGCTCTTCATTGCTGATATGGATGGTTTACAAGTCCTATTTTTGTTTTTTTTTCTCCTTGGCAGTTTCGAAATATTTTGTATTCAACTGATCTTCAATCACAATAGGTTATACGTTTTTTTCTGGATGGTAAGTAAAGAAATTTCAACAGAAAAACAATTAAATATTACCATGTCATGTATCAATCGTTCTTTTTATGCCTTCCACTTAAAATATTCTTTTCTAGATTATAAATGAAAATAAACAACTGAAAGCCTCACAAACATTAAACACAGCAGTTTTAACTGTGTTCGTTGACTCTGTCACAAACCTAACGGTAAGCTTAACACTCGTTGAGCCCAAACTAGATAACCTTTATTAATCTCTTCCAGCCGTCAACGGGAACTGAAAAATTGTACACGTACGTTCAGGTAGAAGTAAGAAAACAAGAAAAAACAACAAAGACTTTTAAAAAACCACTCAATCCGGTTTGGGAAGAGGGTTTCATGTTTTTAGTTCCAAATCCTGAAGTTGATTACGTTATTTTTAGCGTTTTTAACGAAAAGGAAGAAAAACTCTTAGGTTTGTCTGAAAATAGAATTAAAATATGCACGTCATCTGTGTTGTTTTAGGTACGTTAATTTACAGCATCAATGCACTTTTTGATGAAGACGATTACACCATTGAGAAAAAATCTTTTAGGCTGTCCCGTTGTGATACAGATAGTGAAATAAATTTATCTATGAATTTAAAGGTTTGTATGTTGATTATTATTATTAAGATAGTGACAATACAATCTTTACAATATACAATACAATACCATACAGCCTGTATGTCTAGATCCTACTCTAATATAAAAAGAATACTAACCTACCACCCACAAAGCACTGCTTGTGTGTGGGTCAAACCCAAGAGAAGAAAATATAAATTTTAGAAAAAGAAAACCTGTCACAACATTCAGCACAATCATTCACATTACATGAAATAAGAACAAAAGGATGAAATGAAAAATGATGAAAAAGAACACAACCCCACCCTATATATTAAGGCTCAAGAATAAGGAAAATCAATTCAGTCATGCTGACAAACACCGATCTGAATGATGCGCGCACAATTTCTTTATATTTTGCTTAAATGCCGGATAACTGATGTTCTTCTTCACAATGTTTTCCGACAAAAGGTTAAATAAACGAGAGGTCAAGATGTAAGAGGACTTTCTCACTCCAGTTTTGTTAGTGAATGGAATGTTTAAAACAGTCGCACCACCAGCCTTTGTGTCATAATGAACGTGTAGGAACGTGTAGGAGAACAGTTATCGCCACATAATACTGGCATTTCAAAGGAAGAATTCCCGTCATAATAAAAAGTTCCCTACTCGGGTGGTCCCTCGGTTTTCTGCACATTATCCGTAGCAATATTTTTTGCATTCTCTCAATCGACTCAAAGTGGCTGTTGTATGTGCCACCCCAAGCAACAATTCTATATGTTATATTGTATATGTCTTAATATATCAAATGACATATACTATGATGCTTTCCGAAGTTGGGCTATCACAACAAAGAGCCTTTTCTTTAAATTGATTATATGGCGTTTCCAAGAAAGTAACTCATCCAAAGTAATGCCAAGATACTTAACTGCAGCAGACTGTTTGACCTCTATACAATCACATGATACATATCTATAGTTTAAATGATGCCATATACCAAAATAGGCTCATCGAAGTGCCAGGGATTCTGAAGCATTCCAAGGAAATGAAGCATGCTAATCTTACTCATGTTAACGAGCATTTTATTTCGAACAAACCAGCTTTTCAATATGTTCAAATCGCTTTGAATATTTTGCAGTACTTTTCATTTTGTATCGTATCCCCCCTGCGTATAGCAGGACTGTGTCATCAGCAAATGTAAAAATATGGCCCTTTATTCTTAAGGAACTAAGGTTATTTATATAAATTATAAATAATATTGGGCCTAATACAGTATCCTGAGGGACTCCACATAACACTGATCTCTCTGTGCTTTTATACCCATTCGCTTTAACAATCTGTGCTCTTCCAGATAAATAACTATGGGGCCATTTGAAGATAGTTCCCCTTATCCCTAATGCTTCCAGCTTTTCTAATAAAATAGATTACGATACAGTATCAAACGCCTTACTAACATCCAACAGTACTTACATATTTCCCTTCATTGAGGTTTTTATACAAGTAACAGATAAACAGAAACAAGGGTGGATTCGTTCCCAAGCCCTTCCTAAAGCCGTATTGAGTTTCTGCAAGAAACTTTATTTTGTCTAAATAATTAGTCAACTGTTGTACCGTTAATTTTTTAAAAACTTTTGATATCATCGGCAAAATCGCAATAGGCCGATAATTCTCACAGACCGAACTGTTACAACCTTTAAAAATAATATAAAAGGTGGGGCAAGTATCACGCTACCATTTTAATTTATGGCTATTTTTTTTCGTGCTATTGAGTGTCTTCAAGTTTCCCTAAAAGATTCATTAAAAATAAGCGATTAGAATACTGTAATGACATATAGAATTAAATTGACGGTTCCGTATTATTTTTGATGGGGATTTTAAAGAAAAAGGTTTACATAAATAAGGCCCAAACGATGGAACAACTCAAGGACGACATCCGTGCTGAAATTGCTGTTAACTGAAATACCTATTAGCATAACATATTATATTAATATATAAGGATTGTGTAACTTTACTGAAGGGCAAAGTATTAGTCATCATTACTACCTTCACGTTTTTGCTGAACCCCGTAAAAGAATAAGGAAAAAAAGGCCGAAATTGTGGAATGATAAGTCAAGAGTTCTCCATCAAGACAATGTTCGGCTCATTCCGCTTTGTCTGTCAACAGGTTTCTAGCCAAGTACAGCATCCCAGTGTTAAACCACCCGCCTTATTCACCGGATCTTAATCCATTTGATTTTTATCTGTATCCTAAGGTAAAATCTGCATTAAACGGAACAAAATGTGAGTCCGTTGAAGAAGTGAAAGAGAAAGCGACACGTGTTCTGAAGGAGCTGACAGAAGAAGACTTCCAGCACTGTTTCGCACAATGGAAGATTCGCATGGAGCATTGTAGGGATAGAGGACGGGGTTGTATATTGAAGGTGATAATAAATAAATATGTATGAAACCAAAATAATATGTGGACAGAAGTTATGGAAAATGTGTTAACAACATAACAAGGTATCTATTTCATTGTTATACAGCGCAAAAACAATAACTGTGAGGGGTGCGGGGCGCGTGTCAATCGCTAGCCTCGCGTTTGGGAATTTTGTTGGTATGGAGTATTTCTTGGGAGCACACCGTGCGTTGTGGGTGCGAAAATGTTACAAAAACAATGATTCGAAGACTGTAGCGCAGAGAAAGTTCTACAGTCATCGTGGTTTGTGTAATATTAAAGATGCGCCAAGTGTTCCCCTAATCAGGATATGGGTAAAAAAGTTTCAAGAAACCAGTTCACCGATGTCAGCGCGAGCAATAATCGCCCCGTACTTTTTTGAAGACGGCAGGGGACGCTGAGCTGCAAAACTTTGCTGGTTATAATCAAAGAACATTGTTTCAAACAAACATTTGAACGAAGGTTTCAATAAGACGGGCAACGTCACACACTTTCAATAGGTCTCTGTCACGAGTTTTGTGATATGTTCCCAAACATATTGATTTCCAAAAGACATTGATGATTCCACATGATCAGATTTCCACATGACATAAATTGGCCTCCACGTAATCCTGATTTCAGCCCTATGGACATTTTCTTGTGGGGGCTATCTAAAAATCGAAAGTTTACAGTCAATAAACTGAGTTTTTTGGTGCAGTTAAAAGAAAATATCCGACACGAAATGGCATCCATTCTAAAGAAAACTTTTTTCATGAACGTCTCCCTTTTATTTATATCGTTATATCAATTATTTATATTAATATATATATATATATATATATATATATATATATATAATATATATATATATATATATATATATATATTATTGGGATTTTCGGTCAGTAATTAATTTTTTATTTTTTATTTTTTTATTAACGTTTCGGTTCAAACAAAGAACCATCCTCAGAATAATTCTACAATACATATAACTTTTATAAAAAACACAAACTTACATTTAAAAACTATTGTTAATTAATATTGGTATGTTTTGGTATAATAATAATAAACGGTCAAGAGAATATATGTAATAAAAAAAAAAAAAAATATATATATATATATATATATATATATATATATATATATATATATATATATATATATATATATGTATATATATATATATATATATATATATATATATATATATATATATATATATATATATATATATATATATATATATATATATATATATATATATATACACACACTTTCGTTTGTTCCCTGATCCATGTGCAACGAACTCGTCTTGTAATGCCAAGCATAAATCCTTTCAATTCCCATCTGTGCTACCCGAAATTTTTGAATTGATTGCCATGTGAGTGTCCAGGTTTCACATTTGTATGTCATAACGGGCAGGATGCACTGATCGAAGAATTTTCTTTTCAGGCAAAGTGGGAGTTTTCTCTTAAACACTATATTAAGCCTGCCAAATGCCTGCCAGCCACATTTAACACGCCGTTCCACCTCGCGGTTGGTATCCCCCTCCATTGAAATTATCTGCCCAAGATATATAAAGTGGTCTACAATATCCAAATCCCTTTCTAAAATTGAAATTCTTCTGTCCTCAGCAAATTTATTGAATATAACCTCACTCTTATTCAGGTTTATTTTTAAGCGAAATGGTTCGCTAGCCATTTGCAGCTCTTGTATGCGTCTTTGCAGATCCTTAATGGGTCTTGTGAAAGAAAAACGATATCATCTGCAAATCTAAGATGGTTTAAGTTTGCTCCACACCTTGTATATACATTAACAACCTTGTATATACATTGCAAACGTGCAGACGTTTCGTCGCCCAGGTCAATAATGCCATGTGAGGTCGAATAATCTAATATTCGATTTAATTATAATTAATAATTATATTATTAATTATAATTATAATTAATAATCTAATAATCTAATAGTGATATGAGAAAAAGACGAATACATAAAACAAATGAATCCGAGTAGGCTAACTAGATAAATAGTTAAATTTTATGAAAATAGGAGTAGAGCTAAAATAGAAACAATGAAATGGATTGCTGAAATTAAAGAGGACCTAAGATCCGCAAATATTACACAAAGTGAAATTCAGGATAGAAGCTGTTTCAGACACAAGGTTAACTTTTGGGACGTTGGCCAAAGAGAAAAATGTAGGAAGACCGGAACAACTTGGTCGGACGAGAGGACAAAAGCTCATACTGACAAAATGAAATCAGTATGGGCGCAAAAGAAGGCTAACAACAACAAACGTCTCTAAATCAAAAAATTTTGATAAAATGTCTGGACAATTTCCATACGTTGTGACAACGAAATCTTGTTCACGATGTTCAAAAAATAATTAAGCGGGCTCGTGGAAAAAGATATTAAAAACATAGAAAATACACCCACGCTCCACGTTGGTGCTTTGTCGTTCCGTCATGCAAAGCGCCAGCAAGCGTCTCCCAGGACCGGTTTCTGGTCCATATATATTCGACTATTAGTCCGGAAGTACATCCGATCGTTTGAGTTCCGTTTGTTGGGAACTTGCAGACGTTTCGCCAAGGTCTCACTTGTTATTCTTGATCTTGGCGAAACGCCTGCACGTTCTCAACAAACGGGACACAAACGATCGGATATACCCTCAATACTCCCGGACTTATAGCCTACAAACTAACTAACATAGAATGGGTAATGAACGTTAAGCTACAGGTACAGTCGCTAAACAGCCTCCTCAGTTGCTGATACGCCTCTCAACCTAAAACTTTATGTATATGTATGGGATACGATTATATGGTATATTAGTTATCCAGCTTACGATGTGGTCCGACTGACGAAATATAACAAAAGATTATCTATCAAAACAGTGCATACATAGTACATTAGATGTATTTTAGAATTAACTAGTGAGCGATCTTCAAAAAACTGACAAACCAAGATGAATTTCTATTAACATATGATCAACTTATAAATATTTTTTTAGATATTGAAAAACGAATCGATTTTGAATACAGAGAAACAGCCAGATGAGACTTCAGGACTTTGCGTAGGTAAGAATTGTTATCAGATATAATTCAAGTATTATTTCAAAAACGTTAATTTCAACAAAGCACACTTGAAATATTTTCACAAAAAAATGATTTTTAATTATAGAAAATCAAGTGGTGGATTCAATGAAAAACGACTTATCAGAACATTCCAGCTTATCAACAACATCCTCCTCCACATCAAGCGAGAGTAGCGATAGTGACAGCATCAAGTAAGATTTGTTTGTTATTAATATAACTTGATGAATATTAAAAAAATAACTACTCAGGAACAACGGGGCAGTTTCTTTTAAAACTCTTGTGTCTTAGATAAGTCAGAGAGGTTCTGAAAATTTACGTTTTAGTTAAGACAAAAAGTACAATAAAAAAAATTATTGGAGAAAAATTAAAAATTCTTTTGTGCTACTATGATCAAAAATAAGATGACTTGTTTTAAAAATTACCGTGTTTTACATATCAATACAATCATTTGTTTTTTAGTTGGTATGACTGCCCTTGATATCTGACGGAAGTTTCATATTATTTCACTTGTTAAGTTAGAGATTACAGCGTCTTTTGTAATTGCTAAACATTTTTGTTGGCGATTTTTAAAATGGCTAATATATGAATAAGGCCGGATAATGCTACTGCAGCATAATCCACGTCAAACAGTGATTCTTTCGGGATGTAATGGGACCTGATGAATCACTTGTGGGATTGACTCACCCCAATAACGACAATTTTGTTTATCAACGTAGCAATTTAACCAAAAATGAACATCAATGAAGAAGATGATTTTGAGATGAAAATCGGGATCGTTTTTGCGAACTCCCGACGTAATCGATGATCAGTTGACAGGTGATTATCCTTGATGAACTCTTGAGAAAGGCGCGGAACAGAAACAATATCGTTCTCGGTAACACTTTCACGAACAGCCGTGATATTTTCTTCACTACGGCCACTACGAAGTCGTGACGATGGATTTTGGTCATGAAGACTAAACTCGCTCTAAAATTCTCTTTGAGTAGCAACAAAACTTCTCAAATTTTGATAAAATGTTTGGACAATTTCCATACCTTACGACAACGAAAACTTATTCATGGTGAAATGGCAAACCTTATTGAAAACAATTGACAGCAAATGTAAATAATTGGATATCAAATATGGCCGCTATTAGCTGTCAAAATCCTATCGTCCCTATTGAGAAACGCTTTACCATATTCATCACATATGTCTCCGCGTAACTTTTTCCTGTTCCCTCAATTGAAGAAACCACCTCGTGGACTCCATTTTCAGAACACTGAAGTCATTCAAGAGGGTTTGCTGACCAGTTTGAAGGAAACTTTGTGTATAATTTAAAAAGTTAACTTACTTTTTAATCATAGTACTATATATTTAGGGAAACTTTCTAGAAAATCCTAAATATCCTTAGATTAGAATAAAAAATGTGTTTCTAAGAATAAGAGCAGCTCCTATATACACATATAACACATCAGCTGAACGACAAACAGATGGAAAAACGAAAAACGGTGAAAAAAGCGAAATTTTGTTTTCTCGACATGAAAGAAAGATTCCTTTTGCATCGGATCGTGACTGGAGACGAAAAATTTATATATTTCGAGAACCCAAAATGTTATAGACCCGGCGTAGTTATAGACTTGGTGCCTTCCGACTACCACTTGTTTTCATCGATGTCTCACACTTTTCACGAAAAATGGCTTGATGACTAGAGCACCTCAAAAGATGTACAGTTTTTCTGGGACGGCTTCCACAAATTGCCAGATGCATGGGAAAAGTGTGCAGCTAGCGATGACGCATACTTTAAATAAATCATTATTTACCTTTGTCTCAAATTAAACGTGTTAAAAAAATGATGAATTATTAACCGGCACACATGGTAAAATGTGCATAAAACTGACCTGTGATAGTATGCTCATGTGGGAAACCATTGTGGATCTTGTCGCCAGATCAGATACAACATTGGTATATAAAGTATCATGGCGACTAGACAATGATTTATTTTTTGTGCTTTACGAAAAATCTAAAATGAATTATGAATATTTTAACGTACCCTCGTATATAAAAATTGTCATCGGTTTTCTCAGAATGCGACAGAAACTGTATCGATGATGCTTGTTCAATTCTTATTTGGCGAAATGTAAGCGTTCATTTTGTATGTTTTTATACTGTCAATATAATCGAGATAACGATATGATATTTTATATAATATTTAACTTATTAAATTTAGAAATATTTGATAACAGATTCGCAGGTCTTTTTATGGGTATTAAATTGTATAATCATGCACGAATAAAACCAGTAGTGTAGAAAGTTTGGATGCAAAAGAAATTGATAATACGTAGATCTGTAAAAGTTTCTGTAAGCAGCGAGCAAAAACACAAATCAATTGATATCAATGACTATTGTTCGGACAACTGATTTTCAGATATATATATATATATATATATATATATATATATATATATATATATATATATATATATATATATATATATATATATATATATATATATATACATACGGTCTGCTTTTATGGATGAATACTAAGATTTCATTCTTTGATAACCCTCAATATATTTCGTCAGAATTTTTTCTGACTTCTTCAGGATGGACTCTCGCCACTCTCATTCAACTGTGTTTTAGAAAAAGTAATATAGTAGTGGCGTGTAAAAAAATCGGCCCTGAATATTGACCAGCCCATTAAACTGTGGAGAACCAACATCAAAATAGATTCTCTGGCGTTTGCTGATGATCTAGCAATTTTAGCTTAAGATATATCAACGGTCCAAAAACAGATTGAAATCAAAAAAAAAATAGCAAAAAAGACAGGACTCCATTTCCTTTGAAAAGACACAATACATGATCTACAATAGACGACGAACAGCATTTCTAAAAACAAAATATGGTAACATCAGATGAGTCCCTAAATTTAAATATTTGGGGGAAATAATCATAGAAAACGGGTTGGAAACAACGGGCAATAAGGGTAGATGTCAAAAAATGGAAACTGCATTGAGATCTACATACAATATTTACAACAAAAAATGCATGTCTAAAAACACAAAACTGAGACATTACAACCCAGTTATTAAGCCAGAATGCCTATATGGCGCAGAAACGCTCATTTTGAACAGAAAGAGAGACATCTAGGAGGAGATTGAAAAGAAAGAAAAAAAAATCATAAGAAAAATCGTAGGCCCCAAACAAATAAATAGCACAACATACCCACTTCGAGACAAACAATACGCAGATATACATAGTGATATGAGAAAAAGAAGACTCAAGTTTTACGGATACATAAAACGGATGAATCCGAGTAAGTTAACTAGACAAATAATTGAATTTTATGAAAATAGGAGTAGAGCTAAAATAGAAACAATGAAATGGATTGTTGCAATTAAAGAGGACCTAAAATCAGCAAATATTACACAAAGTGAAATTCAGAATAGAGGCTGTTTCAGACAAAAGTTAACGTTTGGGAGGTTGGCCAGAGAGAAAAATGTAGAAAAACCGGAACAACTTGGTCTGACGAGAGGAAAAAAGCTCATAGTGAAAAAATGAAATCAGTATGGGCGCAAAGGAAGGCTAACAAGAACAAACGCCTCTATTATTTCTTTATTTATTGGGATTTTCGATCAGTTAATATTTTTTTATTGCTTTGTTAACGTTTCGGTTTAATAATAATTAACCATCTTCAGAACAATTCTACAATATATTTTATTTTTATAAAAAAAATAATTTAAAAAAATGAATTAAACAATTATTTTCGTAAAAGTTTGAACTAAGAAATGACATTTTTTTATTATTTTTAATTGACATATATCTGACAGTTTATTTGTCACGGCCGTTTACCACAGGATGGCAGTGCTGCATGAGATTGCAACCACCATTCGACATGGCCGATTTATATGGTCATGGCTTTAATCGTTCCCTTCATCCACTCTCCAGGCATTCAGCCTGAGCCCAGCTGATGACGGCTTGCTGGCGCTTTGAATGGCGGATGGGGGAACTTCAAAGCACCAACGTGGAGAGCGGGTATTTTTTGCTGTATATATATATATATATATATATATATATATATATATATATATATATATATATATATATATATATATATATATATATATATAACGTGTAGGGCATAGAGCAACACATTTCACACCCTTATGTTTATATTTTTACATAACTACTACATAAACTCAGGTAAATATTTCATTGCAACAGCTCTGAATTCGTTACTCTCGTCCTCCAGTTTACAACTCCAATCACTTTCCAATCTTCTTGTTCAATCCATCATTTCCGTGGTCTTCCCCTTCTTTTGTCTATTGATTTTCTCAACAATTTTTCTACGTGCCAGATCCTAATTGTTTGTAATTTACTGTAAATGAATAATCGAAATTTCTTTTATAGTTCTTCTAATTCTTTGTTCTCATTCTTTCCCCTATGTCCAATAGGTCTTCCTCAGATTACTGCAACGCACATACATCACTGTCGGCCTTAAGATTACTTTGTATATCCTTATTTAGTATTTCTAGACACCAATTTTAATTTTAGTAATGATTTCAAGTTTTCATTTTGCATCTGGCATCGTTTTGCATCTGGTTTCCTTTTACAACTCTTGCTTTTATTTCCTGATCCTCAAACCATTTTTCTCGACTTACACTCCTAGGTATACTAACTTATTTACATGCTTAAACCTGTAAATGTTACCCCCATAACTTGCTATTATTAGCTCACTGCTTAATGTATTGTTTGTATATCCCATTATCAAAGATTTGATATTTCCCTCATTCATTTTTAAACCTATTTTCTTTGATCTTGCCTCCATATTTTTGAATAATTTCATTATCTCTCTTTTTCGTTCGTTATCATTTCATTATCTTTCATTATCGTTTTTTTTCTGACTTTGCCATTTGCCACATTATCCACGAAGGATATGTATTGGTACCTTCCTTTTGGATCCCGCTTTTGCAGATAATTTCTTCAAGTGTTAAATTAAATAATACTGTACATAATAGATCCCCTTGTCTAAGTATTTTCTTTATCTCATGTTCCTCTCATATAACGGCGAATCTCGGGAAAATGGAATATGTTTTTTTTTAATCTGATTATGAACACGATTTGACAACATTAAATAAATTCGGATTTCAAAAAGCCAAATGTCAAAGATACAAAATCATAACAGGACACTTTAAAGCTCAGAATTTGAAACTACTTGAAAAAATTATCGAATTAATTTCATTCATAATGAAAATTTAATAAAGTTGTAAATTGAAACAAAAGTTTTCTTGTTAAACACCAGTCATAAGTTTGAAAACCTTCAAAACAAAAGTATTAATGGTTAATTCATAATTTCAAGTACTATAGCAACTCTAATTGCCTACATAAAAAGGAGATTTGCTTTAAAACGTGATATAAACAAGGATTATATTCATATAGATAACAAAACTATTATTTTGTAAAGTTATTTATTATACTTCGTGCCATTTCAACATCAGAAGATTAATCTTAAAAATTAAAAACTAATCTATGTGGTGTATTAAAGCTGTCGAATTAAAAATCGTTACAAAATTGTGTCCAATAACGAGAGATAAAAAAAATATATTGCTCCTGTCATTATCGTACTAAATATTTGTGTTTTCAAGACGAATATCGTCCAACTTTTCTCGGTAATCGTTTATCAAATCTTAAGATAAAAGTCAAGTTATCGAAACTTACACTCAGGTATTGTTATTTAACAAAATAAAAGTTGAAACTGAAAAAAAAATTATTTGTGTTTGAGTGTTAGTTCGTTACAGGTTACCTTATTGGATTATGGAGATTATTACAGGGTAAACGTTAGCTGTTAAGGCTAATTATATATCTATATATATATATATATATATATATATATATATATATATATATATATATATATATATATATATATATATATATATATATATATATATATATATATATATATATATATATATATATATATATATATATATATATATATATATATATATATATATATATATATATGTGTATATATATATATATATATATATATATATTAGAATTATAACATTACCGACCGCGGAAGCCTTTCCGAACATATATATTCCAAATTCCAAATTCTAACTTGTTTTTAATTTTTAATTGTTCATTCACATAAATATTTCACTAATAAATTGAAAATAAGAAGAAAACTTAAAACGTGAGGATTATCGTTGTTCAAAATATATCTTAAAATCAATGTAATTTTGAACTTAATAATATATTTAAAAGGTCACAAAACGTTTTTAACCTAAATAACAATTTTAACACAAGATTTTTGATGATTTTGTAAATATTTCTCATCATAGTCACTTTGAAATTTATTACATTTAGACCACCGATGTTCTAAGATTTTAATACCTTCAGCATAAAGCGGTTTCTCCAACTCGGTAAAATAAACGGTTTAAAATAATCTCAGCTTGATCTGGTCATTTGAAGTGAATCTTCGAACAGCAAGTCATATTTGCTGGTTTAAGAACAAGAAGTTAATCAGGGGGAATCAAAAATGACGCGCAAGAACTCGAGACGTGTGCAGGCGCAATTGTAGCGAAAAAGTACTTTCTATTTGGCGAGCTGTGTACATTTAGCCTGAATAGTGCAATTCAACTGGCCCAGAAGTGAAACGTAATACTCAGCGATGATGGCCCAACCTTTTGCCGAGTAACCCATGAGCATTACACCATGAAAATCCTATCGAAAATCATAGTATGACTTTTCTCGAAGATGGAGCCGTTTTCGCTTTCTTTGGTGTACTTTCATCTGCTCTCACTCACTGTTTGGATTGCTGTTGCATCTCTGGCATTTAATAATTAATTCATATTTCATCTACTATTAAAAAAACATCGAAGAATGGCGTTTAAACAAGTAATTCGAATGCGTCTTTGGTCGATATTGAGCTAACTTGGCACTCATCGAGCGGAAAGCATTTTCGTACCCAAAACATCGTGAAAAATGTAGTGGGTAAAGTGAAAGTTTAGTACTCTATCGAAATAGTTAATACAGTACATAACAAGCATCTAAAAGCACGGGTCTAAAACAAATGAGAATTTTTTGAACGACCCTCATATTCCGACACTAAAATTTTGGTGGTTTAAATTTTACTTCAAAATTTTATAAAAATAATTTCTATAAAATAATTTTTATAAAAATACATCTTTAGCTATAATATTAACACATACTAGTGTTTTAGAATATTTTCAGAAGCAAATTTTGATAATGAATGTATACTGTATAGATACGACATAAAACAAATACGATATACTGAATGAATATTTTTTTATTTTCAGGTCAGATATCGTCTCATCGGCAAGAATCAAGCTGACTCTTAGGTACAGCGTCCAAAGACAAAGACTTATAGTGGTTGTGCATCACATAGAGTAAGTAAATTGATCTAACAATACAAGGGTAGTCTGAAAAGATTCCAGCCTCAACATCAAGATGGCGTTACTCAACAAAAATATTCTAACAATATAATTGCGCATGAGTTGAAAGATAACCTTGAAAATTTGGGGCAAGAACTGCAACCACTACTGCAAATACAACATAAAAATATATTATTTATTTGTATTGTGTACATATATATATATATATATATATATATATATATATATATATATATATATATATATATATATATATATATATATATATATATATATAAACTATACCTTTGCTGCCGCCGTTTTTTTCAAAATTCCAAGCTTTATTGTAAAAAACTGATTATACATTTATGATTCAAAGTATTGTCCATCGTTGGTCATTACTTTTTCCCATTTTTTAGGCAGCATTCGAATCCCGCGTTGAAAAAAAACTGGTCATCTTTTGAAACGATCGACAAATCGTTCGAATTTTTGACTTCTTCATAAGACCGGAAGTGCTGGTCAGCCAGGCCGTGTGCTATCGATGGAAACAGGTGATAGTCAGAAGGAGCAACATCTGGAGAATAGGGCGGATGGAGTAGGACTTCCCATTTCAACGTTTTCAAATATGTCTGTTTGTCTTTCAATGCTCGGCTCAAACGTAGTAAATGTATTCGAAAGCGATTCCCTGTGATTGTTTCAGGCGGTCATAACAACTCATAATACACTTCATCGAGCTGATCCCATCAAATACAAAATATGACCTTGGAGCCGTGAATATTCGATTTGGCCGTCGGCGTGGAAGCGTAGCCGGGATATCTGCATGATTTTCGACGCTTGGGGCTATCGTAATAAACTCATTTTCCATCCTCAGTCGCAATGCAATGCAGAAATCCCTTCTGTTTTTGACTTTCAAGTAACTGTACAAGCAAACAACCGTCGTTCAACATCTCACCAAATATCCTTACTTTAGGGTCTTTGTATTGTAATATCCCACGTCTTTGAGGAGTTTTGAAATTGTTTGTTGAGTCACTCCTAATGATCTTGTAAACTATTCTTGACTTTGACACGAGTTTTCATTAATCAATGCCTCTAATTCTTCTTCTCTTCAAAATCTTCAAAAACTTTCACTCTTCTACCGCTATGCCGGTGTTCGACGTGAAAATCACCGCTCTTAAAGAGTTGAAACTACTCACAACACGTTCTTTCACTCATAGCAGTCTCACCATAAATGTCTGAGAGCATTCACACCTCCGCAAATGACGAAATTTTGACTGGTAAACTGACATTAATCTCTAATAACTTTATGATGTAATATATATATATATATATATATATATATATATATATATATATATATATATATATATATATATATATATTTATTAGAATTACTAGATAGGGTAGAACCGCGTTTTAGATTTGTAAAATCTCTACGTTTTGGCTTCCACTTTGAACCAATTTTCAAGAGAATCTAGTTGATTTGCTCCGAGGCCTCAATCTGCCTACTCCCCAGAGTTCACAACTAGAAAAGAACGTGGACGGCGCTACCTCTGCATTAATAGCTGAGGTCGTGGGTGGGGTGCTCAATTGAAGGGTGGGGGTGAGACGGGAGGTGGATATTTGACTGGAAGGCTTTCAGATGGGTAATTTGGAAATAAGCGGTATCCATGTATTTGGAACTCTAAGACCGTCATCCCTCTTATTTAAGCGGTCTGGTGGCTTTTCGATCTCAATTGCTTCACGTATTATGCGGGGTTTGTAGGAATATGTAGGTGCGATTACTTAGGCCTTGTCGAAATATATTTTGTGACCCGTTTGGATATGATGTTATGCTAAAGTCGATTTTTATGGAACACTTTTATGGAAACACTTTATGGAACACTTTTATGGAAACTCAAGCCTCTAACACCAGTCGGTTGAAACCTACTTGCTGGTTCCGATATGTAGATGACACCTTCGTCATTTGGCCACACTGACCACAATCTTTAAATCTGTTCCTTTCGCATTTGACCAATATACATCCTCAGATTCAATTTACAATGGAGACTGAAGTTCTAATATCAAAAAGGCCAGATCAAAGCTTCTCCTATTCAGTCTATCGTAAACCCACCCACACAAACCATTATCTAAATGCGAACTCACATCATCATACATCCCAATTAAATTCGGTAGTCAAAACTTTAGTCACGAGATCACTAAGATTGTCGGATAGGAAACATAAGCAAACAGAACTTAATTCTCTAGAAACGGCATTAATTCAAAATGGCTATGACATGTGTCAAATAAAAAGGCATATTAATGAAGTTCAGGCAACTGGTCATACCAACCAATCCACTAGAGAATTGTCTCAAACCCCAAAGTTCTTCTGCCATACATCAAGGGAGTTACTGATAAAATTTGCCACGTATCTTACAACAGAACGAAATATATCCAGTTTCCTTAGACCAGTGAAGGATAATATTCCACAAGAGTCACATGGTGTCTATGAGATTCCTTGTTCTGGTTGCTCCCAATCATATATCGGCCAAACTAATTGACGTATCCAAAATCGCATATACGAGCATTCTCTCGCAGTCCGAAAATGGGATCTCTCCTCGACTTTAGCAGAACATCATATCCAAACGGGTCACAAAATTTTTCGACAAGGCCAAAGTAATCGCCCCTTTATATTCCTACAAACCCCACATAATTCGTGAAGCATTAGAGATCGAAAAGCGCCTAGACTGCTTAAACAAGAGGGACGACGGTCTTAGAGTTCCAAATAGATGGAAACTGCTTATTTCCAAATTGCCCATCCGAAACCCTTCCAGTCAAACGCCCACCTCCCGTCTCACCCCTCCCCTCAACCGAGCGCACCACCCACAACCTCACCTATTAATGCAGAGGTAGCGCCGTCCACGTTCTTTTCTAGTTGTGAACTCTGAGGAGTAGGCAGATTGAGGTCTCGAAGTAAATCAACTAGATTCTCTTGAAAATGGCTTCAAAGTGGAAGCCGAAACGTGGAGATTTTGCAAATCTAAAACGCGGTTCTATCCGAGAACCTAGTAATTATAATATTACCGACCCCCCAGGTTTGGACCTTTCCGAACATATATATATATATATATATATATATATATATATATATATATATATATATATATATATATATATATATATATATATATATATATATATATGCATATAGGGGGGACTCATATGAGTCCCCGTAAACAGCATCCATCTCGGCTTTAATTTGCGTAGGCGTATTGCCTTTTAAATGAAAGAATTTAATATGGGTTGATATATAATGGGTTGTTGAAACTGACTGTTAAATCGCAACTGAGCATCTAATATGGCTGATATTTTTAAGGTTATCTTTCAACGAATGCGCAATTATATTACCAGAATATTTTTGGCGAGTAACGCCATTTTCAATGCTGAAGCTGGAAAATTTCCAGACTACCCTCGTATGTGTATATAGTATGACAATTAAGTTCGTTCTGATTTTTGAGTGAAAAATCAGATGGTTTTTAAATCATCGTTTTTTAATCGGTTTATTTATCAGCATCTCCTTTTAGCTCATACATTTCGCCCTACGTTTTTCCAATTTTTTATACCTTCCAAAAGAACGACCTGTCAAGCCCTAGTTGCCAACCACTTCTTCATATTTGGATAGAAAAAAAAAGGCGGAGGGGGCCAAATTCAGTGAACTGGGTGGATGCGGTATCGATTCGTTTAAATTGAGCAATTTCGCTGTTGCAATAGCGGGTGAATTGTCGAGGAAAAACATCACTTTCTCCTTTGTCAACTTAGGACGTTCTTTTATCAATTCTTCGTAACATTTGACCAATAATGCAGCATAGTATTGTCTTGTGATCATATTTTCCTTTTCCATAGTTGCTTAACGAGCAATGCATAGTAAATATTGCCTTAGGAATCTCATAAAACAGTGGCCATGGCATTTTCAGCTGATGGAAGCGTCTTCGCCTTCTTCGAGCTACATTCGTTGAGTAAAATCCACTGTATCAACCAACCTTCATTTCTGGTATGTAGTGACGAATCTAAATTTCATCAACGAACAGGAATTGTCACCAATGTTCAACAAAATATCATGAATTTTGTAGACCATTCCCTCAGTAATAGGCGCCCTGAAGGCGGAGCGTCATTCCGTGTTTGTTCGACAACATCGAGATTCAGATAACCATTTATGAACTATGAAATAAAAAAGTGCAGAATCCATCCTACAAACTGTCTAATATTGCAGGTATAATTAATCGTAATAATAATTAAAGTCGATTTAAGGTATACTAATGTTATTACTATAACATCATAGTACAGTGTTTGGGAATTTATTTAGCAAACGTAATGCTGTCGAGATGGCTGCCTTCACGGCGCTGGCCTTCATGCAATATGCTATCACGCTGCCGCATATATGTCTGAATATCGAGTGGATCTCATGAACAATATTCTCCTTTAGTTACAATATGGTACGTGGTTTATTTTCATAAACTTTGCTCTTCACATAACCCGACAAAAAAATCAAGTGGAGTTAAATCTGGACTTCTTGGTGGCCAATTTATATCACCTCTACGAGATATTACTTGTCCTGGGAATAATGCCTGTACAGTGTCCAAAGAATCACGTGAGGTACACGTAGCGCTGTCTTGCTGAACTACTACTGCTTGTCCTGTGTGTCAAGTTGACCCTGAGGCCCTTAATTTTGTTCTCTTGTTATCGATTACGACTGTTTCGCGTCAGTCGCAATCTGGGTTTTTATGCGCCGTCCTTTCGGCGCGGTTAATACCATACGGTACTGGTCGAGATTAATCGACCGAAGTGATAGTGATTACAGCTCCGGAAACGACCCGCGAGGGTCGAGTCCAGTGGAAGTTTATTCGTAGATCGATTGGTTGGTTCGCTGGTCGTTGACGCTGGATTTTTTGAATGAACTGGTGTTCTTCTTCGTGTCTGTGGTGTTTTGGCGTATTCTTTTTTGTTTTCTTGATGTTATTCTGTTCTATTTTGTTTTATTATTCTCTTTTTTGTTTTCTTGATGTTCTCTTTTTTGTTTTCTTGATGTTATACCGGTCTTAGTGGTTTTGTTTTGATGTTGTTGGTAGCACAGAATGGACGGATTGGATGTTGTTGTCGGTCCCAGTGCGTCACATCTTCACCGTCTTCGGGGCTAAGGCTTATTCTCTTGGTTAGGTTTGAGGTCGCCGCGCGTCTGCGTGACGAACCTCGAGGATGCCCGCTCCCTAATCCAGTTCGGACTGCCGCTGCTGGAACGGTCAACAACCATGGACGTCTGCCCCCACGATGGCCAGCGCGCTCGCAACGCATCCGACCATCACAGAGTCCATCCTCTGCTTACAGTATTACACTGTTTATTCCTTGTTAGCGAGTCCGGGCAAGAAGGATTTGGTGTTGCTGCCGGTCCCGGTGCTTCGTTCTTCACCAACTTCGGGGCTAAGACTTATTCTCTTGGTTAGGGTTGAAGTGCCGTCTGGCGGAAACGACACTTCGGTGTTGTCCGCTCCCTTGGCCAGATCTGTACGTCGGCGACCGAGACTACCAACCGACACTGCTATCTGTCCCCATGGTGACCAGACAAAACACGTCCGATCACCTCAGAGTCTCGTTCCGAACTGTGTCTTGCTGAAACCAACTCTCCTCGTTATATCCTTCAAATTCTTACAGCGATTGGTGGAAAAAAACTCTTATCATTTCACAATACCTAGCTGAATTAACATTGGCCACTTTACTTCTGGCATCTTTGAAGAAGTATGGGCCAACTGTGTCCCTAACTGAGATTGCAGCCCATACAACTAGTTTTGGGCTGTGTAGTGCGTTTTCATGTTTTTCCTTCGCACAGGACCATTAGTTTTGCTTGTTTATCAGTTTCTTTCATTTTCTAAATAACATGCAGTGAATATTTGTTAATGTGTATCTGGCTCCTTGGCTTCCGTACGGATTGGGATGGATTTCCTCTAACCAACTCACGCACACGTTCAATGTTATTTGCACCTCTGCTTGACCTTGGACGACCCGCAGACGGTAAATTTAGAGTTAATCCTGTAGTTTCAAATTTTATTTTATCAATTTCTTTATTAAATTAACACATGGTGTCTCGTTTATGTCGTGTAAGTAAATTATACTCGGCCCTAAAAAGACAAAAAGACGACGAGCCGAGATGAACGAATCGTTGTTTTGATATTACGCGCGAACACAGAACGCACGTTGTTGTCCGGTGAAACGCTCCATGGCAACTAATTTTTCCTGAACTAAGCTTCGATGTAAAGTTAACGTTCTGCGTCACTTAGGAGCAAACAAGTAATTAATTATGAACGACATTCGTTGTTGTCGTGGTTGTCGAAGTTGTCTTCGCTTTGCACAAAGAAAAAAAAGCAGGATTAAACGCGAAATCTGCTTTTTTCATGATAGCAAAAATATAGAACTTCTGTTTCATATGGAGCAAAAATACAGAAATCTGTTTTCGAAAACTAATTCTCATATCAGGTTGAAATTCGTCTAGCGTTACTAGAAAGGAACCTTCTTTCCAGAAATGCAATCGCACCTCCACCTATCGCAAAAGTATCTAACTTTTCACTCTATCCTCGTATAGTTAAATACATTTAAAGGGGACATTTCAGCTACTGTATTATAAGATTTATTCCCACCGTATCAATTAACATTTAATAATACAATCACAATATTATAATTACCCATTGTATTAGATATCAACTGACAAAATCTAGAATATGTGATTAAATATTAATGTTTCCGATAAATTTTGTTTAAAGCAATATTTTGTTGTCAATTTATAGTTAATTGAATGTGTCAAAATGTCAGAGAAAATAAAATCGTTATCTGAATATAAATAGAAGCCGCCGTAAATAAACTCTTTATATAAAACTTACCTCATATTACTTTAGTTGTAAACAAATAGTTGAAATTGTTTTTATATACTTGAACCAGAACTAACAGGTTTTTTCTTTGTTTCAGAGACTTGCATTTTGATGAAACGAAAGGAATATATGTCAAACTTTACCTGCTACCAGAAAGACACAAAGATAATAAACGAAAAACGGAGGTATGACTCATTATTTCAAGTATTTTATATCAAGTCTAGTTATATTTAAAAATAAATCAGTTACATTTGATGGATATGCCTCACAAAGGGGCCGTAGACCGTACTAAGATGAGATAAGAAACATTCACGTTACACTTCATGAATATGCTGTAGTGATATACAAAAATGTGAAAAAGCTGATATAGAGTCAAAAAACATTACTATTCCTAAAATACTACAAAAACATTTACTTTAAAAAGTATAGACTGAAATTTAAGGTAATTGCGATATAAAAAGAACTTGTAAATGATGGTGGTGAAAGTGGTGTAAGGTTGGTTATAGAAAAGATTTTCAATGCCTGCCTCTACTTCAGCACAACGAGGATCGTCGGAAAAGTTCCCAACCTGACAAGGAAAACTCAAAAATATTTTTGAGTTTTTTTAGTTTTCAACGTAGTCACCTTGTAATTTAATAAATTTGTCCGACTCTGCAAAGTAAACAATTGCCTCAGCTTGACTTCAAACGAGTATACTTCAAGCTTCACAGGGAGCCATTTCCTTAGGTTTAGGAACATGAAACCATGGGAGCTAACTCTGATGAATTGGTTCAGTAGTGATGCGTATTACTCCTCGATGATGATCCTGTCTATTCCATTTATGAGAACCACACCACGAGCAATCCGGAAAACTGTCCTGACAAAAAAACATGGCTTTTCCTGCAGATAGAACCATTTTTGCTTTCTTTGGCGCACATTAACCTACTTCCATCCACTGTTTGGGCTACTACGTTAATTCTAAGATGTAACGGTGAACCCATATTTAATCTACAGTTATAAAACGTCGAAGAAAATCACAGAATCGCTTTTAACGTTTTCGTTCGACTATTAACAAATTCGGCACCGATCGAGTGGAAAGCTTCTGCATACCCAAAACATCAATACGATATTAGCAATCTCAAGTACCTTCAGTCAGCGATCATTTAATACGACAATATATATTTTCTCAGTCGTAGTGATTTATGGTAATCCTAAGCGATCATCATCTTCAATGGAATGAATAAAGCCACATTCAAATTCAGCACCCCATTTTTTTAACATCGAAAAAGAAGGCCAGAATCCTTTTGTATATCAGTCGGGGCTAAGCCACCCTAGATAACGTATTTTATAAGAGCTCGAACTTCAAAATATCAAAACTTGTTTGATTCAGTCCATAGGAAATCCCGTCGAATCATTATTATCAATGGAATGGATAAGGTCACATTCAAATTCAGCACCCCACTTTTTTACCATCGAAAAAGAAGGCCAAAATCCTTTTGTACATCAGCCGGGGCTAAACCACCCTAGATAACGTATTTTATAAGAGCTCGAACTTCAAAATATCAAAACTTGTTTGATTCAGTCCATAAGAAATCCCGACCGATCATTATCATCAATGGAATGGATAAGGCCACATTCAAATTCAGCACCCCACTTTTTACCATCGAAAAAGAAGGCCAAAATCCTTTTGTACATCAGCCGGGGCTAAACCACCCTAGATAACGTATTTTATAAGAGCTCGAACTTCAAAATATCAAAACTTGTTTGATTCAGTCCATAGGAAATCCCGACCGATCATTATCATCAATGGAATGGATAAGGCCACACAAAATTTCTTATCAATCGTTAATATTCTAAGTACCTTAACATTCGTAGTATTCTTTTACGCCACACCTAGCGCATGTTCACAACACTCTCTTCCGTGTTTAAAATGTCTTGATTAGTTTTAAATTACTTCATATAAATAAATTCCGCTAATATTATTACATCGCTAATTTCATTTTGAATTTCTTGAGACAACCACGTTTACAAAGAGAGAATCTTTGTAAACAAGACAGCTTTGTGTTCAATTTTTGAACATTCTTGGTTGGGCAGTTAGGTTCCTACTACTACAAGACCTGCTTTGTTAGGTACAATTCGGGAACCTCCTCGTGAAAACCACTAGACAATTGAACAAGTTTATAACAGATATTTGAGACAAATTATATTTATTATAATTATAGTTTATATAAGTATGTTTAAAATGTGTAACCTTTTTTACAGGTAATTAGAACTGGTAAAAATCCAATATTTGACGAGACTTTTGAATTTTTCATGTCGCAAGATGAATTGACCAGAAAGCACTTGGAAGTATCGGTATGCGAAGAAAAGTTGATCAAAAATGAAACACTTGAAAAGGTAAATGATTAAGTAATTTGACAAGTAACGGTCAAATTGTATTATTTATATAATAATGACCGTTTAATATTATTATTTTTTTGTTTTTTTTTTGATTTTCGGTCAAGTGTATTAATAAAATTATAATTTTTTTACTGTTTTCTTAACGTTTCGATTTCTTTTATTAAACCATCTTCAAAACAATTACAATTCTGGTATATCTTGTCGAAAGGCAGAATTTTTATTTTTAAGTTTTTATATATTTTCTAAAAAAATGTATTTTGAGTTTCTAAAAGTCAAAAATATGTTAACTCAAAATTAAATAAAAATATCATATTTGATGTAAAATTTTTTTTAAAAAATCAACTCTTCCACAAGATATAGCAGAATTGTAATTGTTCTGAGGATGGATTAATAAAAGAAACCGAAACGTTAATAAAATCGTAAAAAAATTATAATTTTATTAATACAATTGATCCCAAAAATCAAAAAAAACAAATTTTCTACCCGTCTAAAGACGTTTCTCAGAATTTTTTCAAATTTTTTTACCCAACCCAAAAAAAGTTATGGGTTTTTGAAAAAAATTGTTTTTTTTTTCAAATAGCCATAACTTTTTGAAAATCGACCTGTTGATACGTTTATTTTGACGTTTTTATCAGTACCTCCCTTAATGTATGGCGAAAGAACTTATGGCGAAAGGATCTTACTTTAGTTTATTTTCATTTTCAGGTTATTATTGATCTGGACAAATTGAGTTTGGTTCTCTCTCACACAAAACTGTTCAAATTATACCATAAATCACACGAGAATTAGAAAAAGACGTGAAAACTTTATCGCAAAATATAACTAATGAGTAAAATTTAAGCACCAGTAGATTTTTAAAGTATAAGTACAGTGTACAACATTGACTGATGCTCTTGATGCTCCCATGTTCTGTGAACATGTCGACTCTTTAAATGTGTTCCAATTTTATTTAAACAATCTACTATAAGTTATGGCCTGTTTAAAATATGTCATTTTATATGTTTATTTTATAATAATTTATTAATCAGGGATGTTTGAGATAATAAAAAAAAAGTTAGGCACATCAGTAACAAGTTATTTTGCGCAAGCGCATTTTAAATCTTTTTTTGCTGTATTTAAGTGTTTTCTAAATCAGTCTTCTGTATTTTTTAAATTACTTGATACAAATAATGTTTGTTTATATGTATTTTATTAATAAAATTTAATTTTTTTCGTGTTATATGACTTTTTTTTAGAAAGCTTTAAAATCATTAATTTTTCCCTTTCTCTATGGCTTGGTAGCCCCCTCAGGGTCTTTGTCTCCTCCTAGGAGTTTCTAGTATTATATTTTTTATTTGGTGAACCCTGTCTCCATAACCTAGATAATCTAGTTATAAAGGAGGAGTGCCGCCTTTTGTATCAATGTTTTCTAGCCTCTTCCGTTATCCTACACCACTCCTCGTTCGTTTCCATGCCCTTACTCCCATCTCTTGCAGATTCTCCCTTACTCTCCCCTCCAATGTCTTCCTTGGTCTTCCCTTCGGTCTTGATCCCTCTAAATTATTTTCAATATTTTCTTGCCAAGTCTTTCGCTATCCATTCTCTCGATGCGGCTCCACCAAATCAGTCGTTTGCTCCTGATATCATTCACTAAATCCTGATATTGCTAGTTCTTCCTTCGTTCTAATTCTCCAACCTCCTTCTGTTTGAATGGGACTTATACTTTCCTCAGTATTTCCCTCTCCCAGGTACTCAACAGTAGTTCGTCTTTGACAGAATCCACGTCTCTAACCATTATAATACTATTGGTCTATTTATTGTTAAGTATATCTTTATTTTTGTATTTCTCGATATTAATTTGGATATTAAGATATTCCGTAGAGCGATGAAAATGTTGTTTCCAGTCATTATTCTTGCTGCTACCCTCTCGGATCCTTCATTGTGCATCGTGATTACTGAGACTAGATATTTAAAACTATTAACCTTTCGAAACCGTTTTCCATTTCCAAAATCATTAGTTATCAGCAATAATTTTAATAAACATCAGGTCACATGAAAACTTTCAGAAGAGTTAAGGCAAGTCTTGAACATAATTGTTAAGAAAAGCCATACGGGAAAGGAACATCAACCATACCATGCTACATACCATATTATAAAAACAGTTAATATTTGAGTATTTGCACTCATATTATCCTGACGATCTTCTTGGCCAGGGTAAAAAGTAAGTTCCGAAGACCTGTAGGAATTCTAATGTTACCCTGGCTAATCAAAAAGTTCTATAATAATAAACGAGGTTTTAGAATTTCTAGAATATCAGGCTACCTCAAACAAACAACAAAGGTGATTTATTACGAGAGATAATAGCTCTTCATATCATAGTTCATACATTATGACGATAAAAATTAGTTCATTTGACACACGTGATGCCATGTTCTAGAAAATGAGGGTAATTTTCAATCCGCGCCAAAAAGTCAAGATATGCTTCCCTCTTGTTGTTCTTTTGATGCTGCGAAAGATTTTTCGGAACTATTTCAGCGCAGATTTTCTTCCTACCCAATTCGTTGGTCAAAGTCATATGAACGGTTGTGTGATGAACGGTCATTCTGACCGTCAACCGACGATCAGAATGCACAAGGATTCTTGCAAAGGGAAATCTTCTACTGCGAGAGTCGTCTTCATTCGAGTTACAGGTTTCTGGAAATACCTTAAACCACACGGAAACCTGGACCCTTGACAAAAAAATGTTTCCATCTTTAAGATTTGCAAAACTAGTTCAAACTAGCACTGAAGACGCATCAACTGTTAGCCTGCCACCCTTCCAAAGGGGAAGCAACGGAGGCAAAGGCTGAAGGAGGTCAAAGCTCACTAAGGTCCCTTATAAGGGGCTAATGGTTTGTATCACCAGAGGAAGAAGAAGAAATATACTGAGTATTCATATTTCTAAGTCAGATGATATATTTTTTTCTTAAATAATTTAATTTAATTCTTAATTTAAGTAGTAATTTTTAATTTAGTGGTAATCATCACTGAAATAATCTGACACTAAATCCAAAAATTCATTTATTGAATGTAAACAATCAAGCTTACGAGTCGTCAAATCAAAAGCTTGAGCATTTCTCCTTTAGGTTTGCCTACCTTGAAATTCCTATCGATTTAATTTAGACATTTTCTGCGCATATTCTCTCAAAATACGTTCATAAAATCACAATTTATTATAATAAAAAAATACTTTCCTATCATGGGTATTTTTTTAAGCTCCCAAACAATTATCGACCTACTCATAATATTATTTAATTAACAGCCTTGCTGCACCAATAAGCACACGCAATGGTGTATTCGATCTCTTTCGTTCTTTCATAATTTTTATACCTCTCTTACTCTGTTTCACTCTGAAGGCATATGTGTTAGGTCATCTTTATTTTCAATGGAATTACGGCACGATGACGGTGACGTGGGTAAAGCTTCATGCATAATATTTGTTGTTAAACAAGCTTTAGTCAATCAGTAGGTTAAAATAATAGAAGTGATAAGAAAATAATTTATTCTTTGTTGCTGTTAATAAACTAGGTCAGTACAATAACAATCTATCATATAAATTTATATTAACTCATTACATATATATTTCGATATTTTTTTATTCGTTTATTGTAATCTGATTGCTAATTCTTCAAAATATTTTTGTAGATAAATAGAATGTAGAACTCGTAATTTAACTTAATATTACTGACCTAGATTATAGAATCTTTATTTGGAATTATTTCTAACAGTAAATGATTGCAAATCATTTCAAAATAACAATATTAAACTTTGTATGTTATCTTCGAATATAGTTAAATCGCTTTTAAGCAATAGGGATTCGTCAACCACTAGGATTATTTAGTAATGTGGGCTTCCTCTACGATAAGCTATCGATTAACCTTAATCAGTATTTCTCACGGGTTATCAACCCTTTCTCTATTTCTCTATTTCTTTCTTCAAATTTGTCGTAATGCCTAACAACTAATGAATGCTGCGTATACACGAATATATATATAATATATATATATATATATATATATATATATATATATATATATATATATATATATATATATATATATATATATATATATATATATATATACCTATATATATATATATATATATATATATATATATATATATATATATATATATATATATATATATATATATATATATATATATATATATATATATATATATATATATATATATATATATATATATATATACCAGGTGTCCCATTAAGGATGGATCGCGGCCGTATCTTGAAAACTATTTATCCCACAGCTTTGGGGAAAAAAAGAATTGTTCTAAAAATGATGATCATGAGAAATTCACCAAAAATATTTTTAAGCTTCTAAAACGCCCGCAAGAGGGCGTGACGAGCTAAACATTTTAAAAATCTTTTTTTTTGTGTATTTTCAAGTGTTAACCGAGTAAGAAAAATTCTCAGTTATAATTAGCAAACTGTCTCCTACAACTTTGTTTTATGACATTTTGTCGTAATTTCACGAATAGGGGGGGGGGGGGGGGGTTACCTATTTAGATAAAAAGTCGTCTAATGTCCGTTTGCCTAAACCGATTTTCCTCAATTTGGATTCATTTAAAAGGCAATTGCTGGGACAATCAGATAATCGGGGAGATAAATTATTTAGTTTATAAATGAAACCGCCAGGTGGCGTTACATTCAACAATAGTTTTTTTGAAGTTTTGTTCAGTTTTTTCAAATGGAATGGTACAGCTTCTACTACATGGCAAGAAAGGCAATTTAAAGAGGAATCGTCCAGTAAAAACCCGAAATCGATATCTCTGACATGTCAAGAGATATTTCGATTTTTCTGAAAAAATCTGTTATTATTTCACTACTACCTGCATTAAGTTAAAAAATATTAACCTAATGTTTGCCTTCCTACACACTTTACCCAGGCTTAGGACTGGTCCAAATTCTTCGTGCCATATTAATTTGGAGCGTGTTTAAAGGCCAACGGGCCAACAACGAAGATAATAATAACAACAACAGTCAAATAAAATTAACAGCACAACAGTCTAATAATTAACAGAACCTGAACTTTAACGCCTTTCTAAATGTTCAAAATGCCCCACCCATCTCTTCAATTGGAAGGCATATGTTTCGCCTCTTGATGTTCAGGCTCGTCAGGGTACAGACACATGCTCTCTCGTTAAGAATAGGGAGACTCTATCCACAGTCAACAACCAATAGTTTCATTTTTAGCTGACTTCCCGTCGGATGGCGCATATATGAAATGTTAGATTATTATTGGACGCCATCCAAACAAATCTAACATTTCATATATAAAAAGTTTGACATTGTTGATTGATACGTACTTAGGACGTTTTGTCGCGAATGCTATATGTGTTATTTTACTTGAAAATTTTATCTCAGTCAAAAAATGGAATTAATTCGTGCGACTTTAATGCGCTGATTTATTATGACTTTTGACGTGGATTATCTCAACAAAGCTCGATCAACCAACTTCGAATTTTGGCGATGAAGCATCATATAAAACCACTATATATAACTAGTTTGGTAAATTCAATCGTGGCCGTCCTTTACGAATTTTAAAAAAGTTGTCCGAAATTGGTTGTTACGTGATCGGTTGTGCCAGAAATCATCGATACTGTGCGCGAACTGCTACAAGGCAAGATCGTCTTATGGCATACCGTGAGATTAAGCGAACCCTGGCCATTAGTATGACCAGCATATATAATGGACACTTGCAATGGACACTTACATGGACATTTAGCCGTGAAAAATATTTGCGCGTTGGATTCCGTATAATTTGAAAATCACTCAAAAAAAGGCTCCTATCGATTGGTGCAAAGAAATGCTCAAAAAATACAATCGTGGTGCGTCATAAGCCCTGTATAACATATGCTATGCGAATACTATGAACCTATGCGTATATCCCGGAAAGTAAACAGCAGTCGACTGTATGGGTCTTTCGAAATGAGCCGAACCCAACAAAAGTTAGTTTCGCAAGAAACACTTCGCAGCTAATGGTCGCCTGTTTTTTTGGGATAAATGGGCATGTGGTCACAGTGTCACTACAGAATCGTAGATCGGTCAGTTCTGAATGATACACAACCATTAGTTTGCCTGAAGTCTTTGAAGAAATAAGAAAAACAACCAGCGACGCAGGATCAGTCTTCACCATGTCAACGCAAGCTTTCGCACATCGGACCGAACAACTCAATCGAATTAATGGATCATCCGCCGTACAGTCCTAATTTGGCACCCAACGATTTCTTTTTGTTCCCATCCGTGAAGATAAATTAAATGGTTAACGATTCTGGTTCGACGCCAGAAGAAGCCGTTGATACATTTAAAATGCATGTTTCGAAGATACCTCAATCGGATTGGAAAAAGTGCTATGAAAATTGGTTTAAACATATGCACAAGTGTATCGAAAAGTGTTTCATTTTTTTTTTACCCAACCCAAAAAAAGTTATGGGTTTTTGAAAAAAATGGTTCTTTTTCAAATAGCCATAACTTTTTCAAAAATTGACCTATTGAGCCTCTTATTTTAATTTTTGTTTTTAAATGCACTTTTTAGACAAAAATACGAAAAAAAAATCAAAAATCAAGTTCTATGAAATTTTTCAGTTTTTTGAAGTCCGACATTTTTAATTTTTTTTTTCAAAAAAAACTTTAATTTGTTCTGTAAATATTCCCATTCAAAGGCGAATGGGTCGACTTTTCCTTCTATTTTTTTTATTTAATTGATTTTGTTTTAATTTTTCATACTTTTTTACTTTCTCTATTTGAAAAACTTTGCTTATACAGTAAAATTAATTTCAGTCAATGATTCTGGGGTATTTGATTCTTAACTTATAGTCTAAACTTATAGTTTTTTACGGTTCATACAATTTACTATCAGTTTTCTGTCTGTTTAACTTTCTATTTAACTATTCAATTTTCATCGGTAGGGAAGAGTAGAAGCTTTTTCAAACTAATGGAAATCTGATTTATCTTATTATTTAAAAAATGATTATCATTTAATTTTTTTGATAGAATCGGTGATTGATTTAGATAATGACATGCTTTTTTAATTATGGGCAATTGAGTTGCGGCGCTGACTTGTGATGAAGAGCTTGACTGTGAATCTATGAGTTCACTAGAGAATGACAAGGAACCTTCATTGTCACTTGAACTATTTTCATTTTCTGTGACATCACTATCATTATCATTGTTACTATCATTAGTATTACCACTATTATCGGTTTGTTGATTAACTAACACTGATGCCCCATTTCAACAAGAGCTACATAATAGAAAATTATCATTTAGTTCCAACGTAATTTTCATATTGTCAGTTGCAGGTCGTAAGCCAATTTTTTTCAGATGATTTTCTAATACAAAAGGATTACAGCATCGATCAAATAGCTTTGTCCATTCCATTTTACTATGAATGCCCCAATAAACTTATTAAAATCAAATGTAGATTATAATTATCGAAACAATTAACGCGTGAATCACACATAAATTAGAAAAGTATTCGCTGAATAGATAAATTGCTCTACTTCATTGAACGTGACAATGAAAACTTTCAATAAACACTAGAAAATGATAGATATTTAGGTTATATTTTGGATATTGATATAAAGTATCTAGTGAACTGACAGTCGGTCAGTCTGTGATTGTCATACCCCTAGCTTATCGATCTAATTATTGTGGCAAATTCAAATACTATTTATTTCAGCTCCAAATATCTTATAATATATTTCAATGGGAATTAAAGATCGCAAAATCATTGACTGAAACTAATTTTACTGTATAAACAAAGTTTCAAAAATAGAGAGATTTTGAAAAATAAAAATAAAATCAATTAAATAAAAAAAATAGAAGGAAATCCTTTTCACACGAGAATATTTGCAGAAAAAAGCAAAAATTTTTTGCGAAAAAAAAAAATTAAAAATGTCGGACTTTTATCGAAAAAATTACGTTTTTTTTTCAAAAAACTGAAAAATTTCATAGAACTTGATTTCCGATTTCTTTTCCGTATTTTTCTTTAAAGAATGCATATAAGAACAAAAATTTTAAAAAAGTCTCAATAGATCAATTTTTGAAAAAGTTGTGGGTATCTGCAAAAAAACAGCTATTGTTTTCAAAGTCCCATAAGTTTTTTTGGGTTGGGTAAAAAAATTGGGGGGGGGGGGGGAGGTAGGAAAGGACACAAGGATAATATATATATATATATATATATATATATATATATATATATATATATATATATATATATATATATATATATTATTCCGAATCTTGAAAGAACAAGGACTAGATCTGAAAACGCTGGCAATTATTAAAGCAAGGTGAACTAACACGAGGTCAAAAGTTAAATTCATGGGTGACATCTCAGAGCCCTTCGAAATTAAAACTGGTATGAGACAAGGGAATAGACTCTCGCCACTCTTATTTAACTGTGTTCTAGAAAAAGTAATAGGAGTGGCGTGAAAAAAAGTCGGCACTGAATATTGACCAGCCCATTAAACTCGGGAGAACCAACATCAAAATTGATTGTCTGGTATTTGCTGATGATCTAGCAATTTTAGCTCAAGATGTATTAACCGCACAGAAACAGATTGAAATCCTAAAAGAAACAGCAGAAAAGGTAGGACTCCAAATTTCCTTTGAAAAGACACAATACATGACCTGCAACAGACTAAGAACACCATTTCTAAAAACAAAATATGGTAACATCAGACGAGTCTCTCAATTCAAATATTTGGGTGAAATAATCATGGAAAATGGGTTGGAAAAAGCGGCCAATAAGGATAGATGTCAAAAAATGGAAACGGCATTGAGACTTACATAAAATATTTACAACAAAAAATGCCTATCTAAAAACACAAAACTGAGACATTACAACACGGTTATTAAACCAGAATGTCTATATGCTGCAGAAACGCTCATTTTGAATAGAAAGAGGGACATCGAGGACATTGAAAAGGAGGAAAGAAAAATCATAAGAAAAATCCTAGGCCCCAAACAAATAAATAGCACAACATACCTACTTCGAGAAAACCAAGAAATCACACAATACACAGATATACATAGCGATATGAGAAAAAGAAGACTTAAGTTTTACGGACACATCAAACGGATGAATCCGAGTAGGCTAACTAGAGAAATAGTCGAATTTTATGAAATTAGGAGTAGAGCTAAAGTAGAATTAATTAAATGGATTGCGGCAATTAAAGAGAACCTAAGATCAGCAAATATTACACAAAGTGAAATTCAGGATAGAGGCTGTTTCAGACACAAGGTTAACGTTTGGAAGGTTGGCCAGAGAGAAAAATGTAGGAAGACTGGAACAACTTGGTCTGACGAAAGGAAAAAAGCTCATAGCGAAAGAATGAAATTAGTATGGGCTCAAAGGAAGGCTAACAACAACAAACGCCTCTAATTGTACTTCGCGTGGTCCACCAGGGTCCATACGTGAATAATATATATATATATATATATATATATATATATATATATATATATATATATATATATATATATATATATATATATATATATATATATATATGAACATTTTTGTTGGTTGCTTGACCGGGAACGAGCCCCACTCATTAGGCAGAGACGCAGGTTGTAGTGTGTTCCATATGAGATTGTGGAACCCAAGAGTTGGGTGAATAAAGACACTCAGCTACTGTGGTCTCATTAGACGCAAGGAAATTAACACTGATACGGTCTTCCTATTCTTGATGGTACGGTATATGTCGGTGCCCTGAAGAGTCTAAACATCGAGAGACGAAACATATATATATATATATATATATATATATATATATATATATATATATATATATATATATATATATATATATCACATTCAGCACTGTGGTAAATGGCCGCGACAGATAAACTGTGCGATGAGGGTTCGTGACTCGTCTAACCTCGGGTGAGTACCAGGTCTGTTCAAAAATAATTAAGTGGGCTCGTGGAGAAGAATATTAAAAATAAATAAAATATACCCGCGCTCCACGTTGGTATTTTGTCGTTCCTCCACTATCATTCTCCACGAGCCCACTTAATTATTTTTGAACAGACATGGTACTTACCCGAGGTTAGACGGGCCACGAACAATCCCGCATAGTTTGTCTGTCGCAGTTGTTTACCACAAGATGGCAGAGTTGTATGTGATTGCAGCCACCATTCGACATGGCCGATTTATATGGTCACGGCTTTAGTCCGGGCGTTCAGCTTGAGCCCAGTTGATGACGGCTTAAGGCCAGAAACCGGTTCTGGGAGACGCTTGCTGGCGCTTTGGATGGCGGATGGGAGGATGTATTTTCTTTGTTTTTAATATATATATATATATATATATATATATATATATATATATATATATATATATATATATATATATGCCCACAAGGTAGCGTAACGGAACCGTGGAGGGAAAATATTACAGAAATCTTTCGCCCGTTCTCCACGTGGTGCCACTGATCGCCTTCGCCGAACTGTCAACCATGCGACGTCACGTGTCTCTCGGAACCGGTTTCTAGCCTTTCAGCCGTCATCAGCCAAGCTCTAGACGAACGCAAGAAAAGCAGTTCGGAGAGGCAATCGGGGCCAGACCAGATCAACTGGCCATTTTAATGACGGGTCGTGATCGCACACAACTCACGCCATCATACGGCGAATGCTCGTAGCAGTCAGGACCGCTCATAACATTCTGCCTGGAACCTCGGGTATAGTACCAGGTATGCCCACAAGGTAGCGTAACCGAACCGTGGAGGGAAAATATTACAGAAATCTTTCACCCTTTCTCCACGTGGTGCCACCGATCGCCTTCGCCGAACTGTCAACCATGCGACGTCACGTGTCTCTCGGGACCGGTTTCTAGCCTTTCAGCTCGGGACCGGTTTCTAGCCTTTCAGCCGTCATCAGCCGAGCTCTAGACGAACGCAAGGACCACGGTGACACCACGTGGAGAAAGGGTGAAAGATTTCTGTAATATTTTCCCTCCACGGTTCCGTTACGCTACCTTGTGGGCATATATATATATATATATATATATATATATATATATATATATATATATATATATATATATATATATATATATATATATATATATATATATATATATATATATATATATATATATATATATATATATATATATATATATATATATATATATATATATATATATATATTGCTAATGTTCTCTGAATGACACAAGAAGACTCATCTTAAATTGCTTATCTAGCACCACCAAAATCTTTATACCGCTTGTAAACATAAAAAAACATTTTTTAACATCACCGTAACACAAACACCATCAAATTTCCTGCACACTTCATAATAATGTTTTTAAAAAGGATGCCGCAAATATCGAACGAAAAATCGAATTTATTCGCTAACCCAATATTTACGTATCTTACTCTTTAGGCAAATATTACATTTTCGATAGTAAATTTGACCTTACACTAAACTTGTTAGCGCGCTGTAAGTTAACACCCATTAGTTTAAATTATTCCCCAAAAATATGTATCCTTGAACTAAATTAATATACATTTTTATGTGAGTAATAAATAAATTTCCCTAATGGTGCAGGCGCACTAGAATGTTTTCAAATCAACTAAATCAAACTAAATACCTCAGCTAACGTATATAAATCAGTTCGTTCCAATATGTTAAGCAGAAAACATGGAGTGGGGCAACAAAGAATATCGTATCGCTGTTATAGAGGTATACAAATGCAATAAATCAGAAACAAAAATATTTAGCAAAAATATGGAAACAAACCATTTACTCGCGCTGTGAAACCATACAATGAGATCTCCTCTGTCGGTGAGAAAGCAAGACGTAATCGACCTCACAAGACCACGAACCTAGCAGTTCTCAAAGCAGTCGCTGAAAGAATTCGGAGAAATCCGGTCCGAAAACTCCCGAGGACCATGCCGTGCATAATTAAACATGAATTAAGGCTTGGAGTTTACCGAAGATCTAGCGGACAGCGATTGACAACAGCTCTACGTACCTCACGAGACCGAAGGCCATATTTGAGCGCCATACGCGAGAGGAAGGCAGCAAGCAATGGTTCAAAACGCGTCCAATAAACTACCAAAGCAATATTTTGAAAAAAGTAGATAAACCGCTTAATAACACCTTGTTTGCAGGAAAACATTAAATCTACCAGCAAGATTCAATTCCAGTCCACAAGGCGAGATCCACACAGCGTTGGTTGCAGGCCCATTTGCCTGGGTTAATCACTGCCAACTAACAGAAGGCCTACCCTAGACAAAATAATGTTTCGGTTAAGGATTTTTATGCGTAGGTTTTTATGCAAAATACCTCATGTCCAAAATGTTCAGTGACACTGCTTGACGATAAGTAGTACACCGTGGATTACGTTAAACAACGGATCCAATAATCTCTCTTTGTTTGCAGGTATACGTACAGTTCTTTCTCTATCAGGAGGCATCCTTTTCAGTATTGAAACAGTTTCTTCGAGGTTTTTAACGCATGTTTTGATACCATGACTAAACAGTACCGAATCATTAAAGTTAATATTATGTTAGCTATGAAAAATAACCTTTGAGCTATCATAATACAATCATTACTAAATAAAAACCAAGATTAATATCTAAATTTCCACTATATTTAAGACTTGTACATATGACAATTGTTTCGACACACAGTGTCTTTTTCAAATACATACTAAATTAAACTAACAGTAAGAAAAGCAGTTACTACCTAAACTAATCTAATAAAACCATAAATGATGATAGTGGGAGTCCCGCGACTCAATGTCTAGAGTAATATAAGTTTAACAAGGGTGAACCATTCAAGTCTACCTGATCATTAAGTAAAATACCCAAAATTTTTCTTTTATTAATTTCTAGGTTCTCTAAATGATTTAGTTTTTTGAATTTATTTTCGTTGTGCAACATTTTGAAATTATCGTTGAAAGTGTGATTTTCTAACATTAAGTGATTAATATATGCACATTAATCACTTAATGTTAAGGCATAATGAGAATTATTCTGTTCTTTAATATAACTTCTTTTATGTTCATTAAGCCTGGTGGAAAAGGATCTACCTGTTTGTCCAACATAGACTTTTGGACAAGAACCGCACTCAATTAAATAAACTCCTGATTTATGAAGTTTATTTGTATGACTTTTATTGTTTTTTATTAAGCGTCCAAGACTATGGTTTGTTCTGAATGCAATATTTATATCGCTTGTTTTTGACAAATGTTTAGAAATTAATTTGGTGACTTTTCCTGTATATGTAATTGTTTTGTATGCGGTGTTCTTGACTTTATTGACAGGATATATTAAATTGATGGTATTATTATAACATTTTTTATTAATTATTTTATTTATAATGTTTGGGTCGTAACCATTATTCACCCCATTCATTTAGTTTAAAAGAAAGAGTAGGTATATTTATTAATGACTGATTTCAATATTCTGTCAAGTAGTATTTAAGCATCACAAAAGAGAAAATGCATTTTTTCCGCTTATGTAATTAAATGTGAAAATATTATCAAGGTCAGGATTAGAACATTTATGATGATTGATACTGAATAGATAATTTTATTTCTTAAATAAAATTGTTGCGGTTGCGATTGCGACCTAAATATTAAGACCAATTTTAACTTAATATTACGGTAAAAATTAAAACTAACTGATTTTTTCAGAAAAATCGAAATATCTCTTGACATGTCAGAGATATTCGTTTTCACTGGACGATTCCTCTTTAAATTACCTTTCTTGCCATCTAGTAAAAGCTGTACCATTCCATTTGAAAAAACTGAACAAAACTTTAAAAAACTATTGTTGAATGTAACGCCACCTCGCGGTTTCATTTATAAACTAAATAATTTATTTCCCAGATTATCTGATTGTCCCAGCAATTGCCTTTTAAATGAATCCAAATTGAGGAAAATCGGTTAAGGCAAACGGACATTAGACGACTTTTTATCTCAATAGGTAAAACTACCCCCCCCCCCCCTCTATTCGTGAAATTACGACAAAATGTCATAAAACAAAGTTGTAGGAGACAGTTTGCTAATTATAACTGAGAATTTTTCTTACTCGGTTAACACTTGAAAATACACAATTTTTTTTTTTTAAATGTTTAGCTCGTCGCGCCCTCTTGCGGTCATTTTAGAAGCTTAAAAATATTTTTGGTGAATTTCTCATGATCATTTTTAATACAATTTTTTTTTCCCCCAAAGCTGTGGGATAAATAGTTTTGAAGATACGGGCCGCGATCCATCCTTAATGGGACACCTGGTATATATATATATATATATATATATATATATATATATATATATATATATATATATATATATATATATATATATATATATATATATATATATATATATATATATATCTATATAAATTTCATAAAACTTATTTTATATTTATTGAAATTTGTAAAACTGTTATCATTTTACCTGTAACATATTGACCAACATCATTAAATTCCACAATTAAATTAAAACAACATAAAAGCAAAAAGGTTAGACCGGAATCTAGACGGGCCTTGACTTTGTTTCAAAATTCGATACCACCGTGTTCAATTAAACTATCCTATTTTTAATTTTTGAATCAAAAAACAATCTTGATTGTTTCTATTTGACATTACGATCTTTAGCTTTATTAAAATTAACGATTAAACGTAGGTGAATTGTGATTGTTTTTAGGAATGGACGCGAAAGAAAGTGAAGACGAGCATGAAAATGGACCAGTCGTGGAAAACACGTCGTCGGGAGTGGTCGACGATGAACGCCGCGAGCAAAACAGCGAAAAGGAAATAAAAACAACGATTTTCAGTGACGATGGTGGGTGTGATGTTAATAACACAGTTGTGAAAAGGAAAACCGAAAACATGAAGGTGAAAATAGCTGTCACGCTGTTAAAACGGGTGAGTAATTATTAATATAATTTATATGCAGATAGGGCCCGTAATGCGTAAACATATGTTTGATTATCGAAAAAAACCTACATTTTTACGATATGTCCATGTTTATTTAATATGTTAGATAAAACTATCGAAAGAGGAAAAATTATGAAAAAGCTTTGTTTATAATAACAACACTCAATAAAGTAATTAAGTGAATGTGAAAAAACCTCATGTAAACAATATATTTGCCACAAAATGATGATTATTAAATCACGGTCGATTAAAGCCCTGTATTATTAACAAATCTAAACAGAAATAATAATAATAAATGGAAAATGTTATAACATTAGCTAATTGATTGTTTTTTTTTGCACAAATATATACTCAGTGTTAAAATGTTAGGTGCTCTTGAACAATTGTTTTTAATATATAATATTAATAATATTTTAAATTTTTTAATGGATTGAATGGAGTGGAGAATGGATTTTAATGGGATAAAACTGAGGATGTATAAAAATGTTGGACACGTCCTCAGTTTTATAGGAACGAGGAAAGTTAGTTTGTGGCCCTAATTCATTTTTATATTCTCGAGAGTCGACTCGTTGAGGATTTTTTTTTGTAACCTTCCTGCTCCCATTTGCGGTCTCAAAAAATGTTTCTTCCTTTTTGAGATCATGAAAATAAAAGGAAAAACCATCAAGCGAGTACTGAACGCTGGTTTTCTTTTTCAATTTTTTTCTTACGATATTTTCTTAATAATCATTAGCTATTCCTGGCTTTTTTTTGTATTTTAGCTTCCTCATTAACAGTCTTACAAGAATTCAATGCAATTCCCAGAATGAGTCTTTTTTCTCTTCATAAAAGAGCAAGTAGGCTCCCAGTTGAGCAATGAATCTCGTATGTCTCTCCGAACCGAATCAACTTGGTAACCAATGAAAAACTTTGTTTTAATCGGCATCCTCTATTTTTCTTATTTTTTTTCCCGTAATGAATAACAATTTTTGTTCTATACAAATCTACAAGATTAAACTCACGAACAACCGAACTAAATTGATAAATTGTGATAAAACCTCGAAGATATCTTAAATATAAAGAGGTCTAACATTTTGACCCCCAAAAAAGTAAATATTAGTTAATATTTGTTTTATATTCTGATCAAGGTCAATTAAACAGTTTCCCTTTTATAATTAATATATATATATATATATATATATATATATATATATATATATATATATATATATATATATATATATATATATATATATATATCATCATCATCATCAGTCTGTATCGATCCACTGCAGGATGAAGGCCTCTTCAGCATGCTTCCAACTTTCACGGTCCTGGGCCTTCCTCTGCCACTCGGGTCCAATATACTTAACGATGTCATCAATCCATCGTGCTTTCGGTCTTCTTCGCGGACGTTTGCGATCAAGCGGTATCCACTCCAGGATTACCTTGGTCCATCTCGTCCCATCGCCTCGCTATATGCCCTGCCCATCTCCATTTCAATTGCTTTACTCTTCCAATGATGTCACAGACTTTTGTTTGTTCCCTGATTCATGCGCAGGACTTTCTGTCTCGTCTTGTAATGCCAAGCATATATCTTTCCATTTCCCTCTGTGCCACCCGAAGTTTTTGAAGTGATTGCGATGTGAGTGTCTAGATAGAAATCTTTGCTAAAGTACATATAAAGATCCACAAGATCAAAAAGAGAAGAATACGATGAGAGAGAGAGAGAGAAGGCAAAAATGTACAAAAGAGGAAAAACAGGGTCGCAAAAAAACATTCTATTAGAATGTAATAGAAAAATTTCAGACATCTAAGAGGTTTTACAACTTAATTTAAATGCTAATTATCCCATTAAAATATACTGGTTTGGCCACATTATTTTGTATATGCATAATCTGTTTACGAAGTTTCTAAAGTTGAAAATAGAAGATAATTAAGTAACTTGAATGATTTATTCATTTATTTATTTTGTTCAATAATATAAGTATAATGTCATCTTTTGAATAAGTTCGTTAGTACACTTTCAAAAGCCTTCTAACTTTTTTCAGAAGAGACCTTTCCAAATTCGATTTGAAATTGTTGTTTGAAGCAAAGATTTTACCGATAGTTTTACAGTGAATGGAGTAAATGAAAACTGGTGAAAAAATTTCAACAAACCTTTCAATTGAAAAAATGCTGCGGGAACTCAAAACGTGATCGTGGTTCGAACAATTCCGAAGTGGAAATGTTGACTTAAATGGTGCAGAATTTCCCGAACAGCAAAAATTTGAGGATGAAGAAATGGAAGCACTAATGGAAGAAAATCCTTGATCTCGGACAGGAATTCAGAGTAACATCGCAAGACATTTCAGACTAGGAAAAGTTCAAAAGGAAAGTCGTTGGATCATTGCTCTCCTAGATTCAATAAAAATAACTTTCTGCATCCTCTATGTTAATCCAAAGAGGGAAAACGTCTGTGTTGAGCCATCAACCAGGACAGCAAAACCAAATATTCACGCCAAAAAGATAATGCTGTGTATATGGTGAGATCAGCTGGGCGTCGTACATAATGAGTTGCTCCAACCTGATCGAACGATTACTGCTGACCATTATAAACAAGCCTTATACTGGCAAGAGAAGGGGCGTCATTTTCCTTGGACAACGCATTCCAGGACAACGCATGGTCGTATACAGGAAAATAACTATAAAAACGATCAAAGAGTTGGGCTGGATTTTCACCACTTCCGATCCCAGCAACATCACCTCATTGATAGCCGCTTCACATCTGTTGAGGAAGTGGAAAAACATCTCAATAACTTTATCACAACAAAACCACCAAGTTTTTTTCGATTGCAACGGTGAAAATATGAAAAAAATTCTGTTCAACCCAATATGATTAAACGCATCGAATGTTCTTTTCCATGATTACCCCCAGTTCACACGTTATATTATTCTGAATCACTATAATATCTTCAAAAATGAATTATTTTAAGCTGACATTTATTTTAAAAAATAGGAACTCCATTGATGCCAAAGTAGGAGAATTGGGAGGATGAAAAATTACCGTAAGATGTCGTTTAACTTACGTTAACTCTTAACTTGCAATTACTGCCAACACCAAATGATAGTTCATCGATCTCACGTTGTTGCAGTGGCGGCTCGTGGGGTTTTTAAAGTGGGAGGGCGTTGAAGATTTTTTTTTTGATTTCCCCTTCCTCCTTTTTACTTTTCGTGCTATTGAAACCCTATATAGGATGTGAACCAGGAAATGAGTTAAAGGAAAGAAACTGAACGGAAATAAAATATGGTGTTTTGCTCTGAAAAATTGTTTACTGTGATAAATGCTGAATGGGTGGCGCCCCAAAGCCCTCTCTCACGAGCCGCCACTGCATTGTTGTTTTCATCTTTTTATAAGTTTTTGTTGTAGTTTTACCAAACCTGAAACAAAATTTTACATACACTCATTGATCCATTGGAATTCCATAAAATACGCAAAGAACTGATCTTCAACTATTTATTTTATACGAACGAAATTTAGCCCACCATCTTACTGCAAAAAAAAATCAGTCTTGGAGTTTCTTCAACATAATACTGTGTCTGCAGCTAAGACTTATTGTTAGCTGTCAAATATATTTTTTTCAAATCGTCTATGAACCACGAACATCGGCTATTGATTATCTCAGGCAACACACCCCTCGGGCTTTTAACTTTTAATTTTACTAGTCATTCATGAAGCTTATCGACTGGCAAAAATGTCTTATGAAATATCTAATCGATTATTCGACTTGATTAACTTCGTACCTGGGAGATTATTGTATGGTCTATTTTGCATATGTAACATCATCACTTATGTTAAAACTAGAAATAAACAACAAATAACACTCATGAGACTCAGAAAGGACGAAAGCTTCATATTGGGATTACAACCATCAACAGGATAGTTGAACCGGCTGGATAAAACATCTAATTCCGCAAAGACAATTGAGTTGCAAATACAAATTGCAAAATTACGGAACGTGAAAATGTAAAACTTTTTACACAAATTATTGTCATGAATAAATTCAAGTGATATTGTGCAAGATAGATAAAACTATTTTTAAAGTATAAAATTTTGCCCATAATACCTAGACAGCTCGATTATCATTTCTGAAAAAAAAAGACGTTGAGAATCACTTTAGATGATCTTTGTGTGCTTAGTAACTCATTGTTTTTGCTTTTTTTCAGATATCTCTTCTCCTCATTGGATATTTAGCCTGCTATATCAACATCTCCTTAACATTACCCATTGTTGCGATATGTTCATTGGTGTGGTACGAAAATATGAAATCAGAAAAAGTAGAGAGAATTCAGAAGAAAATACAAGCCAGTACCATGACAAAGAACGATGTGTTGAGAATTGTAAAAGAACTTCCATCATGGGTAAGAAAAGAAATCAATTCTAATTAAGTATGTTAGTTTTATTCCTAAATTTTACCACTTAACATCAAATCGTTAGCATCATCAGGAGATGATTCAATCTGATTGAATTACTCTAATGTTTGTTTTTCAAGTTTCGACCGATGAATGAACAACTGTAAATTCTGTCAGAAAGATATGAAAAAGTTATAAAACGCAAAGGAAAATATGTTGGTTAATATTATAAATATCGATCTTATTAAGATAATAAATTTTCCAAACAAAAAGTTCGTGGAAATTAAATTTAGCACCCAGTAAAATAATGTTTTAATATATTTTCAAAATATACATCACTCATGTTGAATGAGAAAACATATTTGCTTTAAAAATAAAGTGTTTTCTAAATATATTTCAATTGAGCACGTGTTTTTTAAAATGAATTTGAATGATGAAATACGAAAAAATGAAATAGCTTTATTGAAAAAAAAATATTAACACCCATCTAAATATATTTGTTTAAGCATTACATATATTTTGAACAATAGACTAATGACATCCAAATACTTATTACTCAGATCAAAAATGCGGTGACTAGTTTGTTTATATATATATTTTAACTCTTTTAACTGTTAAGTTTATTTATATTGGACTATTACAAGCCTGCTTATAAAAATTATGCTATTACTATTATTTGTTGAGGAAAAAAGGAGATTTTTGGCGTAAGCAGAACTTCCTGTTCCTGAAATATAGTAATGAGACTGATTTTTATAACTTAATCGAAATTATAATTCTACAGTATCTCCTACAAAGTAACCACGTCCTTGAGATCTATGAGAAACCACACAGGCAAGCAGAATATACGGATTCCTGATCCTGTCGACATCTTCATCATTTCTTACAGCTGAAGACCTCACGCTGTGAGGTTCATCTTCAATCGAAGCTCGGCCTTCTTAGAATACCATAGACCAGTTGAAAACCTGGGCCTTTGACAAACACGCAAAAGCTTCCATCGCACTGTACCCAAGTGTGTAACAAAAACTTGAAAAACTTGAGAAATTGTTATTATTCATCTTCAGAACGCACTAAAAAAGTCCAGTTCACAAAAAGAATTGCTAAGAACCACCAAGTGACTCTAGGAAGTTCAAACTTGTACTGAAGACGCGTCAGGGCTACCTGGCCTCCAAAGGGGAAGTCAATAGTGTTGCCAGATCGAATACTACACCACCAGTCTAAAAAAATACAAAAAAAGTTCCATTGCATTCAAAAAAATGTCTTATTCAGTTCTTGCTCGGCACCATTCTAAACAACAGGTCTTCTGGTGCACAAGAGGAAGCACCTATAAGGATGATAAGCACATATCCTCATTACAAGCAAATGTCGATCAACAGTCGTCCTCGAAATAGTCTTACCTTTAGCTGGAGGAAAAACATCAGCTACTTGCCGGAAAATATTCAGGTCGATTTCGTACCACATGAAGTCTATGATGCTCTCACATCCTTGGATAATTTCTTTTCCGAGTAGAATCTAGTACTCGTACATAACTCTATACCTCAAACCACCTTATCCATGTCCTTATAACGGTAGAATTAGCAATGTCTTAAACCTGCTTCTTTCATACCAATAGTTCGCCTCTTTTCAAATTCGAGAAATTGCCTAAACGGACGCAAGGCGCGAACTTTGAGCGCAAAATAACGAAAATTCTACTTAGCCAGTATAGTAAACTATACTGGGTCGCTATTACGTATGGAATATCAAATATCTCGAGAACGCTTTGAGATGTTTTAATGAAATTTTGTATCTAACATCAGAAAATATTTGCCAATTTTTGGGTATATTTTCATTCTTTTGTCGCATATTTGAAATCCAAGGTTAACTTCATTTTTTTTTTAATGACAACAATACTGGAATTTGGCATCGTTGGAAAGGGCATTTGTTTTATGGTAAATATATTTTTTATTTAGTAGGTTATGAAACTATGGATGACAGATGAAGTATATGATTACACTTGACAACTGTTAACTTCAATTTATGAATGTCAAATTTCCTTCAATTTTTATATGAAATGAATATGTATTAAACTGAAAGACAAAGAATTGAAATACTAACAATTATTAGATACGGTGACAGAAAACGCACTTATGCTGAAGTTAGTCGAGTATTTAATGAAGTACATCACTAAGAATCACTCGAATAAAAACATCACTAAGTCAACAGTTTCAAAAATAGTGAAAAGATTCAATGATACAGGCAGCATTAAAACTCGTCCAAAATCATGAGGAAGGCAAAAAACAAAAACTAAAGACAAAAATTCGTTGAATGTTTTAATTGGTGTAGTAGACAATGATAAGGCTTTCGTGCAACAATTAGCTTTAAATTATAACATGTGCAGATGCTCAGTCCAAAAATAATAAAAAAATATTTTTATCCTAACAAAATACAATTACAAGAATTAGGTGAAGATGATTTTGATCGAAGAACTGAGTTTTGCGAAGTTATGATGGAAAAAATAAATACCGATCATAATTTTGTTTGAAATTTTATTTTCATGGATGAAGCAACATTCTGTTTAAATGGTCATGTTAACAGACACAACTGTAGAAACTGGGCTGATATTAATCCACACTGGATGGAGCAGGTTAACACACAGTATCATCAAAAGTTAAATGTTTGAATGGGATTTAGTGCCAAGAACACTATAGGCCTTTTTTTCATTGATGGCAACGTCATAACAAATAAGTATTTAAATATGTTTGATGAAAATATCATCCCTCAACTTTTGCGTCTGTTTCCAAATTTAATTAACCAAAAATATGGTTAGAAATGAAAATATGAGTAAAAAATATGGTTACAGCAAGACGGTGCACCAGCAAACTATGGTATAAACGTTAGGAATTTTCTTAACACTACTTTCCCAAAACGATGGATCGCTCGACGAGGAGTTATCGAATGACCGGCAAGATCACCAGACTTGGCATCCCTGAAGATCTCAAATTACGAATTCGACAAGAAAGTGACGATTTTTTTTTATTTATTTGGGTTGTTCACCACGATCTAAAACTCAAAAAATATCATAAATATCTGTTCTTATGTAAATAAAGAATCACTGGGTAAAAACAAAAAACCAAACGGAGACAAATTTCTCAGTGATTCGTTTTTGTAATAAATTTGCCTAACGAACAATTTTAAAAATATAAGTGTTCTAAAAAAATATACAAACTTTTAATGTTAACCTTTCGGGAAGTATTCTCCTCCCGTTTTAAAAACGAATCTAAAAATAAATTATATTAATTTATATAGGATATAATTTGGATAGGAAATAAATATATTTTTTGTGTATGTCAATGATACTTACATTGACAATTATTATACAATTATTCAAAAATAACTGTATTGCTCTGCCTTCGGTAGATTTAAAATTCAATATGGTTCCCGATTCTAAAGAATATAATTAAAAACATTTAAGAATTTCAATAAACAATCACAATCGCACGGTAAACCTCACCTATATATATATTTTTTTTTTTGGTAGTATGTCATTGTCATTAAAAAATAATTGTCAATGTAAGTATCATTGACATACACAAAAAATATATTTACTTCCTATCTTTTCATAATTTATAGAAATTAATATAATTTATTTTTAGATTCGTTTTGAAAACGGAAGGAGAATACTTCCCGAAACGTTAACGTTAAAAGTTTGTATATTTTTAAACTTTTATTCGTTAGGCAAATTTATTACAAAAAAGAATCACTGAGAAATTTGTTTCCGTTTGGTTTTTGATTTTATCCAGTGATTCTTTATTTACTTAAGAACAGATATTTTTGATATTTTTTGAGTTTTAGATCGTGGCGAAAAACCAAAATAAAGAAAAAAATATATGAACACGCCACAATCATTCAGACATTACTTAAATTGCCGATATGCCTCTTATTTGATCGGAAAACTCAAGTCAAAGCTTTGTCCAACGTATTCATTACTGCCACGAAGTTTTTCACTTTTCGTAAATAGTTCATTAATAAAAAAAATTATAATTTTGATATTGTTTTTTGTTAAATCTGATATTGACAAAAGAAACCGAAACACTTTCAGCTAATTTTTAAAATATATTTTGAAAAAAAAACGATACAATATTTACCTCGTTGAATTCAGAAAAAAATGCTCTTTCCAACAATGCCAAATTCAAGTACTGTTATCATTAAAAAAAAAATCAAGTGAGCCTTGGATTTCAAATATGCCACAAGAAATTAAAAAAGAAAATATACCCAAAAAGTGGCAAATATTTCCTGATGTTTATCAATATATATTGGATATTTCCTGACATCTCAAAGTGTTCCCGAGATATTTGACCATACATAATAGTGACCCTGTAAAATTTGGAATTTAAGTAAGAGTTAAATAATAAAAATTTCAAATGTTACATTTATTTATAGGTGAATTTTCCCGACAGAGAAAGGGCTGAATGGTTAAATGAAGTAAGAAACTATTGAATATGTTTTTTTTTTTCTAACACAATAATCTAAAATATTTTGTACAGATTATTTCACAGCTATGGCCGAGTCTGAATTGTTATATTATAAAATATTGCAGAGGAAAACTCCAAGCCAACATAAGGAAAAAGTTTGAGACGTTCAGATTCGAGGAATTAGACTTTGGAAATCAGGTAAGATTTTTATTTAATATTCTGGAGAATCTATTTTATAGGATATAATGTATATTTTTTGTGTATACCATGATGGATAAAAAAAATGTAAAGATAAAGAAAATCAATAAATTCTATTTACATTTGATGGCCAAAAATAATAAAACACCCTGTAAGTTTACCCGACATGGGCTGAATTAGATGATATTGGTCTTCTGGTGGCAAGATATCGTAAGTTCGTTTCTTGTTGACTTCGTATATCATTTTAACTGTTCTTTATTATCTCATTCTTATTAGGTATCAATTTTGTTAGTAATGTCTGAATGATTGTGGCGTGTTCACATATTTTTTTCCTTTATTTGGGTTTTTCGCCACGATCTAAAACTCAAAAAATATCAAAAATATCTGTTCTTATGTAAATAAAGAATCACTGGGTAAAAACAAAAAAACCAAATGGAGACAAATTTCTCAGTGATTCTTTTTTGTAATAAATTTGCCTAACGAACAAAATTTTAAAAATATAAAAATGTTCTAAAAAAATATACAAACTTTTAACATTAACGTTTCGGGAAGTATTCTCCTCCCGTTTTCAAAACGAACCTAAAAATAAAGTATATTAATTTCTATAAATTATGAAAAGATAGAAAGTAAATATATTTTTTGTGTATGTCAATGATACTTTAACATATTGTCAATGTAAGTATAATATACAATTGTCAATGTAAGTATCATTGACATACACGAAAAATATATTTACTTTTTATCTTTTCATAATTTATAGAAATTAATATACTTTTTCGGTTCGTTTTGAAAACGGGAGAAACCGGAAACGTTAATGTTAAAAGTTTGTATAATTTTTAGAACATTTTTATATTTTTAAAATTTTGTTCGTTAGACAAATTTATTACAAAAAAGATCACTGAGAAATTTGTCTCCGTTTGGTTTTTTGTTTTTACCTAGTGATTCTTTCTTTACATAAGAACAGATATTTTAATATTTTTTGAGTTTTAAATCGTGGCGAAAACCCCAAATAAAGAAAAAAAATATCAATTTTGTTCTGAATTGAATATATTTATATTGGTTGTTGGATATAAGTTTTTCTTTAAAAGTAGTGCTCCTTGTTTTATCTTTTTATCCTTCTATCTTTCTAGGAAATCGCATTCTTCTTCCTATAGTGCTACAGACCGTCAGTGACCTCCTCCAATCTTTGCTTCCATCCGGATTAATCTCCAGCAACCCCTTGCTAATTTTTGATGTTACTGTACATCAAAAATAGGTTACTGGAGATCAATCTGAATGGAAGCAAAGATTCTTCAGAATCTTTTTTTAAATTATCCTCCTTGTGTCTATCCATGATTCTTCTTGGTATTCAATTTTTTTGAAATTTATTTATGAAAAAATTAATTCAGATGTAATCTTCGAAGATATTAATCTTAATCACTTTTTTTATTACATTTGCTTACAGAATGTTAATAAAATTCACTTTTGTTATGTTTCAGCCACCAAAAATCGATGGAGTTAAAGTATATAACAAATCTGTGTCTAAAGATGCAGTTATCATTGATTTTGAAGTTTTGTAAGTAAAGTTTATTTATTTCTATACCATGGAACATACTGAATATTTATTTTTCTATTCATAGTTATGATGGGGATTGTGACATTAATTTTTCAATGTCCGGAACACAAATTGGAAGAATAAAGGATCTTCAGGTATTTATGACCATTAAAAATAAATAAAGTAAACAAATGTATATTGTACTGAACTGTATTCAATACAATAAAAAAACCGCTCACTTTGGAAGACCTGAAGGAAGATTAAAAAAAAATCCAGCCTGCCACATAGATGTGCTACTATTAACCAAAATAAACAATTTTGTATTAATTTTTATATGGTAAATATTAATTTAGCCATGTTTTAACAAGTATTCAAAGCAAACGTGTTTATGTGGAAAAGAGGCTACTAATCCTATTAAACAAAAACAGACCAATGAAACTGCCACTTCCAGATTGAAGATAACTTGGGAAAAACTAAAGATTTTGAGTTAAAGACGCATCGGCAACTGAGGATATTTATCAACTGGGCCTGAAGTTTAACACCCCCTCTATCAACCCTTGGTTTTGTGCTTAACCGAAGTATATCGAGAAGACTACCAACTCGCGAGTGCCTAAAGCAGAATACCTCTTAAAAAGCATCCTGTCTTACCCAGTCTCAAACTGGCGCGACTGAGGAGAAATTCCTCGTCAGATTTGAATCTATTGCCTGTTGAAATGTAGCAGGCAAGTCACCCTACCTACTAACACTCCGGTCACATTACGTATAGGCAGACTTCATATCGGTCTGTACTAATAAATTATGTATGACAAACTTATCTGTAAAATGGAAGTTCAGTCGAAAGAATAGAAAGAAAGGCAAAGAAGGCAAAAATGTTTCCATCATAAGGAAAGATCCATACGTTAGTTTTTTAGGATGCAAAAGAAATTTAAAATGGTAAAACACCGAAAGCTAAAACGATAATTTGAGTATCATACAAGTTTTTGAAAACTCTCTTCAGTGAGAGAATTATTAAAGAAGCGATGAACAAAGTGACTTGCAGATCAGATCTCCTATATAAGATTGTCGTAGAATTGTTAGTAGAATTGTTAGTAGAATTTAAAAAATACAACTCTTATTAATCGAGAAAAATCAAAAGTAATGGTTAAAGACCGGATTTTATGCATTTTACATATATATGCAAATTCTGCATATTTTGTGATTTTAAAGGAAAAATGCATATTTTAGGAACTATTGCATATCTAAGCATGTGTGGGATTTCTGTATTCTTTTCTTACGTTTTATGGTCGCACGGCGCCGTGTCTGGGCGGTCCCGGTCTGCAGATTGGGTTTTCCCTAATGGGGCAATAAAATAAAATAAGTACAAAAACTTCTATTTTTATTTATTTTCTCATATTTGTTACTGTTTGTAAAGTTTACAGACTGGTGCCAGTCTAAATTCGTTGCTCGAAGTACCGACGCCTAGTGACTTAACTTATATTTATTCTGTAAACTTTGCTGTTTGTCAGTATTATTCAGGTTGTCGTTTGTTGTAGTCGCAGTTATTATTGTGCAGTTAGTAAGTACAAACAAAGTGAAAGTGAAAGCAGTGATTATGTCGAAAATACTATGTACTTCTTGGATTAAGCCTTACCCAGAACTTGCTTTGGACGGCGACCAGGTTTTTGCAAATCTTGTTCAAAAATTGTTTCCTGCTCAAAGAAATTTCAAATAGACCAATATATTAAGACGCCGTCTGACGTAGCTAAGGTTAGAAACATGAAGAAGTCTGGGCCCATACAGTCAACGCTGAAGCAGTCATTTGAGATTTTTAAAACGGAAACCATGACCAGTCAGAATTTAACATAGATCTATGTAAAACGTTCTTGGCTGCTAATATTCCTTTAATTCCAACCCGCAAGTTAAGACCTTTCTGCAAAAATATACAAAATTTAATGCTCCAGATGAATCATTAAGAAAAAACGTCGTTGGAAAGGTATTTGGTTTTATATGGTAAATGTTAATTTAGCCATGTTTTAACAAGTATTCAAAGAATTTTAAAATATTTTATGAAAATTTGATTCACGTAACTTGTCTAGCTCACGGATTAAATAGGGTTACGGAAACTATTAGTTTCTTTTCCGTTGGTCAATGACCTAATAGCAAATGTCAAAAAGATATTCATAAAGGCCCCATTGAGAGTGCAGTTTTACAAAGAGAATTTGCCCGGAGTACCATTACCACCTGAGCCTGTCGTGACCAGATGGGATGTTATCACGAGATGATTTAATCTAACATGGTTAGCGAAATCTGCGTCGAGAAGTTGATAAAAGTGGTTTGGTGTTTAGTGGTAAATCTCTTCGAGTTTAATGTTTCACACCAAAGGTTCCAATAGAAGAATTGATTAGAAATCTTGTCTTTTTTATTCTTGAGTTATTAAAAATAAAACGGTTTCTTTAATTCTTGAATAAAACACAGATGGCGATGTAAATTTGCCTAGGTCTAGTCTAATTTCGGAAGTGTAATGTATAACATTTATAAAAATTGTGTGGTACATAATATAACGCGTTAAAATTGTTGAATTGGACGTTCAGTGAAAAATGTTTTAGAAAATTACATGATATTTACGGTTGACACAATCATCCTCTGAAAGCACTATCAATCAAAATGTTCAAAAATTTCAAGAAACTGGTTTGGTCAAATAAATGAAGAGCAATATATAGTCATAGTGGTCGTTCACAAGAGCATATAGATTTGGTACGTGAAAGTGATCCTGAAGACTCAGAAATTTCCATTAGTCGACGTTCACAACAATTTGGACTCGCTGAATCCACAATATGGCGTATTTTGCGAAATGATTTAGTTCTAAAGGCATATAAGGTTCAAGTAACACAGAAACTAAAGCCACTGGATCATTCAAAATGTCAAGCAATTGTTAATTGGATCGAAGAGTAAACAGATGATTTTTCTCAAGAAAATCCTCGTTTCACATGAAGCACATTTTGAAATTGCTGGCTATGTTAATAAACAAAATTGCCACATTTGGAGTGAAGGAAATCCACGATTGCTTCATGAAAAACCTTCATTCCTTAAACGAATCACTGTTTGGTGTGCATTTATTTCAGAATGCTGCTGGTGAAGCTATAACTGTGAATGGTGTTTAATATCGTGAGATGATAACTGGATTTTTGTGGGCTTAATTGAATAATATTGATCTCAACGAGATGTGGTTCCAACAGGATGGCGCTACACCTCACTCTGCTAATGAAACAATTGATTTATTGAGAATATTTCCTGAATGAGTCATTGCAAGAAACAATAATGTTAATTAAGAGCATGTGAACTGACATCATTGGACTATTTTCTTTGCAATTATGTGAAAAGCTAGTTCTATAAGAATAATCCACAATCGATTCTTGATTTAAAGGATGAACTTATACGAGTCATTGGTGAAATAGAGCCAAAATGTCTTCCAAAATGTTGACAAAAGTGTGAACGTCTGTGGAGCTGCAAGATGTGGTCATTTGACAGATATTATCTTTCGTATCTTCAATCGTCAATAAAAAGTTTTTTGAAAAGCAAATTGAAAAATTGCTCAATTTGAAAGATTCTTTATATACAGCCAAAAAGCATCAACTTGTGATTCACCTTGTATGCGAGTTATATTTAATTAGTGACTAGTTTAATTCATCCAGTAAAATCTAACAGTAAATTTTTTTAGATGGGAGTAGAAATCAGAATTGTCCTTAAACCAATACTATACAAAATACCCATAATTGGTGGAATGCAAATATTTTTCCTAAACATACCAGACATTCATTTTGAACTAGAAGGTATAACAGGCATTCCTGGCTTTAGGTAAGGGCTGTTTCAATAGATATATTATAGATTTGTTTTCATATATTTTGTATTTTTCAAGTTATTTTGTGAGGCAGAAAATTGAAGAAATCATAAACAAAAAATTGGTCTTCCCTAACAAGATCACGAAAAGGTTTTCGAAATCAGTTGATGCAGCGGAATTAAAGTCAATTGAAGCTGAAGTAAGTACAGCTTATTACACTTAGAAGGCCTAATAAATATTTTATCGGTAACAGGGCATTCTGAGGGTTCACGTTTTTGAAGCAAGAGATTTAGAGAAAAAAGATGTCACAGGCAAATCAGATCCGTATGCAGTATTGAATGTTGGTGCCCAAGAACAAAAGACAAAAGTAATCTGCAGGGACCTTAATCCGCAATGGGATCATTACTGTGAGGTAATAATTTTAAATAATGATGAGGATTTTGCAAAATGCGGGTTTGTTTTCTTTTTCAGTTTATTATTTTAGATCCAACAGTTCAACAGCTACATTTTAAATTATTCGATGAAGATGAATTCCGCGAAGATGATTTTCTCGGCAGGTCAGTAGATCAAATAAATACTTTTTCCATTATTGGAAACCAAACCAATTAAAAATCGGCAAGGAAGTTTTTGATGGAACTTGCCCCTTTTAGCACAGTTCCTTTTAATTATTTTAACATTTTAGTTTATACTTATTTTTTTTTTAATAAAATCGAAAATGTTAGAGTGGAAATTTTGATGTTAAGACATGCCTAATATTGAGTCGGAAAATAAGTTGTTTCAGTTATAATAATTTGATTTTAAGTGTAAGGAAACAATATTTACTTAATATACAAAAGTAAACTTTAATCAACGAGACATACGAGGGTGGAGTGAAAATTCAGATATTTTATCAATAGACGGCAGCGCGATCGTAAATGTGATGGCTATTTTCGACGTTAAAATCGAATAATAAAAAATGTATAAATACAAAAAGTTTCTACAATAAAAATATGTATTTTTAAGAAATCCACACAAATGCTATTTTTGTTTGTACAAATTCAGTAAAAGGGATTTGTTCAGGTCTATTTGGTCATTTAGAACGGTTTTCGCCTCTTCGAGACGGTTTATTTCTACACCCTCCAGATGGTTTAGTTTTTTGCCTTTATGTACATGCAGTATTTTAAATTCACTATTAAAAAAGCTCTCATTTAACAGATGTGCGGTATAGTTCGAATTATGTTTGTGACTGAGAAAGCTTCTTTAATTTTCTTTAATTATTTTCTTGAAAGATCTGTCTGATATGTTTTTGGACACAACCCACAACACAGTTGATATATTCCTAATTTATCTTTTTTATTTGTTTTTGATTTGCAATTTTTATTGCTGTTATTAGTTTTAAAGGCTACTTTTGCATTGGTTTTGTATAATAATTTTTGGTCTTTTTCATTCTTTTGTAGCTATATTTCAGAGTCAGCCTTATTGTACAATTTTCTTTTTAGAATCCTTTCCTTATTAAAATCTGCGTCTGATAAAGAAATATTGATCGGTCTGTGTACAAGGCTATGAAAAACTGCTAATTTATGTTCTAGTGGGTGTAACGATTTATTATGTATTGTATCTGTTTGAGAGGGTTTGTGGAATATCTTGAAACTATATTTGTTTGGGATTCGTGAAATGGTTAGATCTAGAAAGTTTAAACTGTTGTTTTCTTCTGATTCGACTGTAAATTTTATATTTTTGTGGATTGCATTAATATATTCTAGGAATACACTTAGTTGTATGTTGGTACCGATAAAGCATGCGAAAATGTTGTCCACATATCTACACCAATGTACAAATTGTTTACTTAGTCCACTGTGGTGGATTATCGTTTCAATATTGTCCATAAATATTTCCGCGAGTAAGAGGCTTAATGGGTTGCCCATTATCAAACCGTCTTTACTATTGTAACAGGTGTTGTTAAATGAAAAGTAGTTTTGGTATAAGTATAAGTATAATGGGCAGCCCTTTAAGCCCCTTACTCGTGGAAATATTTATGGACGACATGAAACGATAATTCACCACAGTGGACTAAGTAAACAATTTGTACATTGGTAAAGATATGTGGACGGTATTTTGGCATGCTTTGTCGGTACCAACAGACAACTGAATTCCTAGAATATATTAATGCAATCCACAAAAATAAAAAAACTTAGAGATTGTTGACATGATAAACATCTGGAACGAATAAATATGGAATGTCATATACGAACATTTGGGCATGAGAAAGTTATCAGCGCACTGGGTACTCCATTTGTACAATGGGGACGTCCACTTCACAGCAGTATTTAGACAATATATAACCCTCAAGAGAAGCGCTGGATAAGACATATCCAGGGGTGAATTAAAAGTGTTTTCCCTTATAAATGGTCACGTTGAGGGGATGACTTTGAGTGGGGGAAAAATGTTACTATCCCCACTACTGATCCCCCACCACAGCCATCTTAAGATGTAAATACTAACAAACATATAAGCGACCGTAGTTAGTCTATAAATAACGCCACCCAGTGCTGTTGTGCCCGTGTTTTTTTTCAAATGTCTTTTTACACAAATAGTGTATTTTTATTGAAAACTTTGATTTTTCATTTTTCTAACATTTATTTATCGGATTCTTTCATTTTCTATTTAGCTCAAAATGAACACGCGTTCTCGTACTCTCTGTGCATCTGAAGTAGAAGCGTTATATGAGGCATCTGATATTTTCGACGACAAAGAGAGTGAAAGCGAGACCGAATCGGTTTTTAAAGAGCATCATATCAGTGAATTTTACCTAACTAAATAAATATATTTTTTAAAATAAAGCTAAATTATGTAATAAGTATCTGAAAGTACATTAAGTTCCCTTTCAAATGCCGTTGGAAGAAAGTTTTTATCTATTAATTTCGCCTAGATTTTTTTTTATGTTTGCTGATCTTTTCGATAGTATTAGGAATACTATTATTTTTTGGAAAGTTCTTAGATATAGTCTATTTCTATACTGATTGAGGTTTAAATTTATCAAAAAATATATTAAATTGGATAATTCAATTAAAAAATATTAATAATCAAAGACATACATCAAAGCCATATGGGTATGGCATACCCATGTACTCCTGAAGCACATAAGTGCTTTTCTTGAGGGTTAAACAAATCCAAATAGCTTCTAGGGAAATTCGTGACTATTAATGAAATTCAAATTCATAATTACACTAGAAATGAAAGAGTAGTCAAAAAACAACGGGAAAAATTTGTCAAATTGCGCTACGAATTGATGTCGCATCCATCCGATACTCCGGGTTTGCCCCTTTCCGACTTTTTTCGCTTTCCAAACATGAAGAAATGGCTGGTTGACAAGAAATTTACATCAAAGTCGTGCTTTTTGGAAGGCATAAAAAAAGGTGGACGAAGTATATCGGAGCTAAAAGGAGACCACGTGAAAAAATTATCAAGTTTCAATAAAAAACAATATTTGATTTAAAAATAAACTGACTTTCGCTCTACCGTCTTATGCTGGCCGTTTTTATCTATGACCCTTTACCATCTTAAATATTCTAAGCTTTAACAAATTTCTACGGATAGTAGGTTTGCCAAGGGGACAATATTAATGTGTAACCAATAACGAATAAGTTCGGAGCCCACATTAAACTGCAGGTTCAATCGCAAAATAACTTTAGATTTTGATGCACCTTTATTCTTATATTCTGTTTCTTATTCCTAAATGAAAATTATTAAAACATTTTAGTGGAACTGTCGATATTGCTGATGTAGTTAAACCAGGACAGTGTGATCAGTGGTTTCAACTGGAGAATGTTAAACATGGAAAATTACATTTACGGTTTAGTTGGTTTGCGCTTTCTTCCGACAAAAACAATATTAATGCGGTAAGCTTCATAAAAATGCTTGCACATACAAGGTGCGTCTCACGCAAAACAGAACTTTTTAAAAATAGCAATTTCTAGTGGCACCATATATTGCCGGGAGTAAACGTTGGAAAAGTGAATCTTTCACTAGCGTTCTGACAAAATTTCATGACATTTGGATCATTAGAAGCCAAGTTATCGCGCATTCGCCGAAACATTTTAATTAATGAAAAATGTGTATCGTGAAGATTGTTTATCCCGTAGTGGAATCCACGAAGAAATACTTCAAGTACAGCATTGCTACCGGTGATGAGACGTGGTGTTTTCAATATGATCCAGAAGCCAAACGTCAGCCTGCCGAATGGAACCACCCAGGGCGAGCTAAATCTGAAAAAAAAGCCGTCTCGAGAAGTCACAAGTCACACAAAACCATGTTGATTTGTTTCTACGATTCACCATACGCGCCGAATTTAGCTCTCTGCGATTTCTACCTCTTCGAAATGACAACTTTATGCCGACATTGAAGCCATTCAAAAGGCGTCGACCTTCATCCTGAAGGACATATATTTGGCCGAGCTCAAAAATCCATTCGTCAACCTAATTGACTGTGCAAAACGTTGTCAGGCAAAAAAGTCCTATTTTTCGTGACACACCTTGTATATACTAAAAATCAGTATAAATCAATATGTAGAAAATTTTGATTTTACTTTTGAATACATATCGAAAATAGTATATTTAGTTCGTAAATAATTTATTTATTATTATGTGCTAAACTTAATATTCGCCAGGCTGGTGCTGCAATTACATGCAGCACTGCCATCCTGTGAGTTCAGTCTGTTTTTGTACTATTAATATTTCTTGAGCCAAAATTGCTAGATCATCAGCAAACGCCAGACAATCAATTTTGATGTTGGTTCTCTCCAACCGAGTTTTGGGTTGAGTTTTTTTCACACCACTCCTGTATTACTTACTATATACCACTCCTGTATTACTTACTTATATATATATATATATATATATATATATATATATATATATATATATATATATATATATATATATATATATATGTATATATAAATACATACATACATACATACATACATACATACATACATACATACATACATACATACATACATACATATATATAGCCCTTACACTGTATACTGTATAATCTAAATATATTAAAAAATAAATAAAAAGAAACTTGGCCGAAAAATAATTTTGTTAGAAATGAGTACACCCAATCAAGAATTATTACCAAAACATACTATTAAAATTGTAAATCATGAAGGTGGTAATGTAAAATTGTGGGCAGCTTTTCCATGGCATGGTGTAGGACCAATATACTGGATTACTGAAAAAAATATGCCAATGATATGGAAATATCAACAAGATAATTATCCGAAACATACGCCTAGGAAACCGAATCAATTCCTTAGTGGCAATAAAGTGGATCTACAGCACTGGCCTTCCCAATCACCGGACCTCAGGCCCACTGCGAACTAGTAGACTTTCTTCAAGTATTCCATGGGTAAACATAAAACGATAAACAAGCTTGAACTTTAAGGGGTGGTTAAAAAAGAATGGGAAGCTATACCATTAGAAATTTTGTCAAAGGGTTGTAAACTCTATGCCCAAAAGATGCACCGAAATAATAAAACACAGAGGTCATAAAACTAAATATTAAAAGTTCAAAAAAGTTTGTCTTATTTAGTACTTTTGTTAGATGTCAAATAGTATGTATTTTGATAGTTTCTTGGTTGGCCCTATTTTTATGACCACATTTTCATGTACTTTTTTCTATCTCCCATATTATTCCCTCATTCTTCCATTGGGATGGTGTTGTTCCCTTTGAAAGACATTCATTTGGACAATGCATCACCACATATTACAAAACCTATAGAACTAAGAACAGGAATTTGATTAATTTAAACCCAGCATATTCTCCAGACTTGGCGCCACCAGATTACCAGCTTTTTCAAAATATAAGAAATGGATCGATGAACACATCGAATATAAAGATGTTATTTTAATTCTAATGATGGAAAAAAATTATAGAGATCTTGAATACTTTGATATATTGATAAAATTACTTTAGTAAATAAATGCATTTTTCAAACAAAAAACACCAGAAATTCAGTTTAGCACTTAATATTTAGCAATTGAAAAGTGATCAAAAAAATACTTTCATTCAAATATTTTTGTAGGCTGCAGAAGAAACTAGATTACTCAATATGGAAAATATTCACACAGCTTTGCTAACAGTTTATATAGACTCGGCACTCAATTTACCAGTAAGTCCTACTTCTTAATTATATATAACGTGTTACTTGACTTCTGAATTTACCCAATCTTCCTCAAATACTGGAGGCTCCAAGACAAGAAGTATAAGCAGTCTGCGATGACATACCTCCAGATCAAATATACTATCTCATTCAATCAATGCTTGAATGAGTCAATGAGTGTATAACGAAGCGAGGTGGACCAATATATTACTAATCATCATGGGTAATTCACCTGTCTGAAACGTTGATTGTTTACTAATTTTTAATGCAGATACCTTCATACCAAAAATTAATAAAATTTACGTTACTCTTTACGTTTACTCATTCATGCAATTGGCATTTCTAAGTCAATCAACATTAAACTCAAACAGATTTACACTAAGCACTAAATCACTTCTTTTAAATTTCTCGATGCGCGTTTCGCTAACCATGTTAACATCATCATGACATGATTCAATCAACATATTAAGAAAATCCCTTTAATTTATTTTTTAAAATGTCTTTTATTAATATGTTTAGAGGCATAAATCATATAAGAAGCCAGATCCATACATGGTGCTGACGGTTGGGAAAAATCAAACAAAGAGCAGGACAAAACGCCACACCTGCGATCCCGTATGGGAGCAAGGATTCTATCTGCTAGTCAAGAACCCCGAAAATGATTCATTAATCATCTGTATTATGGGTAAGTATTGTAAAACAGTCTATATCAAAACCCATTTGATTCGTGTGGTTTTAGATAAACAATCTGACGTTAAATTGGATAAGTTAGTGTATAATATCAGAGATTTGCTTGATAAACCTGAAATGCAAATCAGTAAAGAAGAATTCAAACTGCAGCAGAATCCTAACAGTACATTAACTGTATCTTTACAATTAAGGGTAAGATTACTTAATGAGTATGGTTAGTTCATATAAACAAATTCGTTGTAAAGAATTGGGCAAGTGTCGCGCTACCGTTTTGTTTTGACAACATTTTTTTCGTGATATTTGTGAGAATTTGTGTTTGACTGTTGTGTAGTTCAGAAGTGCAAGTTTTACCAGATATGTAAATATGAAACCGGAATTTAGCCATAGATGGCCCTAGCTGTCAATGTAGTTACCGTCAAACCGCGTCATTGGCGCCATTTCCTTGTTAATATCACTACAATACAAGTTTCATACAATAGTATAGTTTGTAATAGCGTTGAACATATCGAATTTTGTGCCAGGAAACTACGATTTGCGGATAGCATTGAGCTTCTGTTACCATTTGAAAAAAACTGCTGTCGAATCGCATCGAATGCTACAGTGAGCAAGCTCTTGGTAAATCACAGTGCTTTGAGTGGTTTAAAATTTTCAAAAGTGGCCATTTTGACCTGAGAAATGAAGAACGTGGAAGGCCACCGAAAAATTTGAAGACAGCGAATTGCAAGCATTGCTGAATGAGGATGACGACAACAACTCGCAGATCAATTAAATATGACACGAAGAGCCATCTCTATACGAATCCCCCCCCCCCCCCAGAAGATGGGAAAATGGGTTTCACATGAATTAAATGAAAGACTGCAGGAAAACCGAAAAACCACTTGCGAAATGCTGCTCACCAGGTACAAAAGAAAGCCACTTATCCATCGAATTCTAAGCGTAAAAGATCATGGGTAATTCCAGGCGAACCATCGACATCGACTGCAAGGCCAAATCGGTATGGATGGAAGACAATGCTCTGTGTTTGGTGGGATCAGAATGGTGTGATCTATTATGAGATCACACTCACGGTGGCTTACTCGCCAGACTTGGCTTCGTCCGATTACTACTTATTTGCATCGATGGGACACGCACTTGCTGAGCAGCACTTCACTTCTTACAAAAATGACTCGATGGCTGGTTAGCCTCAAAAGAGCAACAGTTTCTTTGGAATAGCATCCACAAATTGTCAGATAGGTGGGAAAAATGTATAACTTGCGATGGGTAATACTTCGAATAAAATATTTTTTATCATTTTCATACAATAAACGTGAATTTTCTATAAAAAAAATTTCATATTTACATACCTGATATAAATACGCATAAAAACTTTTCAGTGTTCATTAGAGCGAATCCTTGGTAGACTGTTAATGACGGCCGGTCGCGTTGGTGCGGCGGTAAGAGCGCCTGCTTTGCCGAATCCGCGCTGGAGCGATAGCTGGTTCGATTCCAGCGCTCGGATGGTTATTTTTCTTTCTTCTGTCCGTTTATCTTTCCTAAATGTTTGTGATTGTTTCTAGGCAAGAGTGTAAAATCCGACTACGAATTACCCCTCAGTCACGCCAGTTAAAGGCTGGGTAAGGCCGGATGCCTTCTGAGAAGTGTTCTACGTTGGTCACTCGCCAGTCGATAGGTTTCCTGATAGACTTATGGGTAGGCACATAACCAAGGGTTTATACCCCGAGGGGGGTGCTGGCCTGGGTTTGTCGGAAGCTGATGACCGTGGTTCGGGACCCACGTTAAGCTGTAGGTCCAGTCGCTAAATAGCCTAGTTGCTGATGCGCCTCTAACCCAAACACTTTACTTTTTACTTTGTTAATGACGAATTACTCGCGCAAAGATTTAAAAAAATTTAATAAATTTACTTGAATCATGCCTGCAAATAAACCAAATTAGTTCCTAACAAGACAATATTATGACATCAATTATGATACATCAGGATGTTTTACGTATTTTTCAGATATTGCGTAATTCTCAATTTGAGAATTGTGAATCTGATTCGGATTCGGAGATCGAATGTTCGGAAGATTTGGGAATGTGCGTGAAAATTCACAAAGAAAGAAAAACGAGTCAAACAGCGTCAAACGAATCTCCTAAGAAGAGCCTAATCGAGAAACCAATCCAGAAAGCAACCGCAACTGAAAATGCACACACACCAACAATTCGAACCTCTAGTTTTATACCGTAAGTCAGTAATAATGTAGTAAGTCAGTATAGTACTCAGTATCAGTAAGTCAGTTATAATTGTAATTCTGATATGAAAAGTTTTTGACATAATAATCGACGATTTTTCTTTTTTTCTACACACAGTGGTAGGTTTACTACTGTGATCAAAAAATAAAGTGCCGTTTTGAATAAAACCTAAAATATTTATTTATTCAAACGAATATATCCTTCTAAATAATCCCCTGTCACTACAATACACCTATTCCAACTTTGTTTCCAGTTTCAAAACAATTTTCTCATACTCTAGTTCTTGAATTTAATTCTAAGTGATCAGCGGACACTCTTGAATGGCTTCTATAGGCCCAAAACGAAGTCCACTAATTGGTTTCTTCAATCGACGCAATGGGAAAGAGTTACGCGGTGCAATATCTGGAGAATATGGTACTTGTAGTTGACTCAGTTCAAAATTGTTGAATTTGTTAATGTTTTCTTCTTTGATTGCCTGCAAGGTCTTCCTAAACGAGGTTCATCTTCACCCGTTTCTCTACCGTCAATAAAGCCCTTGTACAACTTTCAAACATTTTTTTAACATAGCTTTATGTCTTAACCCTTTCTTAAAATTTATTTAATACATCGGCACAAGAAATTTTGTTTTTTAGTTAACATTAAATGCAAATTGCTCGACATGCAATTAACGACAACAAATTTTAACTACTACAAAAAACACTATAATTTATAATTTAACAAGCGAAATGATATGAAACTTCCGTAAGGCATCAGGGGGAGTCATACCAACTGAAAAAAATAAATAAATGGTTGTTAACAAGTCACGTTACTTTTTGATCCTAGATATATATTATTGTCTTCTACATCCAATAGTCTCAAGTATTCTCATAAATGTAAGACAACAAACTTTTTTGTTCACAATATTTTGAGAATGATTGAATAAGATTATAAAAGATATTACGAATAATTCTGAATAATACAAGGTGCGTCTCACGGAAAACAGGACTTTTTAAAATAGTTATTTCTAGTGGCGCCATCTTTTGGCGGGGGTACGCGTTGGTAGTCGGGGGTAAGCGTTGGAATGTCAAAATATCATGACATTCGGATCATTGGAAGCCAAGTTATTGCGCTTAGTGTCAGTGTGTTTATTAAGAGTGTTTATTAAGAGTGAATATTAAGTTTTGTTTTAAACTTGGTAAAACATTCACCGAAACGTTTCAATTAATGAAACAAGTGTATGGTGAGTATTATTTATCTCATGGCAGCGGACGCGAGTGATTTAAAGGATTCAAAGAAGGTCGTGAGGACAAGAAATTGGCTGACGACCAAAATTGCTCCGAATCCAAAATTGCAAGCAAGGACTTGATTAAAAAGTTGAAAAAGGACGAAAATTTCAAGTACACCATTGTTACTGGTAACTAGATGTGGTGTTTTCAATATGATCCAGAAACCAAGCGTCAAACTCCCGGATGGAAGTACCGGAGCGAGCCAAAACCGAAGAAAAGCCATCTCGAGAAGTCAAACATCAACATGTTGATTTATTTCTACAGTTCGGTGTGAATTGTGCACAAGGAGTTCGTACCACCTGGGCAAACGATCAATGCTGTGTTTTATCTTGGTGCTATGAAGCGTCTATTGTGCGTGTTCGTCGTGTGCGGCCACAGTACCGTCAAGGCAGTTGGTGCTTGTTGCACGATAATACACCATCCCATCGCTCGACGCCCATCACTGATTTTTTGGCAAAAAAATGATATTTTAACCTTTAATTTCTAGCTCTTCGAAAAACTTAATTTGCCGATGAAAGGACAGCGTTATGCCGACATTGAAGCCATTCAAAAGGCGTCAACCGCCATCCTGAAAGACATATATTTGGCCAAGCACAAAAATCCATTCATCAACCAAATTGACCATGCAAAACGTTGTATCGACGGGCAAGAAAACTATTTTGAATAAAAACAATGATTTTTACGAAAAAAAGTTAATATTTGTGTTTTTTGAAAAAGTCCCGTTTTCCGTGAGACACGTGTTGTAATTTTTAAGCTATACAGATCGAAAACTCTTCAGATCACCTTCAGATTTGTTATTTATATTAAATTAAATTCGTTTCCTAATTGAAACGTTTTTAACTTATCATACCATAAACTATAAGAACTATGAAACTATTTTTTAGATGTCCTGAACAATTAGGGAGAATTGAATTATCGTTAAGCTACAGTGGATTGAGGCAAAAATTGCTAGTAACTATACATAGGATATCGTAAGTACACACTTTAAAATAAACACATAAAATGTACCTCATCCACTAGGAGAGTAACAAACTAATCTCATCATCAGAAAAATTATGTTTTTTCAGTTTAAAGAATAAAAATATTCACTGGGAGGCGAAATTTGGAGAATAGGGAAGCTGTTCAAAACAGCATGAAAACCCTATGCTGTTATACAACGATTAAAATTCGGATTGACCATTTTTAAAAATAATCTTACTTAAATAATCTTATAAAAATCCTAATAATTAGTTTTCCGCACTCACCAAATCTCATTGAACTCACTCGATGGGTGTTTCACTAACCATGTTAACATCTCCAGGGAACCACTATAACTGTACAGTTTTTAGCTATTAATTAACTGAACAGTTGAAATTATCTCCTCATAATGGTAACTTGGTTTTGGAAACACACGTTGAATACTTTCAATAATACTTAATTAATTTCAACTTTTATTACATTTTTACTTAATATCATCATCTAAATTACGTAAGATTCGTCTAGTTGCAAGGGAAAATTTAAGTCTCCATTTTTTTACTTTTTATTTTCAGAAATCTGCCCTTAAAGGATCCAAATCACATTCCTGATCCCTATGTCAAACTGAAACTAACCCGTACTGGAAATTCGAGTGTTAAAAACAGAACCAAGGTAAATGATCAATGAAATTAACTTTTATAATTACAGTGTTAAAAATAAGATCATCATATGGTTAATATATCTTCAAGGACAACAACTTTAATAAAACGATTCACCCCACTGGTAACACAGAAGAATTTTGAGATTTATTTTTTACTTTTTAACGTAGTCATCTTACAATTATATTAGGCCAATGATATTCCAACATTTTATTATCCTGAGTTTAAGCAATTTGTCCAGCTCTACAAAATAGAGCGTTAACTCAGCTTTGACCATATCACTTGTGTATAACCTGACAGCACCGTTTAATTGGTTCAGTAGTGAACCGGATTACTCCTCGTGGATAGACCGAGCTTTCTCCAAGTAGTCTATGAGCTCCACAACACAAGAATCCCAGAAAACCGTAAGCATGACTTTTCCTAGAGATAAAACCATTTTTACTTTCTTTGGTGCACTTTCGTCTCCTCTTTCCCACTGTTTGGACTACTACACCATTTCTGGCGTGTAATGATGAATCAGTGTTTTAACTACTTTTATAAGACGCCGAGAAAACTGAGTGGAATTACATTTTAATAAGCCTAAACATTCTTGAAAAGTGTTCATTCAAATGGTTCTTTGGTCCACAGTTAGCAATCGAGCAAAAAGCTTTTTCATAACCAAAACATCAGGTGAAATATAATGGATATTCTTTCGAGATATTTACAGTGCCAATAAGCTCTCATTTCTTCAGACAGTGGCCATTTAATAGAACATTTTTAAAACTATTTTTGAGACGTTCGCTATATTCAATGAATCTACGGCGTTTACCAGGTGTGGCGGTTAATAATTCTTATTTTCTAAACGAGATGGCGCTGGAAACAAGGGTCGATCTAATCTCATGTTATTTTGTTACTATGGCGGTACCTTTCAAAAAGCCATTCCTTGCCTTTTGAACTGAACTTGTCATAAAACAGACAAAGAATCTATAAGACTTTGATCAGGTCAGTGGTCACATATGGAAGCGAAACGGTAATCTTAACTAAAAAAAACCCAGGAAATGCTTGCTACGTTTGAAAGGAAGGCAGGATGGCGTATCAGATACAACCACGGACTCTATCAGATATATGGCGAAAGAAATATAATCGATTTCATCAAAATACAGAGACTATGATGGGCTGGACACATAGAAATGATGGAAGATGAACAAATCCCTGAAAAATTGTCGAAAGGATATGTAATCGGAAACAGAGATAGAAGCAGACTAACAACAAGATAATGTCCCGAAAGGTGTGCGAGAACTACTAAAGAGAAGATGCTGGTAAAGTCCAATAGGACTGTAGAAGAAACTATTCATTTGTAGAATATGAAGTAAAATAAAATAAGAAACTTTGTTTAATTGAAGATTAAAAAGACTCATTGTTGATACACCTCATGCCTCATGCATATTTCGAAGTGTATAGGATTCCCTAATCTGAAAAATATTGTGTAAAGACCCTTATATTCTAATTTCCAAATGTTATTAACTACAAAATAATAGAAACGATTTTTTTCCAAATTGCAGGTCGTCGTTGATTCCTGTGATCCAATTTTTGAAGACACTTTTGAATATCTTCTATCAATATCCGATTTGCCTTCTTATCAACTCGTAGTAACAGTAAAAAATAAGAAAATGTTTGGTTCCAGCACCCTTGGGCAGGTAAGATCAAGATTAAAACAGTAATGAGAACAAGTAATGTCTGAATGATTGTGGCGTGTTCATATATTTTTTTCCCTTTATTTGGGTTTTTCGCCACTATCTAAAACTCAAAAAGTATCAAAAATACCTGTTCTCATGTAAAGAAAGAATCTCTGGGTAAAAACAAAAAACCAAATGGAGAGAAATTTCTCAGTGATTCTTTTTTGTAATAAATTTATTTGTAATAATAACGGGGTGGAGAGGACCCTCCGAAACGTTAACGTTAAAAGCATATACCAGGTGTCGCATTAAGGATGGATCGCAGCCGTATCTTGAAAACTATTTATCCCACAGCTTTGGGGGAAAAAAAATTGTACTAAAAATGATCATGAGAAATTCACCAAAAATATTTTTAAGCTTCTAAAACGACCGCAAGAGGGCGTGACGAGCTAAACATTTATAAAAATAATTTTTTTGTGTATTTTCAAGTATTAAACGAGTAAGAAAAATTCTCACTTATAATTAGCAAACTGTCTCCTACAACTTTGTTTTATGACATTTTGTCGTAATTTCTCGAATAAAGGGGGGGGGGGGGGTAGTTTTACCTATTGAGATAAAAAGTCGTCTAATGTCCATTTGCCTTAACCGATTTTCCTCAATTTGGATTCATTTAAAAGGCAATTGCTGGGACAATCAGATAATCTGGGAGATAAATTATTTAGTTTATAAATGAAACCGCGAGGTGGCGTTACATTCAACAATAGTTTTTTGAAGTTTTGTTCAGTTTTTTCAAATAGAATGGTACAGCTTTTACTACATGACAAGAAAGGTAATTTAAAGAGGAATCATCCAGTGAAAACCCGAAATCGATATCTCTGACATGTCAAGAGATATTTCGATTTTTTTGAAAAAATCAGTTATTATTTCACAACTACCTGCATTAAGTTAAAAAAATATTAACCTAATGTTTGCCTTCCTTCACACTTTACCCGGGCTTAGGACTGCTCCAAATTCTTCGTGCCATATTAATTTGGAGCGTGTTTAAAGGCCAACGGGCCAACAACGAAGATAATAATAATAACAACAGTCAAATAAAATTAACAACACAACAGTCTAATAATTAACAGAATCTGAACTTTAACGCCTTTCTAAATGTTCAAAATGCCTTCCATTCTTAGAAATGCAAAGATTTATTTTTCGACGAGTACTAAAAACAGCAGCTTCAATTTCCGCTCTTGAAATGCTGGTTATTGAATTTTGAATTCTTTCAATCATGCTTTCTCGTGTGGTCAACCTTCAAAAAAACTATTGTTGAATGGAACGCCACCTCGCGGTTTCATTTATAAACTAAATAATTTATCTCTCAGATTATCTGATTGTCCCAGCAATTGCCTTTTAAATGAATCCAAATTGAGGAAAATCGGTTAAGGCAAACGGACATTAGACGACTTTTTATCTCAATAGGTAAAACAAAGTTGTAGGAGACAGTTTGCTAATTATAACTGAGAATTTTTCTTACTCGGTTAACACTCGAAAATACACAAAAAAATGATTTTTAAAAATGTTTAGCTCGTCACGCCCTCTTGCGGTCGTTTTAGAAGCTTAAAAATATTTTTGGTGAATTTCTCATGATCATTTTTAGTACAATTCTTTTTTCCCCAAAGCTGTGGGATAAATAGTTTTCAAGATACGGCCGCGATCCATCCTTAATGGGACACCTGGTATATTATAACGTTTTTATATCTTTAAAATTTTGTTCGTTAGGCAAATTTATAACAAAAAAAAAGGAATCACTGAGAAATTTGTCTCCGTTTGGTTTTTTGTTTTTACCCAGTGATTCTTTCTTTACATAAGAACAGATATTTTTGATATTTTTTGAGTTTTAGATAGTGGCGAAAAACCCAAATAAAGGAGAAAAAAAAGTAAAGAGAACACTAAATACAATCCACTTTTATTTATATTTATTCCTATTTTTTTTTTAAAAGAGTTCTCATTATTTCCAAAAACACCTAGAGCATCGTTTCTCAACCTCTTTGTGTCGCGACCCACTAAATAACTAAAAAGTTAAATAAAAAACGTTGCGACCCCCTCACTATAATATGTTAATTCAACGTTTATCAACATTTTACATCGGCTGAATGACACGGCAACGATTCGTCCTTTTTTCAGTATCGTGATTTATAAAGAATCGTTTTTACTTTTAAATGGGTTATAAACTACTACGAGCGTGTTCACACGGTTACGAATCGTGAAAAAAACGAATCATCTATTTGTTTGTATATTAAACGACGAATCGACAATGACGGATGTATGTGTGAATGGACCGTTACATTTATACCGAAGTACCGCACACAACCGCAAATGCCGAACTACAAGACTTGTGTGACCACTTGTTCTTATATTACTTTTACCAGTTCGAACCTGTACCCTGCACTTGCACACACATGTAAAATGACACGCCCGTCCATCTCGCGCCAACCGCCCGCGCATGAGAGACGGAGCATTCGTCCTGAGCGCACTTGGATAGGTTCGCACAAGCTATGCGCTTTGGTAATAAAAACAAAGGAACGAGACGAAGAGTGTCATTGTTAATTGCTTTTTTATGAAAACAAGTACTACAATTTAAATTAATAATAGTGTAGTAATAAAATAAATTAATACTATTAAATAAAAAGGACAAATTTGTGACAAAACGAAATGAACCGTCTACATCTGGTGAAATAGTAAAGAAAAAGACCAGATTATACAAAAACACATTTAAAATATGGAATCATTGCCTTGGAGGACAAGCCGCAATGTGTTGTTTGTTATTAAGTTCTGCCCACGAAAAGCATGATATCAAGTTCTGCCCACGGAAAGCATGAAAGCATCTGGGAAAAAAAAGCCGTCTTTACAAATGAAACAATTAAAAATTTTCGAGCGTAAATCACCCGTCTTGAAAAACCAAGCCGTAGTGAGACCCCAGCACTTCAAGCATCCTATTTAGTGGCATTAAGAGTGGCCAGGGAGTCTAAGCATCGCACGATTGCGGAAAAGCTCATTTTACCCGCTGCGATCGATATGGTCGATGTGATAAGTCCGGAAGAAGCAAAACAGTTGAAAGCTATAACACTTTCAAAAGACACAATATCGAGACGTATCAATGAAATGGCTGATGATATACACAATCAAGTCATTGAAAAGGTTAAATTAAGTGAATGTTTTGCTATTCATTTCGACGAGTCACCAGACGTGTCGAACTTGGCGCATTTTTTGTGTTTTGTCCGATACGAATGCGAGGGGTTAATTAAAGAAATTATGCTATTTTGCGAATCAATTCCTGGTCGTGCAACTGGCGAAGGACTCTAAAGTTTTTATTGAAGCAACACAAAACGGAAACTTGGACTTTTATAAATGCATGTACTGATGACGCGATGAAAGCGATAACGGTGAAGAACAGTTGTGTGATAGTAAAATTAAAAGCTATTATGCCACACATAGAATGGCGTATTTTTTACAGATAAAAATAGCTCATTCTCAGAGTGTTTACAGGATGGAGAAAAACTTTATTACTGTTGGCTTACTTGAGTGATATATTTTCACATTTGAATGGCTTCAATACGAGTTTACAAGGCGGTGACAAAAACATTTAACTAATGATAAAGTCAATGCCTTCATCAAGAAGCTTGGTATTTAGATTATACGCCTCGAAAAAATATGGATTTTGAAAATTATGTTATTGATTGCGTATTGAGGACCATGAAAACGTATTTTTGCAGACTTAAAATTCAGTTACTGGAATATTTTCAAGATAGCAACGATGATTTGGCGAAAAGATGGATTCCCAAATCGGTTTGATGAAAATGTACTTCCAGCTTGAATTACCTATTGAGATTCACAACCAACTTATTAAAATATCGGTCGACAAAACTTTACAACTAGATTTTTTGATTCAAGATTTAGACAAGTTTTAGCTTGCACGACGATATGAACAAGGAAGCACGACGCTGTGAATTCCTAGTAACGAAAGCTTTGAAAAAATTGATCCCCTTCGCTGCTTCTTATTTATGAAAAAAAAGCGTCTTTAACACTTGTTTTTGAATTAAAAATTCTTTAATAAAAGGGTGTTTCGTATGCGGATCTAATTTTTGAACATTTTGCGGCCCCCATATTCCTTTCCTGAACGCGACCCCCAAGTTGAGAAACGATGACCTAGAGGATGCTTTGTTAAACAAACTCATCATCTTTCAGATTATCCTAAAATTAGAGAAACTTCAACTTGCGGGCAGTATTTGTCGCGATTGGTACGATATAGGTGAAGAACAAGTATCTGACTGATGTGGATGCTTATGTCTCAAAAACAAAAAATAAACTTTGCTACAAGTAAAAATAAAATATGACTGTATATGTTGTGATGTACAAGGAATATTATTGTGATGCACTATTAACGTTTGTACAAGATGCCCTTTCTACTACTTTATTTGCAAAATTAAATATGCTACGAAGCTTACAAAATATTTACTCACCATGGTTCGCAATTTATTGATAGTCTAGTTTTTCTCCTCGAAAATGTAATCAACGATTCTTTACATCATTTTGAACAAGAATTCAAATTCCTTCCTTAAAACCAACTATTAAAACATGCATCCAACATGTAATCGGAAAACAGGTCAGAACTTTTTAACATCTGAAATAACATTAACTTGGCAACATCGCATTGCCCTGTTTATTTCGATCGAACGGAATTCAGGTGTTTGTTTCATTGGCCTCTTAAGATATTTGAAAATACTATTAATATTTTTATGACCATTCATTCGGAATTTTTATCGCGGGAACCTTTAAGTTTTAGATCTTTGTCGTAAACACGTTTTTTAATGATATGGAGAATTGTTGGTTAAATTTCTGATAATACTTTCTCGTACACCCTCTATTTATAAATAATCGTTCTAATTTTATAAATATCGACTATATATAGTATAATTCACCCTAATGTTTGTAACGTTTATTATATTAGACATATTTTTATACAACAAATACATATTTGTTATAATATGTTGTATTTCAATTGCCTGTCCAAACATTATATTTTTTGAGCATGAACGTGAAACAGTTTTATAAAGGTATGAATAACATTTTTGATGAAGAATTCGACCTTTGTTTACTGTTCTTGCTCATATATATAATACTACTATATTGCTAGCAAGGTCTGGAGATTGGCGAAGTCATTATGGTGCAAACATATATGCGTCTGTTTCTCTCATTGCGACTTTGAGTCTTATGTCCGAGAATTGAGTATGCTTATAGACGTGCGTCAGTTTGCATATTTTTATGTTTTTGTGTCACGCTTATTTATTATGGCATTTGCGCACAACGGGTCGAGCAGTAGTAGAAAAAAAAATAGACGTTTGCTGTCTTACTTACTCCGTGACACCTCCACTTACAGTTATCAGCAATATAGTAGTATTAAATATATGTATTTGCTACTATAATTGAAATATATACGTAATTGGTTATGCAACCAAATATATGCGACGTGATAATGACGACCTAAAATTTAGCTTTATTAAAACCGGAATTTTTAAAAAAATCCATCAATCACCAAACAATTATTTGTAATTTTTGTCCGCCCTGAGTTAGTCAAACAACAAAAAAAAAGAAGCTTCGTAAAAAACACTGAGTTACTACGTTGAGCATTGCTTTTAATTTTCCCTGATGATGCTAAATAAATGCTATTTGATTTGATTTTAGGTATTCAATAGACGTTAAAACGTGCATTCTAAGCCAGACTTGATACGGCAGTAAATATGTAGATTCTGTAAATGATTACCATTAGAAATCAACGACATGGCAATAGGGCAACGATACTAATTTATAGGGTCAATATGAATTTTTTTCTAGAAAGAAATAACTACAAATATAATTAAAAATAAATCTATTCACCTGCAATAACTTCTGTTCCCAGTAATATAATTTTCAGAATGTTTAATGGCCATTTGAACAGGTTGTGCCAGTTCCTTTTTAAAATCTGGTTCAATCCAACTTATCAAAATATTAAGAAAAAAAAAATCAGTGAGGTAGATTGGTTGATCTGCTTGAACTGGAGATCTAGTATTTATTTAGAAGCTGGTGGACTAAATTACTGACAATACATTCGAGCCAAAAACTGATGAACCACTACTAAAGCATTGTGATATAGCTTTATGATTTAACAACATCCAACTTCCTTGAATCTGATATTATTACATAATCAAATCCTAAATTATACCAATATAGTTGTTCCTATAGAGTATTCCCCTATAACTAGATGGGGCCATTATCTTTTATAGTAAAAGTTTACAAGGGAATAACTAGATAAGAACTGAAACTAATATTAAAATTTAATTTTTATTTAATATATAGTATAATCAATACTTTTTCTTTAAAAAAATACATTTTGTTTGCATAAATAAGGATTGTATAAACATCTGAAACATAAAGAATAAAAAAATAGCTTATTAGTACCTGATAGCAAGAGCTACAATTAGAAAATATAAAGACCTTATCTTACTAGGCAGTGTTATAGTTGCTAACTGCATTTAATAAATTTAATTGTAAATATTCCAGAGTAACAATTAAGAGTTTCATGAAGATATACAATGAAGAGCAACAAATAAGCTTAAAGAATATGCAATATATTATCAAACTTTTTAAAATATACCTTATACTCCAAAAATAACCAATAGGACACTTCTGGCTGTTGCTATTTGGCACAGATTGCTATTTTTACCTCAATAGTATAGTAGATATTGGACTAAAGTCTAAACCTATATCCACCAGCTATCACCAAAGCTATCAGCTCTGCGAATGTCGAAATCATCAGAATCTTGAACTTTGAATGAAGTACCTGCAGTACCTGATCATGCAGAATGTCTACAGGAAATCGAAAACAATCCTTTATTAGATGTTACAGCATGTTCAACAGAGTCGCATTTGATTTCACAGTCTGAATTTGGTGATTTAGTTTGAGATTTAAAACTATCAAAACTCCAGATCAGCATCCAGATTAAATGGATGGAATCTCCTTCAAGGTGACATAAACATTATTTCAACCAAAACATTTCTATAATAGAAAAGGCGATATTAGAGTAAATGGAGCCCGAGTTTACCTTCTGATTACTGCTGGATATTAATAAGGGAATCCCCAGGAATAAAATACCATCACAAAACATTCAAATGTGAGATTATGATGAATAAAAAACAAACTTTACATAAGATGCATCTTGTTTTGCTCAAGTCACTAAAAATAAACTAATTTTTGTGTACCAGTGTCATCAAAAAAGAACTAGTGACTTTTCTGGACATCAAAATATATAATTAGTAGATTCTATAGTATAAAATTCAAAAATAACTTGAGATTGTTAGAAAAATACATAACTTATCTCACTCACCTGCTATTTAATATGGCCCATTTTTTATTTCTTCAGGATCCATATCCAAATCGTCACCATCCTCATCATAAACATATGTTTCATCTTTGGTACAGGTAATTATATCGTCGTGTTCCAACAGATGTTTTTCTAAACTGTTTCGTTTATAAAATGATATCTGACAAATTGAACAAATATGAGGTTTGTTTCCGATGTGAGTCCGTCGATGAGATATTAAATCTGATGCGTCGACGAATACCTTATTACATTCCAAGCAAATATATGTATCGTCCTGAAACAAACATACAGTATGTAAAAAGAAAGTATATGCACACACTGATTTTTAGAAATTTATTCAATTATTCATTATAATTTATCTGTTGAATAAAATTTAGCAAAAACTTTTAAACATATGACAAACCCAGCACAATTAATTAAAACAATTTTATGTGTACTTACAAAATCATCTTCCCTAAGAGACCGGTGGGTTTTTCTTGTGGAATTGCTATTTATAGCAGGCAACACATTCTTATGAAGCTTAAGATGTGCTTTAAATACATCAGAATGCTCAAATTTCTTATTACAATATTTACAGGTATCTTCTTTATTTGTATGAGCACATTTAATATGATTATCTGAAAGAAACAAACTTTTTTTTCCAGAATTATAAATTAAAAAAATAAAATACCTAATGTTTTCTGAAATTTGAAGTCCTGATTACATGTATGACATTTAAAATATCTCTGTCCAGGGTGTAAACACAAATGAACATTCAGTTCAGATTGCTGACTAAAGCCCATATTGCAGACCTTACATTTAAATACTATTTTAGTAGTTTCCTTTGTATCACTGTGATTATGTCTCATATGATCATCACAGACTTGATTATTTGGAAAATACATGAAACACTGTTGACATTGGGTCATGGTTTTTGGATGGATCCTCTGGAGATGTTGTGTAAGTCCATCTTCATTTGCAAAATAGAAGTTACATTTTAAACACATATTGATGCTTTCTGACATGTCTATGTCATTTTCTGTCATTTCATCCTCAATGTCAGATGAACTTTCTATATCTTCATTACTTTCCACTATTTCCATTTGGTTTCTATTGTAACAATCTTTGTACATTTTAATACTATTCCCACCTTCATCATCTATTTTATAAGAACAATGTTTAACTTACTCTTTAATATAACATTTATATTTCTTACGTATATTATCGGTTTCATTTTCACACTCCAAAACTACACCATTTACTTCTACATCGTTTTTCATGCAATTAATAACACATTCTCTAGCTTTTTTGGGTAATGTCTCATCCAAATCATTACCTTCAGATATCAAATTTAATATAATGTTTTCTTTTATCTGTATATCCTTAGAATGTTGTTCCTTGAGCATTTCAAATGTCGATTCACATTTATCTTTAAAATTAATCGATATATCTAATTCGTGCTTACACAAAAGGCAAATATACTGCGGGAGGCCATCGTTTGGTAAAACCTAAAATAAGTTAATCATAAGGTAATCGTTTCTGTGATTAATATCTTACATCAACGCAAGCTATGGCAGTTATATGTTGGGCTACTTCAGCTGATTCAAAGATGCTTGATAAATTATTTGAATCTAAGCAGATTCGACAACGTTCCATCGTTTTACAATGCTACAGATAATATATAAACAAATATTCCTCGGATATGTAAATAACAGAAACTTAGGTTATATTAAAGAGGATAAATCTGCAAGTTTAGGCAACCAGTAAAAAATTTTCACTTTGAATTTGTCCTCTTATATATTTTTATAGCAAATATATAAGTTCAGAACTTAATAATAAATTAAAGTTAATTTATGATTGACAGATAAAAACATAATTATATAGATTATTTGTCAATAAGAAAAAAAAGCATTGCGCCCAACGTGGGGCTCGAACCCACGACCCTGAGATTAAGAGTCTCATGCTCTACCGACTGAGCTAGCCGGGCTGATATGCTGTATTAATAGTAGCTATTAGCTTTAAAAATAGTAGTTTAATCTTATATATGGAAATATATTTTTTACATTTCCCATTTATCATCTTATCTTAAAATTATATCTAGCTTAAAAGACTTAAAACATTCTGTTTGAAAGCATATTACTATAAAAACTGTGGCTTTGATATTGACCTGGTTTTATTTGTTGTATCAATTAAAGACGACATAGCATTCCACTAACAATTATTACATAATAATAATTTGTATTTATGCATATCAACTCCTTATTTAGCAAACAATTATTGGACAAAAGGTGAATAACTTTTTGTTTTATTCGAATTCATAATCTAAATGAGTTCGATAAATTAGTTTATATATAATCTGATGATATCTAGTAAACAAAATATTAAGTAGCCATAAAAGACCATGCAATTTCGGTTCAGTTCCAATCTGGAACAATTTTATAAATTACTACGTGGGCCATTTGTTTATGTTTGGGAAGAGGAAGTAATCGCTGGGAGCAGGCGTATTATCGAAATGTAAAAACCGTTTCTTTTTGGCAAGACGTTGACATTTAGCCTATATAGCATCCTTCAATTGGCCCAGAACTGAAGTATAATACTTCCCGGTGACACATTTGTTCAACTTTTCCGCTCAACATGCGTTTCAACGTGCCTTTCAACTCACCACTCAGCATGCGTTAGCGCACGTATTCTAGCGCAGGGTAAGAAGCATGTCTTTTTCCTGTCAATTTGTTTGCGTCAGTCATTTTATTTTGTAGGTATCTATTGTTAACTGTGTAATTTCAGTTTCATGAATAAATCTGACACTTGCATGTTAGCCGGTATGACGGCTGCTATATTGGTTTTAATCAGAGTGCGGAAAAGAAGCGAAAAAACACATAAAATCTGTATGGACAAAGGAATATTTCAAAGTTCGAAATTTTGAGTTATCGAGAGAACTCGAACATGATGGAAACATTTTGTTTAAATATTTCACACGTATGTTGAATGAGAACTTTTACGAACTTCTTAAAACTGTGGAGCTAAAGAAATTACCAAGAATGACACTTTTTTATCACTTTAGAATACTTAGCTAGCGGAGATTCGTTTATGACTCTCATGTTGACTCTTATTTGGAGTTTCGAAGCAGTTCATATCTACTGTGTTACCACTGGTGCTTAAAGCTATAATTGATGGGCTACAACAACACACGAAGGTAAGTTATTCCTTATGTCCCTTATATTCCTTATCAGAATAAATAAAACATTTATTATTTAAATTTAAATATATGCTATAGTATTGATAAACAATACGAATAACAACAAAAACTATGTAATATTCAGAAATTTATATATGCTTTTTTATGCAAAATTATCACTTCTGCATTTTTCCATAAGTCTTACTTACTTTTTGTTCTTCGAGGCATTTTGAGTATAATTTTACCAGTGTTTTATATAACGTCCGACCACCAGCTTTTAGCATTTCGACAGTTACACAATCCTTTCCTTGAGCCTTACCGTTTTTCATCGGTTCTATATCATTTGTTACTTCCTGCACTAAGGCTTTCTAGTATTTGCTCTTCCGTGGGTATTGTTGTCTTGGATTGGTTCTGATCTTCATATAACTGGGAGTAAAATTTTCTAACAACCTCTACCATTTGCGTACGCCTCATGCATACTGTGCCATCCCCACACATTAATGCATACATTTGCGTTCTTCTCTTTCTCAGCTTCTGTTTAGCCTTGTTAACTCCTCTGTTTTTTTCCAGAGTTTTTGCACTAACTGCATGTTTTGCATGGTTTTGCTGAGCTCAGCGTACTCGACCCTGCCAAAAGGACTCCTTGAATTTCTCATTTTCCGTCGTTTTTTCATTAAATCAATGTTCTGACTAGATATTGTCTGTTTAGGACATTTTTCTTCTGGTGCTATTGAAGCAGCCGTTTAAAGCACATTGTTGGTGATTTCTTCATATTGAACTGATATTTCCATCTTCTCCGGATCTGGTAACACAGAAACAATTTCCCAGATTCTACTTTGTCCTTCTTTGACCTTACCATTCTTTCGCGCTCTCTTCGACACTTAATCCTAATGTTTGCTCGTATCATTCGGTAGTCACTTCCAACATTAAAATTGTTAAGGACAGTACAATTGCAAAATATTGTTTTATCGTTGGTAATGACGTAATCAATTTCACTGGTAAGTCGAGATGGACTTTTCCATATCCATTTTGTGATGATATTTTTCTTATAAAACGAATTCATAGTATAAAGTTCTTGTCCTTCAACAAATTCAGCCAATTTGTGACCTCTATTGTTTCGCTCACTAGTTCCATATGGGCCAGTTGCATTTTCACCGGTTCTTGTTGTTCTAATGCTAGCTTTAAAATCACCCATCAGGATTTTGTAGCTACATTTCTCCTTGTATAAAAGCTGGGCCACATCATCATAAAATTCCTCAATTTTCTCATCCCTATGGCTTATAGTTGGGGCATAAACTTGGACGCTGTCCAAAGAAATTTAACATTACATATATACGCCATCAGACGGGAAGTCGGCGAGAGTATAGGTTGCTGACTATGGATGGGATCTCCTTATTCTTGACGGGAGAACATGTGTCGGTACCCTGACGAGCCTGAATATGGAGAGGCGAACCATGTGCCCTCCAATGGCAGGGATCGGTGGGGCTCATTCCCGGTCAAGCACCTAAAATTGGGCGGAGATGAGATATATATATATATATATATATATATATATATATATATATATATATATATATATATATATATATATATATATATATATATTTATATATATATATTTATATATACTGGCACTCACTTTTCGCAAATTATCCGAAACTATAAGACCTACACACTTAAAATTTGGCAAGAATGTTCCTCTTGCGTCGTAGATGTTCGCTAAGAAGGTGGATACATAAAAATCAACTCCTAAGTTGGGAGGGTGTGAAAGATATACTCCCGTTGAGCATACATACATGGTAATAAATGTCTTTTTATATAAACAAGACAAATCAATTAATACATACAACCTCAATTATTTATTTGTATGTTGGTCAAATATTTTGAATCATTTCGCTTAAAACATAAAAATATAATTAAGAAAATAAAAAAAATATTTATAAAAATATATAATATATAATTCTGGCAGGTAAAAGCTGCCGAATTCTAAAAGTAATTTTATATTAAATTTGTAAACTACTGCAAAAACTTACAGATTATTTATTATGTTAAAAGCAACAGAGAAACGTTTTGAATTTTTGACGATTTATTTCCACTCTGAATGACAAATAATTGCCAATCAAGATGTTGGGCCTCATTGTTTACTGCATATGTAGTATTATATTTATGGTTTACTGAAAGGAACATAACCGTCACGTAAAAGCTGTTGGTACCAATTCAGCTCTGATCAAATCCCCAAGCCCTTTCAGCCTTGACAGAAATACTGATATTCCGCATGTGTATAACTGGTTGCCGCAGTTGGCAATCCTTTCATCCATTTCATTTACATTAATTTTGTTTTAGTATTTTTATTTAATAAGAAAATATAAAATATCTAAGATCTTTGTTTTCCAAAAATGTTTTTAATTAAAATGATAAAGAGGTTTCGTTGTATGTTAGAAAGAATAATTCGTGAGTCTTCACGTACATAAGTCAATTGAGTGCCAAAATACTTACAGCCAGTAACCTCTGCCCAAAACTGAAGACTGTGACGTTACTGTATGTTTAACGTAAAAGACTGATACGTGCTTACACGTTCGGGCAGTCGCGCCTTTCGAACGTGATTAACATTCCGAATATTCCTGGAATTCCCTTTCTTTTATTAAAATGATATGTCTATAAAAGAAAAATAGAGGCTGGTATTCCCACTTTAACAATAAAACAGATGTAAAAAAATCTTCAGGCAATCTTTCTTTATGTTGACTATATATAATTAGACTAGCCGCAAAATTCAAGGCGCTTGAACACAGGGCAGTAATTAGATATTTAAAAAATGGAAGAACTGATAGAATTTGTTTTGGACAATACCACGGTAATCGAAAAGAAAAACAGTTAATACTTTGATTTTTGACAGACTAGGCGTGTTTTTTCGGCTTTTGTTAATCTTTAGCACCATATTCGCCTGACTGTTGAACTATTTCTAGGTTATAAACATATATCAATATCTCATTTCTAGTAATTATGTACTTCAGAATGTCATCGTTCAAAAAAAGCATCTCTTTAACATTCACTAACAAATCACTTTTAAACTTTTCGACGCGCGTTTCGCTGACCATGTTAGCATCATCAGGGATCATCTCTTGATGATGCCGTACGAAACGCGCGACGTGAAATTTTAAAAAAGCGATATGGTATCTAGTGGTAAAGATTCACAACACAAGGTTCCAATACAAAAATTGACCTTTGCAGACAACCTAACCTTTAAAGGTATTTTATTTCGTTTATAACTTTCGTGAAAAAGTTCGTCGCTTGAATTTTTTGACATAAGAGCTGCTTTGTGAAGCATACAGTCCAGATAACTTCGGGTGATTTTCTAAAACTAATGCTAAAAACCCATGAATCCATTTCAGCAACATATTTTTTATGTCATATTTATATCAAAGTTAGATTGAGGTAGGTGACAGTAATAGCTTTAAAAATAGCTTATAAAATTGAAAGTTGAATGTTGAATGTTATGTTATGTTATGAAAATTTATTTACACGCATATATATATATATATATATATATATATATATATATATATATATATATATATATATATATATATATATATATATATATATATATATATATATATATATATATATATATATATATATATATATATATATATATATATATATATATATATATATATATATATATATATATATATATATTCATCATCATCATCATCATCAGCCCGTATCGATCCACTGCAGGATGAAGGCCTCTTCAGCATGCTTCCAACCTTCACGGTCCTGGGCTTTCCTCTGCCACTCGGGTCCAATATACTTAACGATGTCATCAGTCCATCGTGCTTTCGGTCTTCTTCGCGGACGTTTGCGATCAAGTGGTATCCACTCCAGGATTGCCTTGGTCCATCTGTCGTCCCATCGCCTCCATTTCAACTGTTTTACTCTTCCAATGATGTCACAGACTTTTGTTTGTTCCCTGATCCATGCGCAGGACTTTCTGTCTCGTCTTGTAATGCCAAGCATACATCTTTCCATCCCCCTCTGTGCCACCCGAAGTTTTTGAATTGATTGCGATGTGAGTGTCCAGGTTTCACTTCCGTATGTCATAACGCGTAGAACGCACTGATCGAATACTTTTCTTTTCAGGCAAAGTGGGAGTCTGCTCTTAAACACTATGTTGAGCCTACCAAATGCCTGCCAGCCACATTTAACACGCCGTTCCACCTCCCGGGCGGTATTCCCCTCCATGGAAATCCTCTGCCCAAGATATACAAAGCTGTCCACAATCTCTAAATCCCTTCCTAAAACTGAAATTCTTCTGTCCTGGGCGAAGTTATTGAACATAACCTGACTCTTTTTTAGGTTTATTTTCAAGCCAAATGGTTCGCCAGCCCTTTGCAGTTCTTGTATGCGTCTTTGCAGCTCCTCTGGGTCTTGTGAAATGAGAATAATATCATCTGCAAATCTAAGATGGTTTAAGTTTGCACCATTGATCTTTACCCCATCCTGTTCCCAATCCAGTTTACGGAATACTTCTTCAAGGCCAGCCGAGAAAAGAATAGGCGATATTGCGTCACCCTGCCGTACACCTCGTTCTATATTAATTCCCACTTCAAGATCATCAAGGTGAATTGTGGCTGTAGCTCCATCATATATCGATTCTAATAGGTTTACATAGGCTCTCTCTACACCTTGGCTAAGCAGTGCATCCATTATCGCATGCTTTGAGATGGAATCAAATGCTTTTTCGTAGTCGATAAAAGCCAAGCACAGTGGCATGGTGTATTCGTTGTGCCTTTCTATGACCTGCTGTACAACCTGGATGTGATCCATTGTACTGAATCCACTTCTGAATCCTGCTTGTTCTCTTGGTTGTGCGTCATTCAGTTTTTTTAATATTCTTTTAGAAATTATCTTAGTGAAAACTTTGTACATCACTGATAGGAGGCTTATTGGACGGTAGTTCTTTAAATCTTCCTGTGCTCCTTTTTTATGTAAAAGGATCACTTCTGCATTTTTCCATAAGTCAGGTACTTTTTGTTCTTTGAGGCATTTTGAGTATAATTTTGCCAGTGTTTTATGTAACGTCCGACCACCAGCTTTTAGCATTTCGACAGTTACACTATCCTTTCCTGGAGCCTTGCCGTTCTTCATCAATTCTATAGCATTTGTTACTTCCTCCACTAGGATATCTGGTATTATATATTGTTCTTCCGTGGGTATCGCTGTCCCTGACTGGCTCTGATCTTCATATAACTGGGAATAAAACCTTCTGACAATCTCTAACATTTGGGTACGCGTCCTGCACACTGTGCCATCCTGTGCCATCCATATATATATATATATATATATATATATATATATATATATATATATATATATATATATATATATATATATATATATTTATTATTAATTATGTCATTATATACACAATTTAAATTATCAATTTCATTTCTGAAATTAATGCTACTATTTGTTTTTTTATATAAGGCCACTAGCCACCAAAGGGTGTCTGACTATAAGTTTTCCTTCTACCTTTAAATTTTATAATTACTATTGGTAAACCTTTCAAGTTAAAATAATAATATTGTGATTATAATTTAAAAATAAAATTAAAAATTAACGTTAATTTTCTAATTCGACAGATTAAAGGATGTGGCGGTTAATAATTCTTGATTTTTTTAACATTTTTAACTTGGGAGAAAGGTAAAAAATAGTTTATTCAAAGTATGCGCCATCGCTAGCTACGCACTTTTCGCAGCTCTCTAGCAATTTGTGGATGCCCTCCCAAAAAACCGTATATGTTTTGAGGTGGTTCAGTCCTCAACCCATTTTTCGGCATCTCCGTAATTGTTCAAGTCTTTCTCAAAAATTGCGTGAGACATCGATGAAAACAAGGGGAAGTCGGAGGGGGCCAAGTCTGGTGAGTACGGCGGGTGGGGCAAGAGTTTCCAACCAAGTGCAGAAATGCTGTATCTGGCCGCTTTCTCTGTGTGATGGGCCGTTGTTGCGCTACAAAATCACTTTTCCGTATCTTGTAGCCCATTATAATAACATTTAACCTTTCTGCCATTTGTTGTAGAGTTTGCATATCGTCTCCTTTCAATAATGCTTACAATTCAGCATCATCAATTTTTTTCGGTTTACCTGGGCGTTCTTTTTCTTTCAAGTTTAAATCACCCCTTTGGAATAATCTAAACCAACGCTTACAAGCGTCATACATTGTCACCGTAAGTATCCATAAGTTTTCAACACAACGGCTTTCATCTGAACAAGAAAAGCAGGACACGTCGTAAATGGTCTTTATTTGGCTCGAAACTCGATATTTCTACGAAAAAAATATGACGCTCGTTCTCCAAATCGTTTAAACATTAATGACTTTTTGAAAGATACTGTCGTAGCAATAAAATGACATAAGAAATTACTCAGTAAACCGACCTTTGTTTCCAACGCCATCTCTTAACAAAATTAAGAATTATTAACCGCCATACCTGGCATGTCGTCAATAATTCTCAAGCACTTTAATGTGTTGATGATAACGACAATCACACTTTCATAATTCACTAATGTAATTCAGAAATTCATATATTTGACTGGATTCACATACTAAAATTCTATTAAAACTGAATTTAAATCTACAGATACTATTACGTACATTGATATTCCGAAAAGTCGGTTTAATACTGATTTAATTGTTACGAAATTAAATTACGTTTGTTAACGAATTTACTACAAGTGTTTAAAGTGTATGTGATTTGTGTTTATCTAAATGATTTAGCATATTAATCAACGAATTCCAATGCATTTTTAATGGATTATTCGTTATATAAGTCTGAATTTTATGTATTTATTCGCTGTTTTCGGACGTCTCATCATATTCAATGAATGCACAACTACGTTTAAATTCAGCAGCCCATTTTTTTATGGGGGGGGGGGGGGGGGTAAACGCTTGACGATCTTAAGTTTATTAGCGATGGATCGTTTCACGGGTCTGTTACAGGACACATTTTAATTTTTTAATTTAGCGACCATGAGAAACATTCCAAGTGTAAATTTAATCCAGCATTGTGTGCGCAAGTTTGAAAAGACTGGAAACATTTTATGCCGCATAAATCAACTAGGCGCAAAAGGACGTCAAGAACGAGCACGAATGTTGAATGCGTTCGCCAGTCTGTTAGAGACGATCCGCACGACAATCTCTACGACTCCGCGCAGTTTCTCTACATTTTCACAGATCCACGATTAATCGCATTATTCGCAAATATTTACATTTCTACGCCTACAAAATTGTTATTGTGCAAGAGATGAAGCCCGATGATCCAGCTATATGAGTCGAATTTAGCAGGACAATGCAGAATCGTTTTAGGAGCTTCAATAACATATGGTTTTCTGATGAATCGAATTTCCATATCAAATGCCTCGTTATGTCAAATGCCTTGCTATAAATAAACAAAATTGCAGATATTGGGTTCCCGACAATCGGCTGGAATTGCACCAGCAACCATTTGCGGATTGTATGCATTTACGCATGGTTGTTTTTCATAAATAAAAATTCAAAAAGCACTGTGTAATTTAACAACAATTAAACAAGTCTGAATAAATTATGATGTTTTATTTTTTAACTATCAAAAACAAAAAACATTCTGAGACACCCTTTACTTACGCCATCTTTGTGCCATGATCCTTGTAAACTTTACAAACTTGAAAATATTTTTTTTTTTGTGGAAAACCATCGAGCATAAAATATTTAATAGATTATATTAATCATTGTCTTCCATTTAATTATATTACAATGTTACTCAATCCATCCAAAAATTATTACTTACAACTTTCTCTCAGTATATCATTATTTAAATGCAAGGTTGAACATAGTCCAACCAAAAATCGAAGGTTTCGATGGTTTGTGTCATCTTTGGTGATCCCGATAGTTAAATAAAACATTAACGTTCAGACAGTTGGTACACTCAAGCAGTCTTTTAATTTTAGACAAATAAATTATTGCTTTTTAACATAGCCATAGAAAAATTTGTTTTAAATATCACTTTTGTTTTAAATATCAAATTTATTGATAATTACAACATATTTACGAAAAATTGCTCTTTTGAGGTCATCTTATGTAACTGGAAATAATAAGTACAACGAAAACATCCGAAAACTAAAACTAATTGTCTATTCCAGGGTTATTGATTTTTTAAAAATGTCGTAATTATAACAGAAAAATTATGTAAAAACCTTGAAGTGTAGGATGCGTTAATGTTAATGTTAATAATGACAATAAACAAACATTGTTAATGCAAAAAATGGCAAAAAAAGTGAGATGTGCAATTTACAATTTCTTATATCGTATTTGGTCTAGTCAAAAATAACTGCCGTTTTTTATCAGACATTGATTTTAATTTATAACAAAATTATATTAACTTACTATCTAAACCCGGCCAAGCTTCGCTGTGGTTCAGTCTAATAATAATAATAATAATAAATGTCTTTATTAATTAATTAATTAATTAAATGTTAATGGATAGGGCGACGTCTAGTTCAACGAGCCACTCATACTCATTCCGTATCCAAAAACCAGTTATAATACATAATGCTAGAGTTACATAACGTATATAAACATAAACTAATATTCTGTAGGTAAAAAATACAAATAATAACCTATATACGAAAATAAAACACACAAACAAAAACAAGTAATAACAAATAACAAGGAAAATAACTAAGACGCATCAATGAAAAATGAAAACATTCATAAAAATAACATACCAGGCTCTATCTCTGCGCTGATAGCAGATATTCCTTAAATTTAAATCTGATGTGCTTTCTGTAGAACATTGAATGACATCTCAAATCTCTACTTAAGGAGTTAAACAATTTAGCAGCATTGTAGCTGAAATAACGATGAAACATGGCTGTGCTATAACGTGGCACAATAAGAAGGGCACTGTGACGAAGGTAAGAATCATGAATAATTCGGCGAAAATCCAATTTATTCCTAAGGCAAAGTGGAGAGGATGCAATCAGTAAACGTTCAATACTCGATAGTAAGCAATATTTAAATAAAGAATCCATCTTTAACCACCCCAAATAAATTATTTTTCCCGAAACATGATCATACTTGCGCAAAACACATACAAAGCGGCAACAAGAATTATGTATCTTCTGGAGACGGTAGCGGGTTACGACATCCATGCAAGGAAAATACACAGTAATATAAAATTAATAGGGAAGTGAATAAAAGTATTCTAGCGAACATAGATTCACCGAGGAAACAGATCATTCCATTTTTATACCATGCTTTGGGTTGCTGTGGAATGAAAGGAAAGGCAGAAAAAAAAGGTTTTTTCACGGAAAATCGTTATTTATTGTAAAGCTAGTAGGTGGACTACATTTTTTAACCGACCTTATTATGAAAACACTTGGGATACGTCGAAATTACGCTGGGCGGGTGCCCGGAATCTGACAGGTTTCATTTTACTATAACAATACGCGCGTATTGAAATGCAACGTTGTTTCAAAATTTCAAGTCAATCGATCGACTACTTTTCGAGTTTTGCGAGCACAAACATAACGGAGGCTGAATTTATATATATGACAAACATGCAAAATATTTTACATGAACACTTAGCCGTGAAAAAGATTGGTACGCATTGAATTCCGCTTAATTTGACAATCGCTTAAAAAAATGCTCGTGTCGATTGTTGCAAAGAAATGTTCAAAAAATAAAATCGTGGTGCGTCAAATGCCGTGTGACACAGGTAACACATCTACACAGGTGACGAATCTTGGATCTATGAATATGAAGTAAACAGTAGTTGACAGTATGGGTCGACTATTACTATGTTGTATTACATCCAAAGATGTTTCTAAATTAGACATTATTTCGGCAGTAGAGTCTGTTGCTCAAAAATTATCTTTGGAAAGTCCAAATGAATACAGAATCAGATTAAAAGTTATCTTAGAAAAACAATTTAAAATCAAATCAAATTTATACCATGAGGAAAGGTTAGCTATAGATACATTAAGAAAAGACACATCTATTAAAATATTGCCATCAGAAAAGGCAACGCCACAGCTATTCTGGACACTACAAAATATAATAACAAAATTAAAACTTTAATTGATGAGGGAAATTACACTAAAATACCTACAGATCCAACATTAAAAATCGAGAGACAAATGTACAATTCATTATATAAACACAAACGTGAATTTACAGATCTAGAAAGATCACAACTTACACCACATTATAATAAACCACCTCATTTCTATGGTCTACCAAAAATGCACAAAACTAATACACCACTTCGCCCTATAGTTAGTAGTATAGATTCTCCATGTTATAAACTAACAAAATTTTTATTAAACATTCTAAATCCACTTTCGGGTAGAACAAATTCATATATTAAAAATACTTACTAGATAAAATTTCGAACATTAAAATTACAAACCAAAATATAATGGTTAGTTTTGACGTGGTGAGTTTATTTACTAATGTACCAGTTGATAAATTACTTTTAATAATTAGAAAGAGATTAGAACATGACACAACATTAAAAGACCGCATTAAACTAAACATAAATACAATTTTGGAATTATTAATTCTGTGCTTCAAAACCACATATTTTCAATTAGAAAATGATTATTATCAACAAAATGTCGGAATGGCAATGGGTTCTTCTCTTTCTCCTTTGATGAGTAATATCTTTATGGAGGAACTCGAGAATGACATATTAAATAAATCTCTTAAATAGCCAATAATATGGCTTAGATATGTTGATGATATTTTTGCTATATGGCAACATTACATTGGTGACCTAACTATTTTTTTACAAGATATACATTCTCGAGAGCCAACAATTAAGTTTACTTTAAAGATGGAGAAGGAGAATAAATTGCCATTCCTCGACACTTTAATATTAAAACAAAACAACACATTAAAAACTACAGTTTACAGAAAACCGACAAATACAGATAGGTATCTAAATTTCTTTTCGAATCACTCAAACTCAAAATCAGTCAAAATAGGAGTAATTAAAAGTTTATATGACAGAGCAAAATTTGTTTGTACCGAGGGTGATACACTACAAAAAGAAACAGATCACATCAAAGACATTTTAATAAAAAACAATTACCCAAAACATTTTATAGATAAATCTTTTAAAACTTTTGATACCAGACAACACAGACAAGTTATTAATAACAATAATAATAACTCACAAACAATTAACCTCACAATTTCTTACTTCCGCGGTATTTCTGACACAATTAAAAGAGTAAGAAATAAATACATAAGAACACAATACATAAGACATTTAAAACAAAAAATACTCTTAGATCTATATTAACACAAATTATACCAAACAACACACAACAGAATACCAAAAATGTGGTTTGTAAAATTCCCTGCGAATGTGGCAAATTTTATATAGGTGAATGTACTGAAATAGTTCTTAGAAAGAGCAATTTTAATAAATCTAAAATGTATCAACACGCATGGGAATCGGGTCATAAAATCAATTGTAATAATTCCGAACCCCTATTAAAAAAAATCGATAACAAAATACAGAAGATTAAAAGAAACTGCTATATATATATATATATATATATATATATATATATATATATATATATATATATATATATATATATATATATATATATAATATCATTAATTTAAATTAAAATAACTGTATTGCTATGCCTTCGGTAGATTTAAATTCAATATGGTTCTCGATTCTAAAGAATACAATTAAAACATTTAAATATTTCAATACACAATCGCAATCATACAGTAAACCTCCTCTATATATATATATATATATATATATATATATATATATATATATATATATATATATATATATATATATATATATATATATATATATCATCCATATATCATCCATACTTCCACGTACCACTGCTCGTCTCAAATCAGTCGCCGCCACCACGTCGAGACAAATACCTCCCAGGACCGGTTTCTGGGCTCACAGCCATCGTTAGCTGGGCTCGAGCCCAACGCAGGGAAACAGCTGAATCGAAACGAACAGAGGAAGTCCAAGTCAACTGGTCATATCGATGGCGGATCGCAACCTCAATGCAACTCGCGCCATCCTACGGTGAATGTTCGCGGCAGTCAAAAAGAGTCAAATATATATATATATATATATATATATATATATATATATATATATATATATATATATATATATATATATATATATATTGGTAGTATGTCACTGTCATTAAAAACTAATTGTCAATGTATCATTTACATATACAAAAAATATATTTACTTCCTATCTTTTCAGAATTTATAGAAATTAATATAATTTATTTTTAGATTCGTTTTGAAAACGTGAGGAGAATACTTCTCGAAAGGTTAACGTTAAAGTTTGCATTTTTTAGAACATTTTTATATTTTTTAAATTTTTTCGTTAGGCAAATTTATTACAAAAAAGAATCACTAAGAAATTTGTCTCCGTTTGGTTTTTTGTTTTTTGTCTCCGTTTGGTTTTTTTGAACCCAGTGGTTCTTTATTTATATAAGAATAGATATTTCTGATATTTTTTGAGTTTTAGATCATAGCGAAAAACCCAAATAAAGGAAAAAAATTATATTTTTCAATATGAGCCAAACCCAACAAAAACAGTTCGCGCGAGAAGCACTTCGAAACAAATGATCGCCTATTTTTTGAGATAAATGGATGGCTACAATGCCACTAGAGAATTATAGAACGGTCAATTCTGAATGGTGCACAACCATTTGTTTGCCAGAAATATTTGAGGAAATAACAACATTTATCAAAAAAAAAACAGGCGACCATTTGGTTCAAAGTGCTTCTTGCGCGAACGACTGTTGTTGGGTTTGGCTCATTTAGAAAGGTCCATTCAGTTGATTGCTGTTTACTTTCGGGCTCATACACATATAAGCCAAGATTTGTCATTTGAGTAGATGTCATACACAACTTTTAACACAACAACTAAAAAATACAACGCACCGCGATTGTATTTTTTAGCATTTCGTTGCACCAATCGACACGAGCCATTTTTTGAGCGATTGCTTTATCAGTTCGCGCACAGTATAGATGTTTTCTGGCACAACAACTGATTTTGGACGACCTTCTTTAAATTCGTCCACTGAATCGATTGAATTCACTAAACCAGTGATATAGAGTGGTTTTAGATGGTGCTTCATTGCCAAAAGTCGAAGTGAGTTGATCGATGCACTGTTGTTGAGATAATCCACGTCGAAAATCGTAGTACCTAAATCATTGCATGAAAATTCTCACTAGTTAATTCCATTTTTTGACTGAGATGAAATTTTCACTAAAAGTCACTAAACAACACAAGTAGTTTCCGTGTGACAAAATGTTGTGAGTACGTATACAGTCAACGATGTCAAACTTAGAGATGTATATGTCAGATGGCGCCTAGCAGCAGCATTGTTGCCAATTCCGAATACATAAATAGCAACCCTTGTATACATCCAAATATTCCTTGTGTAATGTCACTTTTTCAATGAACTGTGCGATCGATATTAAATAGAACCGAATTAATTTTTATAACAATATAAATACTTATATCAATAGACCCTATTAACAGAAAAATCACATAGGATTACTAAAAGTTCATTGTGCGGAAATTGAGATGACACATCACTTTCGTACGTACCGGACTTCTCATCAAGTTCAAGTAGAATGTATACACGCATAATTGATAGAGTAAACTAACCCCACCACATTAACTCAATAAGCTATTGCAATATATTCGACAAAATCACCAACGCACCTTGACTATTGCGTTTTCCAAGTCGACACTCGATCAGAATCGACCACCGAAGCGATTAACTTTGCCCGGTAAAAGTTTAACCCATCATCGCGCATAATTGCACACACACTCAACATTTTTTTTCCGTTGAAATTTACCAAAGAATGCTCCCGGTGAAAACGTAGCAAAAACAAATCCGCAAAAATGAAAATGTTATCTTTTCCGTTCTTTGCCATTTTATATTTCGTGGTAACGCATATAAGATGTGCGGAAAATTCGAATAAGTACATTGAAAAAACCATCAAGCTAGAGACATTGATTACGAACGTGTTGAATAAGAGTAACTTATCGGAGGTGGCACAGATTCCCAGGATTCTTGGAGAGCTTTCGTTGGAGACTGATGAACAGTTGAGTAAAAGTGTTTTGAGTGATGAAGAACGCGGGAAAAAATGTTTAAAAAACGTTACAAAGTGCATGGAAGAAGGTGAGTGCTAATAATTTTATGTGCTAAATTATTTTTCTATAATTAATTGTTCATTTCTGTCTGCATTTATTTTAATATGTTTGTATTTTGTACAATTAATTTATGAACATTTAAAACTCTAGAAAATATTAAAATTGTCATATTAAGTTAACAATGAAATGTTAAAAAAGTTAATATACTACAGTTATGTGCATATGCATTAGGAACAATTTAACAATAACAATATCCACTGTGAGCTTGAATAACCGCTTTTAAGCGTTTAGGTATCGTGTACACCAACTGGTCACATAAATCGAGAGGAAATAAATTGCCATTCCTCGAATATTTTTCGTTAAGGTTGGGTTTTTCGGTGGCAATAATAATTGGCCAGATTTCTCTTTAAAATGTGTCAACTATTTTCGATGGGCGATAGGTCTGGAGACTATGCCGTCCATTCCAACACACGTACCCTAGAAATCCGGAACCAACGTATTGTTACTTTAGCCCGATCACAAGGCGCGTTAACTTACTGTAATAGCACTCCTCCAAGCTGTTACCACAAAGTTGAAGTATAGACCGTTCCAAGACATCTTCGAGCATTCATGCGCCCCTACCTCTGACATGCCCTTTTCCTGCCTCTACTGCCTTCATGCACCTCCAAACGATGATGCTTCCGAGCTCCAACACGCTGGAACCCGCATTAAAGAATACTTAATTTTTTTTGTAGTGTTTTGTAGTGTGCAGTAAATATTAATAATACGAAAAATAGGAATAAAATTAGTGATAAATTGTTAGTAGTTTATTATAGTCACCAGAATTTTTTTTGTAATGTAAATAAATATTGGATAAAATCGAATATAACGAAGTTGTCGGAAAAAAACGACCCTAACCCAGAAACTACAAATGATATAAATGTTTGTAGTAGTACGCGTATATTTGTAGTGACTGTTAAACTCTTGTTATAACTGCAAATAAAAGAATCACCTGATCAAAAAATGATTATGATTAAAAAGGTTAAAACCTAAGAAATTAAACCGTTTGTAGCTTCTTGAACTAGTATATATATATATATATATATATATATATATATATATATATATATATATATATATATATATATATATATACACACACACATATATACCTACCTACATACATACATACATGCACATATGTATGTCAGTAAATAGAGCTTATAAGGCTTCCTAAGCAAGGAACACTAAAGCATAAATTATACATATCTTATGGGGCAACTGTTTCCATTCAAAATTGTCGATAGCTTAGAAAAATAACCACGAAATTCATTTGATTTCCAAGAATCTTCAAGTACAAACGATTTTATATAAAGTGTGGAACCTTTTGTTCCCCAAAAATCAGCAGTTCGTCGATCATACAATGCACACTGC